>CM043111.1:43465610-43933336 GCA_023701765.1 Hylyphantes graminicola
ATAAAAAAAATATATAGCATTTGAAAGTGTAATAAACCAAATCATTATTATACATAATATTTAAAAAGCATTAAGTTTATTTTTCAATATAAGTATACAGATGTTTGTAAATACATTTTGCCCATTGTTTTATAATATTTTTGAATATAAACAATGCACAATGAGGTGATATATAGGATACATTGCACTACATGAACACTTTGAGATGTAAAAAAAAAAGGCAAAAAAAATTTAAAAACAAGGATAAAAGTATTCCATTCAAAGTCCCTTTCATGGAACATATTTTAAAACTGAACAATCTTTTCCAAGGCTCTAAATAAATATCCAAATAAAACTAAACATTAATAATGAAATAAACAAATTTTAGAAATCTCAATGACAAAATGAAGAAACAGAATTACTATCAAAGCAGGGACTAGACTATTTCTCAGACTGCTGGAATATGACAATTGCTTAATAAAGAGTTTTCAGTAAAAAATCAACAAAATTAATAACAACCATAAACTAAAAGTATTCCTAACAAACCTAGACATAAGAAACTTTTAAACAAAACTTATGATTATTTTTCTTAAGTGGCATTCCTATTCTCACAAGAAATGAATGAATATTATATTATTTTTTTTATTATAAAAGAAATACTTTAAAGTTTGAACAATTCGAATACACATTTTTGCATTTATAAACATTAAACAACTGCCACGTTTACTGTATCATGCATCGAATGAAATTAAACACATTTCAAAAACTATATTTTCTCAGTTGATTTTTTTACAATTGACTTGTTCAGTTGTGACATGATTCATCGCTGATTCTGCAGACTGGTTGGTATAGAACTAGAGTTCTCAAGTTTTTGTTTTGTTTCGTTTTTTTTTTTTCAATTCCATATAACATTATATGAAAGTTAATGAAATAATTGCATCTAGGACGAAAATCAAAAAATTATTATTTTGTATTATCAACACGTTTTGGAAGGGTGCTGATTCTAATAAAGTGGTTTTCAAACGTTGGTCCATCTGTCATTCTGACTGTATGAATCTGAAACATCTCTACAGAAAGCACTAAAAAAGCTATGGTCTTTAAATTTGGTTCACAAGTTCCTATACCTTGGCTATTTACTATGCGAGCTTCGAAAAGACCTTCCTCCCCCTATCCTTTTGCTTGGTATTGGGCTTCCCAGCCTTAAAATCTTTAACAAAATTTAAAAAAAAAACTATAACTGTATTTCATAAAAAAAAATTATGCAATTTTAACAATTGAAGAGCTTAGTGAAAGAAATTGCTATTTTTGAAAAAAATTGGATATTTATGTCGATGAACATGTTAGACCCACCTTGACAGATAACAAGC
Source organism: Hylyphantes graminicola (assembly GCA_023701765.1). Lineage (NCBI taxonomy): Eukaryota > Metazoa > Arthropoda > Arachnida > Araneae > Linyphiidae > Hylyphantes > Hylyphantes graminicola. Next base: position 43,466,957 of record CM043111.1, read on the forward strand.
TTCCCCCTTTTTATAAAATTTAAGTTAAGTACATTTTTTACAGTTTGAAAGTGCCGCTTTTAACTTAATTAAGTGCAAAAGAAAATCTTTAAAGCCCATTTTCGCGCTTTCACAATTTTCTCACTTTGCACGCTCTTTTCCACTAAGCTCTACACTAGACAAAATTACAGACACTTAAACAATTCACTATATAACAGTAATGTGCCGGAACACTATGTAGCGATACAAAAAAAAACTATATCATTTTATTTTACTTAAAACCAAGATAGTTCTCAGGTTACTGTCTCCAAAAGATAATCATTTTTTACATATCAACCACTTTTTATCTTATATTTTTAAATAAAATGTTAAATATTGAAATTCGAATTCTACATTTTTGACTAAAATTGACCAAATGTCTATGGAAAGTTTCCTAAAATATCTGCATTCGGTTCTTCAACAGCTCATTCTCTAAATCAATGATGAATCATGACATCGCCCTAGTACATAACCATTGGCTAACTTTAAAAAAATAATCAAATATTTTCATATTGAAGTAGATTAATACATTCAAGTGGTTTAACAACCTATATGCGAAACATTTCATTATTACTAATAGCAACTAACTAGTAAACTAAAGAAAAAATTGTAAAACAATTGAAAAATATTTGTTTTCACAAAAATATTATACACATATTAAGCTCGAGTAGAAAATAAAAGTCATACATTTTTCAACAATTTTATTTTTTAAAGAGAAAACTGTTTATATATTTCTTGCATAGCATTACAGTATGCAAAACATTTCTTTTTAATTGCAATTATATCTGCGTAATAGTATATAACATTTTAAATACTTGCACCAGTTTCTTAGAATTTCAATTACCAACATGCAAAACTTTTGTAGAGATCCTTTAATCCGAACTACTGCTGCTACTACTACTGCTTCCCCAGCCTTTATGTTTATGCTTGAACATTTTCTTAGGTTTAAGAACCTTATTCATCTGTGGTTTTAGGAAAGAAAGAAAAATACATTGTACAGTGCAAAAAAAAGAAAATATATTCTCTGATAAATTTCATTTAAAATATTTTATATATAAAACCATTTTTTTTAAATATTTACATAATATTTAAAGGTAATTTAATCGTAAAGAAATTAAATATAAACAACTTTCATGATAAACATAAGCAAGCAGAGTAAATGTAAATCCTTGGTTCTAATGCCAAAAATAAATATTTATATGATATCCAAAATGCTTTCCTAGAGGGGGAAAAAATAACTCATTTTCATAGTTTAAATTTTATTTTATTGGCCAAATATTGTGAGAAGTCGCAAAATTTAAAATTTATTTTCCACTTAAACAAGTTATTATTGAGATGGATGGATTAAACTATTTCAAAAAGTATGCAGGGTTAAAATTTATGTGTATTCAATAGATGTCAAAAAAAACTTTAATAATACCAGTTACATAATAATAAAAAATTTTAACATAATTTACTACACTTAATATTCGACCTTGGACCTTGTTTATAATGTTACTTGTTTATAGCCTCCTACACATCACAGTTTTCTTGAATTAATGTAACAATTATACTGAAGTATAATTATAAAATACAACTTCCTCATACCATGTAAGCTCCTGCCAATCCTGTTGCACCAGCAGCCACAGCACCTCCTATAGGAATGGAACTGCTACTCTTGTGATGCTATATAGCAAAACAAAATAAGCAATAATTACTATAAAGCGGCATACACTTAAATGATAATGGTAAAAATATGAGAGTTATTGATATAAAAACTTATTTATTCTTTAAAATATAACTTAATTTTATTTATTTCTATGAAGCGAAGTTTAAAAATCTGTTTAATTATAAACATAAATTATCCTAGCCTGCAATGATTCTGTGAGCTGCTATTGTATACATATATTGTATGCATATGATTCATTAAAAAAGATCTTTGTATTATGTAGGAACTCTTTAAAAAAATCCAAGTGTGATTTGCTCAGTTTTTAATAAATTAAAATTTGCAAAACATCGGGACATGACAGAAAAAAAATATTCACAATTATGAAAATCAATAAGTACATAGGGAAGAAAATTATGACATTTTAGTTCGTAGACAAAAGTTAAATACAGGCCAATGTTACAGATTTTTTTTTTTTTTTTGTAAATGTAAGCAAGAAACGTTTCCTCTCCCTTTTTTTTTATGCGATTGCAAATAACTAACAATGATTTTGGAACATACAAACATATGAAGGGTCTACTTGCAAAACTCACTGATTCTCCAAAGTAAATATATTTATGATATAGGGTGAACTCTTTTCATTGGCAATTTTTGAGGGCAGTAAAAGAGTAAAGTAGGGTTGCAATAACTATGAAGTTATCAAGAGCATTGTGGCTGTGACAATAAAATAAAAAAATGATTTATTTATTGATGGACTTGGTCAGTTGACTTGTTTGGTTAGTTGACTGACTGATCAATTCATCAATTTGGAAATCTCTGGACTGGTTGAAAACCTTCAAGTATACATAGACAATATTGAATGGTACTTCAGGATGATCCATCAAGTCCGATTTTCTTTCTGCTGCTAGTCGTCTCCATAATGTTTCAGCAGGAGATAATTGATTTAATTTCTTTTGTTATTTTTTCCTTTATTTGTCAATAGTGGCTGGTTTTATTTTTTTATATCTCGTTTCTGTACAGCAAATACTTTTTTGCTGCTCTTTTAGGATTACCTTATTGGGTCTTCTCATGGGACTGGGACCCTAACTGAACAAAAATGATTTAGATACAATTGACAGGCGCAATAGGAGGATTGGTCAGGAAGTTTAGGGATGAGGTTTTTTGCAGTTGAAAGATATCAAAAGATTCGTTTTCTTGTAATGGGTCATAAGACCAAGAATACTTCTGATCTTAACTAGTAAACTCCTATTCACACCATTTTCCACCATACTTTGCTTATTTGTGTCTGTGGTAAGTACTTAATTTTTTTCAGCCAGTTCTAAGCAAGTAGGACAAACAATTATTCACAGTGTCCCTATAACATGTAGAACATTTTGAAAAAATAGCTCTTTCACCAATGGATAATCTTTTGCATCAGATTGATACATCCGCAAAAGCTGTTTTATATTGATTTCTGCTGGCATATATTTTCGGGCACACCTGTTTGTGCAGTGAAAAATAACTTTTGCTATGCTACATTTTTGGTTAATTAAGTTTATACAGTTTAATTTCTTTGGTAAAAAAAATCCTGCCCATTTGTCATGTTGTGTGTCTAATTTAAATGGGACCTGTGCATATTAATAGCATAATCTTAGGCTATGCAAAGCCTTGAACCATTTGAACATTTTGATTATATTTTTTGTTTATCCAGTTTTATTATAGATCTTAAATTAACAAGTTACAATATTAAATGTTATATATTTTCCTAAATATTCTAATCCTTCAGCTTGTTAAATCAACTTTTTTTTTTATTTTGTTCTGTTCTGAGAAGAAAATGTTTACAACACTAATTTCAAGAATCTATTTGATTTTTAGAGCAAATTATTATGTTATTCAAAATTATTTGGAACATGTCTTTCTAGAATCAAAGAGCAAAAAAAGTTCTGATGGTGTGCAATAGTAGTTATTGATTGTAATCAACTTGCACTTCCTTGTAATTGCATAGTTTGATGTGTTAGAGTATGTCTGTTTTAAGAAAATATTATATCCGTTTCTCGTTATCATATGCAATAATACAAAAGTGTTATACTTTTACTGCTTTCCTTCAATCTTTTATGAAGCGCACATTAGATGTGTTACGATTTGAAAAAGAAAAGCATTAAGAATGATAAACGTACACACATTACCAATAAGCCTACTTAAATAGTTTTAAGTGTACACACAACCACATTGACTCAAAAATAACTAAGTGGAATGAAGTAATACAAAGAACAATGCACATTCTTCACAAAGTTGAATATTTAACTAGTTGTATATATATAAACAAGCAGCTGTGAGCAGTCATACTTGATAATAAATAAGTAGATGGTAACATTAGAAATATAGTAGTATAAACAGAATGATCATAGGAAATAGATACTAACAAATAGGGACATACACATGATATGTTAAAAACTATTCATTTAAACATGATGAATAACTTATATCAGCATCAAGTGTCAAGTTTGTTTCTCTCTGGAAGCTCTGAACTCAGTGCAGACAAGTTCATAATAGTACACATCATAACAGACTTGGGCAATAGACACAGCCACCGGTACTAACGTAAGTGACAGTGAGACATTATGTCTGTGACCCGAAGTGACAAAAGAAGCAAATAATGAAAATGAATTTTTCTAAAAATTGATTTGCCTCTCACTACCATTGAAAAAAATTACATTTCAAAAACACGCAATCTGGACAAATATCATTACAATTTAAGTAAATTCAAAAGTTATTAACAAATTTTTTCATAGCTTAGAAAAAAAAATATGAAAAAATAATGAAAGAAAAGAATAGTTATGAATTTATCTTAAATAATTTTGTTAACTACCCACTCATTCAAAATGTGAATAATCCTGACCAATACTTACTAACTCTTTACTGGCTTCAGTAAATGTCATGAATTCCCATTTGATTATTAATGAAAAATTCTTCTGTTTGCTGGTTCACACAAAGATTGAAGCATGGTTGACTACCAAGACATAACCTGCTAGAGGACGCTCAGCCTAGTTGGACGCAAAGTCAACATCAACAGAGCACTGAATGCTGAGACTCTGTATTTTACAAAAGTCGATCATCCAGGAATCTCACCCCCATGCCATGGTTCCTTGGTGGTTTTAGGAAAACTTTGCGGAATGATTTCAGTTTTCCCCTCCTAGTCCTTTATAACTTTGACTTCTTCACTTTCAGTTTATAAGAAACATAAGAGTTGTTGAAAAGGACTGGTTCCTGAGACTCCACTATGTTCTTGTTGTCGAGGGTCAAGTTGATAGTTTATGAAATTGTCTTTGAATACAGGAAATACAACACTCTTTCTTCGTTCTTTGATTATTAAATTTTCGGATCCTCATGAGGTGACAAAATCTTCCTTTTTATACATTACACCCTATATTCATGTTCCATACTTATTTATATGGAAAAGCTAGGTCCAATCTTATCTTCTCCGTGAATACAAGTTCAAGTGTGTAAGAAAAGCCTGCTTTAAAAAAAAACACTGCATAAACAACATGTTTACAACACTGCATCATAATTTGTTAGGGTTGGGCAACAGGCCAGCAGCAAACTCACCAGCCCTACTGGAAGTTACATAGGGATAATAGCACATCATCGATAGCAAGTGTGAAAAAAAAATACGGAAAAATGATTTTTTATTATGTGCATAATTAATTTCCCCTGGAGTCAACACCAGTTTGCAAGAGGATAAACATGAAAATAATGTTATTCAAACATCAATAATAACTTATTTTGTTACCTTTTCTCTTTAGCTGAAGCTCTTTTACAAGTGTTTGGTGATTGTACTTTCGTCCTGGCAGTTTCTCCTTTATTTTTTTCAGTCGGACTTACACTTAATTTCTTTTTTGACTTAGATTTGTCTGTGAGATCTAAGACAGTAGAACCAACGTCTTTTCGTGGTGTTCCAAATCCCAAATTGTATAACCTGTTGAACATTTGACGAAAATAACTTTCTTTCACTTTAAGATCATCATCTGCATTAGATTGATACATCAGCCAAAGCTTTTTTATATTGAGTTCTGCCGGTAAATATTTTCGGCCACTCTTGTTAGTTCGGTAAAGAGTTTCGCTACATTTTAGGCTGTTGATAAAGTTTATAAAATTTGCTTTCTTGGCCAAAAATCTGTCCCCAGTAGTGTCACCACCTCTTCTTTCTCTTGGCATTTCACTCTCTTGGTAAAACCGTTCAACTATACGGTTAACTCTAAATCGAGAAACGTTTAAGACGCTCTGGAAGGTATTGAAGCACACTGGAACTAACTTCTTCTGAACAGTTGTTATAAAATATTTTGCTCTAGCCTCCTTCTGAACATATTTTTGGTTTTTGGGCCTTCTCTGCTTAATTTTGTTAATAGTTACATGCTTCAGAATAAAGTTGTCCTGATATATTTTGTCATGTTCTTTATAAAAGGCAGAATTGAATCTTTTTATGTCTTGCGCTGTCAATGATTGGCAAAGAAGTGAGCCTTTTTTGTGATTGCATGTAGCTAGGGTAGGAAGCCCCTTTGGAGCATACCTGAAAAAAATAGCACAATCATTTCTAAATAATATTCAGAAACATTTTATGCATTTGTCTCAAGGAATCTACCTTATAATTGTGTGTAAAAAGTCACAAGGTCCTATGTGTGTATTTACAGAACAATCTTAGACTATGCATGGATATTTTGCAGTTTTATTACGGATCTAAATTTGACTAGTTACAATTTTTAAGCTATATTTTAAAAAAAAATATGTTATTTCTTCAGTGAATGGACGCTCATCCTGTTCAGTCCCAAGACAAAAAAAAAAAACCATTTACAACAACATTGCAAGTTTACAAAACCTTTTCAGAAAACTGTCTGAAATTGAGAATAAATTGATATATGTGATACAACTTTTGATGAGTTTAAGAATAGTTTATGTACGTACATAAATGTCAAAAAATGCTTACTAGATTAGTTTACTTTTATGTTCATAAGGTGTTTAGAATAGCTTATCAATATCGTGCACTAAGCCTGTGTTATCTGAAGTGCTATTCTTGATGACTTTTTTTCAATTTTACTGTTGCCAAAGACTTATTTTATACATGAAAAAAACTGACACATAATCTAAACTAATAGACAAGAAAAACAGTGCAGTTTCAAGGCAAACCTATTATTTGATCAGTTTGATGAAAATAATAGTAAGATAGAACAATAGCAGTAACTATAAGTATCTGCATCTCACACATAACTTAACTTCTTTCACATGTCTAGATCTGCGAAACCATTTCATTTTGGTTGAAAAGGATACAATTATTTCTTCTTGACGATAACATCAGCATGCATGAGGATAAACATGGAAGTAAAGTTATTAAAAAACAGATTATAATCGCTACTTTTGTTACCTTTTCTCTTTAGCTAGAGCTCTTTTCCAAGTGTTTGGTGATCGTTCTTTCTTCCTGGGTTTTTCTCCTTTACTTTTATCAGTCGGCTTTATACTACCATCCTTTTTATAACTAGGGGTAGGTGTGACAAGATCGGGTACCTAACGTTCAAAGGTTAATAAATGCAATAAATATAGATATTTTTTCTTGATGAATTGGAATGGAATCGGACCTTAAGAGTTATCATGTAGAGCAAAATGGGAAACCTCTTATGCCAATATTAAAAATTAATTTAATTTGAATTTTTACATCAATCATTTAAAAAAAAGACTTTTAGTGTGAAAAAGATCTTTGATCTGTTATCTTTTGTCTGTTATTTTAATAGTTTTAGTTCCAGATAGATTGGTAAACCAAACCTCCACAACTTGTATTCTAGGTACGAATGGAAATGTGCAAAAGGTGTTTTTATTTTTAAGTTTTGGACAGGTATCGGTCAAGCAAAACTTTAGGTGTTTTGAAGTTTAAAAGATGATTATGGCCGATTTGCAATGTTATGACTTCATGGCATGCTAATTACATCTGAGAAACAGTCCCTAATAACTAAATAAAAACATAGTAGTGGATTATGATAAAATAATATTTTTTTTTTGTTTTTAAATGACATTACAGGATTTCATATATTATTTTTTTTTTCATCAGCAATAACTCACCTATATCTATACCACCCAATACATTGGGACTTTAACTGGATGGTCATTCGAGTAAAAACGGGTCTCAAAAAAGCAGTGAAATCAACACTTAAGCTGTTTCTTTAATAAGAGCAAAATTTTAGATAATTTTCTGCAAATTTTTAATATATAATTTTTCACAATATTACCTGATATAAGTGACAAATTTCAGAATTTATTTTTTCAGAAAAGTCTACTTTGCAATTACTGGACCTAGAGCTATTCATTTATTGTCATTCTAAAATGACATGATGAATGTGAAAAGTTGAAAGTTTCTGTGTTTTGTTTATTTTTTGTCTCAGAGTTTAGACTTTTCTAGTCGATTCGGTAGACTGAATAAATGGGAACTGCTGTGTTAAGTTTAAATGAAAACTCAAGTAATTTTATTTTTGATTGTTCATATATGTGTTCATCATATCATCTGTTACAAATTTGATTGTGGAAATGTGATTTTAATATTTCAAAGAAAGCAGTGCTTCCAGGGAAACCCCATCACTACTCTTAATTAGGGTTTTACCACAACATTTTTTTAACCTTAAAATATAGAACTGTCCAAGTTTTTTTTTTTTAAATATGCCAATTTCACAAAGGTTCAAATTCTATTTAGATATATTACTACAATCTGAATTTCATTTAGTGCAACTTTGATAGTTTACAGTTATTTGCCTTTTTGGATACACGGGCCTGTCTGTTTATTGGCAACTTTTGGCCATCACAAAAAATAAAGCAGACTTCCAATCCCTATGAAGTTGTGTTGAAGTGGAATGTTTATCGGACTTGTGCAGTTTCATTGCTTAGCATTTATCAACATAATCCAAACCGCCAAATAGCTTTGATTAAAATCTATATATACATATATATAAAAGGCAAAGTCCTGACTGACTCACTCACATATCAATGCCCAGCAAAAACTATTGGAGGCACAGCTACCAAATTGTAGGAGAATGTTCTTTTTATTTCGTAGGTGTCATTTAAGAAACAATTTTTTGAAATTCGAACCCAAAGAAAGAAGGAAGACAAAACGCTGTCCGATTTCTCGATAGGAATAGCATTGTAAGATTGGAATTCATACTTTGTATTTTCAATTTCTAAGAAATTTCAGCGTGTTCAACGTGAACCAAAATTATACATCAACAAGTAATAGCATGTTTCATTGTAAGGTTTACTTTGTAAGATTATTATTTGAAAATCATTATTTTATTTATTTATTTTAAATTTTTTGAAATTGTATCCTTGCTCAGGATTTTCTTTTTTTATGAATATGTCAATTTAATACAGCTATAATATAAAGGCTGATTGACTTTTGGAATTGGCTCCTTTTGGCGAAGATGATAATTTAAGGTAGATCTATACCCATCCAGTTGCATGGTTTCGGGTTAATTTGAATTATAGTTGAACTAGAGCTACCCATGAGGGCTAATGGGTGTAGTTAAATGACGAGCTGACACCTAAGTAGACACCCAACGCTAATTTTAAGGGTGTGATCTTACAGAGGGTCGGGACTTTGAAAGATATTTAACCTACGCTTCTTCCACACAGGGTGTTATTCTATGGACATTTTTTGGCTGCACGAGCTACTTATAGGTCAACAGCAGTTTAGGCGATGCCCGGACGCTAACCTTGTACCTTCAGCATGCAAGGCAAACACCGAGGACAGAGGGAAAGCCCTATAGATCATGGAAGGGCCTGGATACAATTGGATAACCCCTCAATCAGAATGGGAAGCATCAATTGGTATAAAATAAAAGTTTACATAAAAAATCACTTATTATGAATGCACCCATGCAACGTCGGGTATGTAAAGCTAGTTATCTATATTTGTAACCAAGTATCACTAGATAAAGTGATTTTAAATAACAAACAATTAACAGGTATATTATTAAGTCTAGCAATTGATTTAAAAAGAACATACTTTAAGGACTGCAGAATTGTACAGATTTAAAGACCATGGGGTGCTAATGATAATGCACTAGGGCATCACTGACATACTACAAGGCAAAAAAAAACTCTTATGCTGCCGAAGTGTTAACACTTTACCTACGGGCGTCGACTGACCCGTAGACTAAAAATCTTCTAGACCAGCAACTTAATCTAATACCTAGCTAGCTCTTCTAACGTGTCGAAAGCAACTAAAACACTATTAAAGGTTGATTTGTTGATTGGCATAATTGTACTTTCAATTGTAGGGCTACTGTTTCTTTGGAATGTTCTCTGTTAAAAAAAAGTTACCCACTAGTGATTATTTCAACCGTTAGTCATCCTTTTACATCGGACCTTTTTTACTATGTGAACAAATAACATTTTGAGTTAATTGCATGACACAAAATTTGCATAAGGATCCGTCTTAATATTAAAAATGTTACGAACTTTAAAATTTTCAATAGCAACACCCAATTTTAATTACTTAGAAATATGAAAAACCCTCGAAAACCCCTAAATCTAAGTTTTTGTTACATTTGGATGAATATTTGACGAGTTATTCAATCGAATCACTTGTGGATCTTTGGGGGACCATGTCTAAAATGACAAGCGTAGTCAGTCTGTAGGTTTAGTAATGGAGAAAAAGAAGCACAAGGTCAAATATCTTGAGGATGGGCCTACGAGGGATATAAAAGTCAATGAGTAGCTGTATATATTCAAAAATAAAGTCGAAAATAAGTTGTAGTAAAAAATAGATCCCTATCATCACTTGATAAGGGTTCCAAATTACGAGATGTCATTGGCTCTGTTAAATCTCCTAAAGGTGACTGCAAATAGGCAGCCAGAAACCATTACATTAGTTCCCTTAGACACAAAGGGGGCGCGCTAGTTTCTATGTCAATTTCAATGTAGAAATTCTCCAATGAGAGTTTGAAACTTAGAGTGTTCTTAGTCTATGGGTCAGTCGACGCCCGTAGGTAAAGTGTTAAGTATTTGATTTTGTACCTCATAATTTTGAAGCACAGTGAAGTGACAAGACCAACAGCCAAGTGAGTGGATAACTAATGCTTCGATTTTTTACACAGTGTTGTACCATAATGTATTCAAACATCATCCCTTTTAACACCGAGTAATTTCATTTGGATTTGTTATCCATTTACAGGTAGAATTCTGGGATTACTGGTCATAAAAGCTATTTGGATCAAAGGCTGTTATAAAATCTGTATTAACGTACATTTTCGATACATTGAAATCCCCATTTCCGATGCTCATGTGTTCCTCCTTCACAATCTGATTATTGAAAATTATAAAAAAAAACATAGATAATCAATCAATTATTCTTTATATTCAGAGCTAAATGCCTTATACAACTCTTAAGAATAGCAACTTTATTTTATTTTTATCTTTTTTGATCCTTAAAAGTTGCCAATGAACAGACCGGACCATTTATATCATAGAAGTACTTTGGAGAATGCAAGATTAGCAACGAGGCCCTTTATATGTTATGCAAAAATTGAAACAAAAATAACTATAATTAATAGTATTTTTATAAGACTTGTAAATAAAGAACACAATATAAACAAACTTATTTAAAATTTCCTCAATTCTTGCAAGTTTAGATTTCTTGCAGTTCTAGTAACAATACAACCAATTATTTTACTATTTTAATCTACGGAAATACATGCCAATTACGGGGTTTTGAAAAATGTATATCATTATGTCTCAACTCAGTAAAATAATGCAAAAAAAAACCTGCTAAGCAGTAAAAACCAACTTACACCACCATGCTTATTTCCACCCAGCAATGAGCTCATTCCCCCGATGAGTGCTGCTGGACCCGCCCCATGGCCCAACATTCCTGGAATGCCATGACCATGCTTCTTTTTCTTGTGCTTTTTCCCACCTAGAAGTGTAGACCCAGCAACCCCAGCCAATGCTGCTGCTCCTGCAGCTGCCAAGGGTCCAAGATTCATGCCTCCACTGCCTTCGCTCTTTTTCTGTTGTCCCTAAATGTGTTAAAACAAGTTCATTTTATTATTTGAACCTTTTTGGCTCAAGGGTCATTCCACGTCAAATCATCCAGCCAAAATACAATTTGACACCCAAGGTTGGCCGATTTTAATGAAATTTGGTGGGTTTGTTCTTAAGGTAGATATAAGAACATTTGCCAATTTTTTTTGGATTCCATCAAATACTTTTAAAATTACGGCTGTTCAAAGTTTTGCCAAGAAAGTTAACAGTCACAAAAAATGCTTAGTCGACAAGCACGCTTTCTTCAGCAATTTTGGCTATAGAGCGGTTATTTTTGAAGTTAGAATGTTACTGTTTTTTGCAAATTGCTCAGAACGAAGTGATGAATTGAAATGTGTGTTTGTATTTAGAATTAAGTGCCAGGATTATACTTAAAAATATCTTTAAACTTCAAAAACGTTCTTTTTTAAAGATTTTGACATGTACTTAGAAAGTGCTTAATAGCTCTCTGTTACGGACCAAGGAGCCCTAAGCCCATTGCACCATTAAAAAGTAGATAAAAAGTACTTCTAAAAACTGTAATAAAATTAGTGGGCTTTTGAGTTTTTATTTCTATGTGAGTCTTTTTAAAAAAATTCAAAATTTCAAGAGCATCTTCACTTCAGGTGCCACAAAATGAATAAGAATTGTAATGTATAATCTCACAGAGAGAACTTTTTAAAATGTTTTTAAATTCTAATTACAATATGAAACCTATTTTGTATGGTACAATTTCTTCTACCCCCCCCCCCCCCCCTAAATGAAACTATCATTACGCATTTACTATCGATAAATATTCATAAAAGAATTGTGGTCGATAATCATATATTTAATGCTTAAAAATTAGGATATTAAAACTAATTTAATATTTTAGCAATAGTTAATAATTATTTTTTTAAAAAATCAAAGAGGCAGGAATGAGGAGAGATGAACAATTTCTGACTCCAGTCTTTTATGTTGAGACAATAACAACTCCTGCATTTTGGTAGTGTTTAGTCTGATCTTGTTATTGAATACATGTAGAACCCCTGTGTTCTACGTCTCCTGTATTTCCTTGTTTTTGATAGTGCATGATGAGCTTGAAATTTTGAATTTTTTTCACTTCAGGTGCCACAAAATGTATAAGAATTGTAATGTGTAATCTCACAGAGAGAACTTTTTAAAAATGTTTTTAAATTCTAATTACAATATGAAACCTATTTTGTATGGTACAATTTCTACCCCCTCCCCTTTTCCAAATGAAACTATCATTATAAATTTACTATCAATAGTAAAATATTCAAATAAAAGCTAGGTAGATAATCATATTTAATACCTAGAAATTGAGTAATAAAATCTAGATAAAAATACCACTAGGAACTGCAATAAAACTAGTTGGCTTTTGAGTTTTAAATGTTTTTAGATAATCAAATTAAACTTTTTAAAGCAAAACATGTAAATCACACGCCAAGCCCACATTATTCAAATTAACACTATTCAATTTATTTTTTGATAAGCATTGATCTTATTGAATGGTATTTATATACAAGTAATGTAAAAAACATACTTTGTTAAATTCAGGCTTTCATATGATTTGTAATTATTAAGGTGGATTTGCGTAACAAAGATAAGAATAAATATTGTTTATTTACAATATCCTTCTAAATGGTTGTTACCATGAAAGTTAGTTCATAAGTATTGAATAAGATTAAGCGGGCAACTTTTTTTTCTTGACCATGATTGCATTGCAATTGTCAGAACTAGTATATTTTCTCTTTTTGCATTGGTATCCAATTTAATTTTCATTAGATCAACCAATTCATCTATATCATCACATTTTCTTTCTTCAAGTTTTGCTTTACTTTTGTTCTCAAAGTCATCTTTTTTTGGGGTTTCCTCAACATTAAAAACATTTGATAATTTTCTTTTAATTTGCGATTCAGCCTGTTTTAGCTTTTTTTTGGCACACATCTCTTTTTTTTTAAAGAGATGAAAGTGATTGCAGCTTTATTGGGGATACATTTTATTCCAACCAATGATTTGTTTTCCATCTTTTCTTTCCTGGTAATCTTGAAGCCATTTCCATTTCAAATTTTTTTTTTCTAAATTTTAATTGTTATCACTTTCTGAATTTTTTTCATCCACCTTTACGTCATTATGTTTTAATAAAACTTTTTGACGGTTACTACACAAAAGGTGTCCTGGGAATAAATTTATATTGTTTCTCTGTTTAAAATATTTTGCTTTTTGCAGAGTAATTTTTTAAAGGTTTTTTTTTTTTTTGTTGGCTTCAGGCTTGAAGTGTTTTTTATATGGATCATAGCATGACATTTGATCACTTTAAACGAGTAAAATAAATATATAAGTGATGTGAACAAATGGTTTATTCTTTGCCACATTCATGGTAACCTGTTCAAGTTCTCCAAGCTAATACTTCCTGTTGGTTGCCATCTAAATTTCTTTAATAATGAATAATTAAGTTTTTGCTGTTAAATCAAAATGTTTATCAGAACAAGAAGATTATAACAATGTTCCTACCTTGCATACATTTCCTGAATCATCTCTGTACTTAAATATGATGCTTCCATAGTAAAATTTAGTGAAATAATAAAATATTAGATGAGCGAATCCTGGTTACGGTTGTGACACAGGTCACCTTTGTCAGGTGATTAAAGTCTACTTTGTCATATGAAAACAGTAACAAACATTTTTTGGGGTTAGCATTCATCTATAGGTACAATATGGAACATTCACTTATTGACATTTAATATTTTACTTATTACCAAAAAATTAATTTATTGTTGTTACGGTTGTGACACAATTGGTGACAATTTTTTTTCCGCTCGATGATCATTTCACGTTTTGTGCCCCTTTAAGAAAAATACCAAAATGAAAAAAATATAATTGTTACAACAGATATAGAGTTAACTATTTAGAGTTGAATTTTTTAAATTTTCCCTGTTGGTCCCTTAGAAAAAAATATATTAAAAATTTGTTACGGTTGTGACAGGGTGTTACGGGTGTGACATTGTACAGAAATTAATAGAAATTCAGCATTTATCGTACAGTTTATGCAAACCAAAAGCAAGAAACTTTCAAGCAAGATAAAAACAAAATGAATTGGCATTATTTTTATTACATACAACGTATATAGCTAAATCCATACTTCAATGATTAATGATATAGTAAATTAAAATGTTATGGAAGCACTAAATTAAGAAACTTGTTATTCTTGAAATACAATTTTCCACGAATTTCTTTCGGGTTAGGCAACGAGCATCTAATCTGTTCGATTCCAACATCAGTGTCAAAATCATCATTAGCTGGAAAAACATAATAAGGCAACTTCCCATCTTTTTTTCTTAAGTACTGAATGCAAATTTTACCATCTTGCACGGAATTACAGTACCCAAGATAATACAAGGGTTTGATCAAGTCTACCAACTTATTGTCCACTGACTTGGATTTGTATTCCACAACTACGTATTTTTCCATACACTCTTCAATAGTCATAATTTCTTGATCAGTAGTCATCATGTCTTCGTCTTCACATTGAACTTTTTCCTGTTTGTCCTGTTCAGATTCCTTAAGGGTGATCTCTGTTAGCGTGCTACTAAAGGTTGATCCGACTTTCAAAACACCATGCTTTCCTGGTACAGGGACAACATGGTGTATGGAATGTGTGTTTGGAATGGCATTTACACTTTCCCACCTTTCATCCAAACTGTTCACACAATTTTCAATATCAGATTGTGGAATGAAAAGGACAGATATTGCCTTTGTCACAGAGCGAGCACAAACTACAAACTCTTCAGCATTACGAACTGTCCACTTTCTTGTTAAGACTGCTGTAGCAACTGCTCGCTTAACCTTACCGCCGATGCCATCAACAGCTCCCTTTCCATGGGATGTGGCAAAGAATGACCAAATACAGTCTAAACCAAAATCGCTTTTAAAATATGACAAGTTCATCAAGTTATACTTGTTCTTGAACTGGGCTGATGAACCATCTGAAAATATATGAACTTTCTGAATATCTGGGTACTGGGATTTCAGGGATTCAGTAATTACTTTTAAGAAGGTCCAAACAGCATATTTGCCATGAACCATATCATCTGAAGCAATTATGTAAGACTGACACTTTTTGGATGCCATCCATACAACAGTAGTAAAGAGTGTAATTTGATCATTTGACCAATGGGCAGCTTGTATTTCATCCTGAGTAAGTACAGCATAGTTCTCCGCAAAGTCCAATTGTATTATAGCCTCATCATCTCCTATTTTCTCACGGCTCTGTTGAAAATATTGATCTTGTAATTTTTGAGTGTATGAATGTGCCAGGTATTTGGGAAATGCATCTGTAATTTCTGACACTAAAGTAGCCACATCATCACCCTCATTATTTCCATCTACAATTTTATCCCTTCCTTCAACTTTTTTCCAAGCTTTCCAAAATACTTCAACAGCACGTTCATCTTCATCTAGAGCACCAAGCAAAACTTCACCTACTTTATCTTCACAGGCACCACAGTTACTTAGCATGCAGTCTTCATTATATTGACTGCAGACAGACAAATCACGTAATTCTGCAGCTTTGATCTTTAGGTTTGGCACTGCTTTCAACATGAAATCCATGTTTGCGTGATATTTACAGACACACACATTGTGAGGCATCTTTGATGAAGGCAAGACATGTCTAGGCCGCAACTCGAAAAACTTGGTTCTGCTAACATTTGTTTCTGGATACTCTTCGCAGAAAATAGCACGAGCTTCATCTATGGTTGTAAACATATGCCGGCGTTGCATATGAACTCTCTTTCCATTTTTATCTAAAATGGATATATAATCTCGCTTCCCTGGCGCTTGACGACTGATGTCGTCTCTTTCGTAAAATTCTGATACAAGCAGATGATCTGTTGGGGATTTTTCTGAATTTTTTGGCTCTGCTGGAACTAATTCTGAACAGATGTTCAAATTGGTTGCAAGGTAACGCACAATGGCTTCTTTTTTTCTTGGACTTTCAGGTAAGTTTTTACGAACTCGTACTAGGGCTTTCTTAAATGTTGCTGAAACACGGTAGCTTCCAATGGGACTGACAGCACAAGAACCTGGACTTTGATGACTTATAGGTAAGTCTTTCTTAAGTTTTTTCTTCTCTCGACACTTTCGTTGTCTCTCATTTTGTCGGAGACGTTTAAGTTTGATTGCTTTATGGACTTTTGATGAATTTGTTGTCATAGCATGTTTTTCCTTGACTCTTCTACACTGGCTTCTTTCTTTCTCCTGAATTAGATATGCAGCATATTTTTCTGGATCTTCCTTCAAACGTTCTCGATAACGTCGGACTCTTTCTGCAGAGCTTGCCATGCTTAAAATGCAAATTCTGTAATTTATAAGATATTTTAATTAGTAAACTGTAATAACATGTGTTTAATTTTACTAAGTATACTGTTGAATTAAGAAATTAAACCAATTTAAAAATAAACTTGTTTAAATTTATTCTTAAAATATAATTTATAACCACTAGATAACGCAATTATTTTAGCTTTAAAAATTAATATAATACACTTTAATACACAATACACTTTAGTAGCGTAGTTATATTGTGTAAACAACAGCAACAAAAATAACATGTCACAACCGAAACATTTTGTGTCACAACCGAAACATTTTTGTGTCACAACCGTAACCCTAATTATAAATAGTAATAACTGGAAAAATTATCAGTTTTGTTTATATTATGTTTGCACACATGGCCACTATTACTTTTGATTGTATTACACATGTTACAAAACAATACTGAGTACAGAATATGTTTTATTCTAATTGAAAGGTTACTTTTTGTTACGGTTGTGACATGTTAATTAGTTTTACTAAAATGAATATTATTTACCTTGAAACTTGAGGCTTTGCAATTCTTTTGATAAAAAATACACCATTTATGTTCCTATTAACTTAGAACATCAAGTTAGCCATTTTGGATTGCATCACTTGGAGAAAAACATATTGCCAGATATGTATCTAACATGATAATTTATAAATGTTGAGAACAAGCATCACAGATATGGCCATAAGTAGTACCATTTCTTAATATAATTTATTTATTTTGTTAGAATATGGAAGTAGAGATTCCATACTTTAATTTGATGTAAGACATGTGCATATTAAAAAATAAAAAAAATTGGTTTGGTTTTCACCACTTCTCAGGATTTGCTCATCAATCTTAATTGTTAGTCTACCTACGTTTCAAAAATGTTAACTTGACATTACTTGTCGAACAAAATTAAGTATACTAGGTTATGCACTATCAAAAACAAGGAAATACAGGAGACTTAGAACACAGGGGTTCTACATGTATTCAATAACAAGATCAGACTAAACACTACCAAAATGCAGGAGTTGTTATTGTCTCAACATAAAAGACTGGAGTCAGAAATTGTTCATCTCTCCTCATTCCTGCCTCTTTGATTTTTTAAAAAAATAATTATTAACTATTGCTAAAATATTAAATTAGTTTTAATATCCTAATTTTTAAGCATTAAATATATGATTATCGACCACAATTCTTATATGAATATTTATCGATAGTAAATGCGTAATGATAGTTTCATTTATTTGGAGGGGGGGGGGGGGGGGTCATAGAAATTGTACCATACAAAATAGGTTTCATATTGTAATTAGAATTTAAAAACATTTTTAAAAAGTTCTCTCTGTGAGATTATACATTACAATTCTTATACATTTTGTGGCACCTGAAGTGAAGATGCGCTTGAAATTTTGAATTTTTTAAAAAAAGACTCTCACATAGAAATAAAAACTCAAAAGCCCACTAATTTTATTACAGTTTTTAGAAGTACTTTTTATCTACTTTTTAATGGTGCAATGGGCTTAGGGCTCCTTGGTCCGTAACAGAGAGCTATTAAGCACTTTCTAAGTACATGTCAAAATCTTTAAAAGAGAACGTTTTTGAACTTTAAAGATATTTTTAAGTATAATCCTGGCACTTAATTCCAAATACAAACACACATTTCAATTCATCACTTCGTTCTGAGCAATTTGCAAAAAACAGTAACATTCTAACTTCAAAAATAACCGCTCTATAGCCAAAATTGCTGAAGAAAGCGTGCTTGTCGACTAAGCATTTTTTGTGACTGTTAACTTTCTTGGCAAAATTTTGAACAGCCGTAATTTTAAAAGTATTTGATGGAATCCAAAAAAAATTGGCAAATGTTCTTATATCTACCTTAAGAACAAACCCACCAAATTTCATTAAAATCGGCCAACCTTGGGTGTCGACCCCTGGATGATTTGACATGGAATGGCCCTCAAGTGCAATTAAAGTGGAGTGTTACCAAAGAAATTATTTTTCAAAAAATCATTTATAGATTGTCTTTTTCATTATAGAAATTTTTTTTAAAAAAATCTGTAATAATTTGAAAATTGGAACTGTATGAAGAAACCTGTGAACCATCTTAATTCATCATTTCAGAATGTAGCCATGAAAAATGATTAGAGAAAGTTTTTAAAAATCTTCCTCTGCTATTAACTTTTAAGCTCATCAAGTATCTCTTTTTTAACAAGGAAACTTAAAAGTTTTATCTCAGGTAAAACGTCTTCCTTCTATTTTTTTTTTTTTTTGAAAGATTTCTAATGTTTTGTCTCATATAAATGCAATAACTAATGAAGAGATACTTAATAAAAATAAACCCCGGAACTTATATAAAAAAATTAAAAAAAATTATTCAAGTTCCGGTTTAAAATAATATTGGCAATTTTATGTTTGCTTTCTTGAAAAATTATCCTATTACACTGGTCAACAGTGAAAATGCGAATGAGATGAAAGTACCCAATTCTGAATGATTTCGACGTGCTAAACACGAATATCACCTTAAAAAATGAAAGTTAGCTCTTGTTTTTGAGTTACGGTCGTTTTTTCATTGCATAGGATACAGCGAAATGCAGCAGCGCACCAAACGCAAAATTAATTAAAGTCCATTTTGTTTACAGAAAACCTCCGAGTTTGAGGCGCATACAGATTTTATTTTATATTATCAACCTGAGAGTGGGAAGAAATGATAACTTTCAAGGTTTCTGCAACCATATTAGCAGCTAAATAACCCTTCTAAGCAATGTAATTGTTCTCATCTCAAGAGGTGCAGAATAAAAAGCAATAAATTCCTTGTATTTTGCACTTGGTTGTTTTAGAAGCTGTAGAATATCAAAAATTAGTATTAGTGATAAATCTATAACTGTAATGCCTTGTAAATGCATTAATAGAGCAAATAACTTCTGTTATATTTGCGGCAAAGTGCAATTTTTTGAACACAAAAAGGGTCATCACTGCAAAAGTAAAGAATGCTTATCATTTGTATTTTGGTTAAAAGATGGGAGACTAGGAATAATTTCGGGACTCCTCACTTATGTAGTTAAACTTGTGTAGTAAATTTGTCGCTTTGACTTCATCTGGGACAACAGATAGTGCCGTATGCTATATAAAATGTAAAGAAAAAAAACCGGAATGTCACTTTCTGATAGAACGGGAACCAACAAATCAGATTAATGACTTATTTCTGCATCATCTCATCAGTTGAATGAGGTGTTATTTAGAAAAAGCTAAATGTTAAATAGCCTAACATTCCTTCAACTATGTGTCCGGTCCAACACGCGACACTACTTACTAAAAAGTCTCCAATATTTTTTATAGTTTTAACGAGGATAATAGCCATGCGTCTGCTAAATATGCTACAGCTTCTAAAAACAACCATGAAGAAATGTGAGGAATTTATTGCTCTTTTTTTTCTGCACCTTTTAAAGTGAGAACAATTATGTTGCCTATTGGGGTATTAAGCTGCGAATGTGTGTAAAAATTCTTGTAAATTATCATCTCTTACCAACCCCATGTTGATAATATTATATTAAACCTGTATGAGCAAAAATTAGGAGGGTTTCTGTAAACAAAATGGACTTTAATAAATTTTGTGTTTGATGCGCCCATGCATTTCGCCGTATCCTATGCAATGAAGAAACCGACCGTAACTCATAAACAAGAGCTAACTTTTATTTTTTAAGGTGATATTCGAGTTTAGCACGTTGAAATCATTCAGAATTGGGTACTTTCATCTGATTCGCAGAAAAATTTTCAAATTTTGTTGTCCAGTGTTATTGAAGAGTCAAAAGAATCTATATATTTGTGTTAGGGGTAAATTAGTCAATGAAATGTCTATTTAAAAAAAAAGTCATAATGCTTATGAGAAAAACAACAGAAATATGTATAGTAAGCTATTAACAATACATTTTTTTTTCAAAAATCTCAATACTGCAACAAAAATCTACTGATCATTTGTTTTATTCAAGAAAGAGATTTTGAAAACTAATAACATTTATTTAGTGCAGTGAATATATTTAAAAAGAACATACCGGGTATTCCACATGTGTACCAGGATAAGGACCAGCCTGGGACGGATACGGATTCGACCCAGGATAACCTTGAGATGGATAAGGTCCTTGTTGCTGAGGGTAACCTTGTGGATATGGATTGCCGGGCGGTGGGCCGTATGGATTACCAGTAGGTGGTGGCCCATATGGATTGGGCGAGACTCTTCCAGATTGTTGTGGCCCATACGGGTTGTATGGTGCATACGGACTGTTTGGGCTCAATGCATTTGGGGCATATCCAGTATTGGAAGGAGGTGCGTATGGGGTAGGAGATGGACCGAAAGATGGACTGGGTGGGTAAGGCAGGTTGGAGGAACCGTAGGGTGATGGGGCTCTGCCACCTGATGGGGAAGTCTGTGAAAGAGAATGAAAATTGTACAAGATGTTAAATTGGTAAAAAAATTTTAAACTTTAAAGATTACCTACTTTAAAATAGGTGCCACTTCTGACACTCATGCGAACAAGTTTGTGGGTTAGAACTTATATTTAGGTTTTAAAAAGAAATGCTTCACTTATACTTAAAAATAGTATTTCCTAGTAATGCTGAGAAAACATGGGTTTAAAATTTCAGAGTTTAATTGGCTTTAGGTGACTTCCTGTTTTCATTCCTACACGTTTTTCAATAGGTGCTCTGTTCCCTTATGACATTGATTCACCAATTGAAGTTTGAGAAGGACTTTATTTTCATTTTTAGCATTTCTGTTGCCACTCAAGATGTTAAACATGCACATTAGGGTTTTAAAAATTTAGCCCATTTTAGCAAGGATAGGAAGGAACTTTCTGATGGACAATTAAGTAGACAAAGAACTAAATATTAAAATGGATGATTTTACCTGCTAAGCAAACACACTTTTAATAATCAGGCAAAAAAAAAAGCTTTATAAACTTTTAATGAGTAATTATACAACTAAACAGTTTAAAAAATTTACAAAAAGAATAAATTTTTACCATGGTATTTCCCTGGCTACTAGGATCAATAACAAATCCTAAGGGCTTAGTAATGCCTTCTCCAGATCCCTAAAATACCACAAAAATAATAATAGCACATACTAGGTGAGTGTAATTAAAATTGCAACTTAAAATGACTGTTAAACTAAGGATCAGACAATTGAATATTATTCCGACTAATGGCTTTCAATTTTTAGAAATTCCAAAATAGCAAATTCCATTACATGCATACTTGAAAAAATAGAAAACACATTAAACAGAATGAAGGTATAACCAGATAAATAAAGCTTTATAAACTTTTAATGAGTAATTATGCAATTAAACAGTTACAAAAATATATACGAAGATAGTATGAAAGTCGATAAAAAGTAATAAATAAAAAAGAAGGTAGTAAGCATTTATTAAAGATTTAAAATTTATATTTAACAATAGCCCTATATATATATATAAGGCTCAGCAGATGATGCTTTTGGACAATTGTTTAAAAATTAAATATGCCGTCGGGATTATTATTTTTTCTTTCCAGCAGTCGATTTTCAATGGAAAAATTCAAATAAAAAATTCGGTTATCTCTTCAGAAAACAACCAAAAATTATTACTAAACCTCAACCCTCTTTATTTCTGTTTGCATATATTTTTTAATCAAAGATTTCTTTGTAAAGAAGACTGCAAACTACACCAAAACCAGCCTTAAGTTTACAGCATACAAATGTTCTATGAGAAAAAGGGTAAATAGTTCCTATTTTTGAGTGCGAGAATCAAATACAAAAAGGTATTTCACATTCAATAAACAAATTTATTTGTTATTTCAAGACATAAATTTATTATTTTTATTAGTTTAGCTTCAGTTAGAGTGTTATTTTAATTATGTTTTTCCTTCGATTTTGACGTAACAGGGCGCACGAATATCAGGGTCGAAGGAGCAGGCGAAATTTCGGCGCCAGCAGCGTTGTTTACGCAGATTCCTCCGCCTAGAACATTTCTCTGCTGCAAACTTAAGCTTTGGTATAGAATACTGGGCATTCAAGGTTTAGATGGTTGACTAGTTCTGAAATATTAATGGACATTTCGTGCAATTTTGCAGCAAATAAGCAACAAAAATATGAGGTGTTGAGGTATGGTTGACTGATCAATGCTAAGCTATTAAGAGACATTACAATATGATATCACTGCAATTAAGCAAAATGAAGCGTCAAAGTTTGGTTGACTGATTCACCCTGAACTTAAAACTGTATCATAAAATAATGACACATTACTGAGGTTAAGCTGAAAACTGGCAAATATTTCCAGCCAGCATACAAACTCTTTGTTACCATATCATTTGAAACACAAACACAAATAAAAATATAAAGTGCTTGGGTTCGCAAAGAAACTCTTATTTTATCTTATAATCTATAATAATAAAAGAAAGAGTCTGTCTGTGTGTCTGTCTGTCTGTGTGTATGTCTGTGGATCGCAAAAGACCTACTTAGACTGCTCTAAAAAATTCGAAATTTTTAATATAGATTCCTTTTAATACCTACGTGTGCACCTGAGGCTTAGATTTTTCATATTTGATTGAAATTTTTAATTAATATAATTAGTTTTAAGAAAACGTCATCCACCTGGGATAGCGGGACCATAACAGGGCTTGAAAATTCATGGTCCGGGCCGAAACGGGGGCTTGACGCCATCCTCTATTAGTTTGATTGAGATATGCGCTCGCCCTAGGGCTGCTTCATCCTCTATTAGTGTTTGCTCTTTTAGGTGCGCATGCGCCAACACGAATTTAATTTTGTTTCAATTTTGAGTGTATTTTCACAAGGGTAAGTATGCCTCTAAAAGGAAGCAGTGCGAAGTTAACGGGTTCCCAGTAAGGCGGGACCATACGGCTAGTTTTTTATAAGATAAAAAAAATTGAATTTTTTTAACAATCGGCACTGATGCATCGCCTAGAAAATTTAAAATAAAACTTTTTTTTTAAATATACTTACCGATGACATTGGTGATTTTGTCAATCCCTCAAATTTTATATGGTTAATAGTTACTTCACCATCAATAGCTATATGAGAAATACTTTGCAGCGGCAATCTATGTTGAAACTCAGTAAAATGTTGACCATTAATTGCAACCTATAAAATAAAAAAATTTATCTAAAATATATATTAAAACCCAAAAAATATTTATTCAATTAAATCTTGTGCAAATTTTCAATACATACATTTTTATAAATCGAAATTTATTAAAAATCTATCTAAAATATAAATGCAGTAGTTTCATGTATATATTTTATAGTTCTCATACTAAATAAACATAAAAATAACAAAAATAGGAGTATTTTAAAATAAAGTTTTTCAAAGTTCAATGAAATACAATTTTCAAGCTATTAAGAGCAAAAATGTTTTATTTACCATAAATAATAGATTTTTCAAGTTAAAAAGCACTCAAATACGTATAAGGAAAATTACATATATTTAATGGAAGTGAATTTTTCATTTGCAGAGTTAGTACACATTTGTAGTAATAACCTGTAATTTGTAGTAAAAACCTGGTGGCCACTAATACTTCCCACCACATTCATATAAAAAAACTAATTAAATATTGCAATACGAAATTAGCATTCACCTTAAAATCTTCAGCCCCTGCTAGTATAAGAAATTCGAAGCTCTGACCAGCCACAAGAGGGAAGTATGGACCATGACTCTCTTCAGGACCCCAATTCTGCTTTTCTAGCGAGTTTCGAACAAGTCTAGGTGGAGATGAGAACACTGGACTCAGGTGTAGAGCTATGTCACTTCTCTGATAGGTATTATCACCAGTTTGTAGATTAATGGAGAAACTGTAATTTAAAAAGAAAAGCATCGATTTTCAATACATTTAGGTATACATAACTTTAAAAAGGGAAACTTTAATCCTTTTAAGGTTAACTTTGACTCAAGCTTTGCACCTTAATTTTTTTTATATAATACTTTAATACAGTTCCCGCAGAAATTGGAGCACAAAATTCTCCGAATTTTAAAGGCGATTTTTACAAAATTCCAGGTTTTACAAATATACCTCAAAAATGAGTGCAGTCAAAATTGCAAAAAATAAAAATGTTCACTTAAGATAGAATTAGAAAAACCAAAAAAAAAAGAGATTTATTTAGAATATAAAAGCAGGATACAGGTATAGGTATTGCAACCAAACAGCTTTAATATTCCTAGGCCCTTATGTCACATAGCTGTTCCAAAAGAGTATAGACAATTCTTCTCAAAAAGAACTTAAATTTTTTAAAAACTTTTAAGTTCACTGAACAATTAATAAGCAAATAACCTTACACTCTTTTGAAACTTTATTTAAAAGGTTCCATTTCATTAGAAATATTTTTGTAAAACATAATTTCATTAGTTACTAATAGAATTTCTTGAACGCTCTTGCCCAGTTTGTGCCAACCTAGAATCGTTCTGCTTTTAACGGCGCCAAAGCTGAACTGCAACTGAAGTTATATTCGCTGGGGATCCTGACAGGGGAAACTTGTATCGGATTCTTTTGGCAAAGCTCCTTCTACACCAAGTTAGGACACACCATACATTCGATCGGAGCCAAGGTTTTTCCCGCCAGAGGCGCTGCTATAAGCTGAAGGCCGAAAATGACGAAAAAGCGTTATGTTCCGGGCTGCAAATTTGGATATAAAACTTAAATTAACTGTCAATTTTCCTTGTTTAAAGCACCTAATAATGAAGAGGATCTTAAATTGCGGTCCAAGAATATCCCTAGGAAGGATCGTCAGCTGAAAAGTACCGAAATGGTGATTTTTTTAAGGGGAAGTCAAACACCTCTCTTCCCTTTTCACTTCCCTTGTTAAGTCTATGGGACAGTTTTTAATGCTCACTGACTTTTCCCGCTAGAGGGGCTACGATACGCTGAAGGCCGAAAATGCACCGAACCGGTTGAGCCACTCTCTCCCATAGACATCCCGCGTTATGTCCCAACTTGGTGTAGAAGGAGCTTTGCTTTTGGATAGTACTTAATTTCAACATTAAGAAAAAGCTTTGTGCTTTGGTGGTTTTTTTTCTTAGAAAATTTTGTTTTGTTTATCAATGATTTTTCCTCTTGTTTCTAACAAAACAATTTGAAAAATTTAGGCTTTTAAATAATTTGTATTCATATGTTTCCTTTTATTTTGAAGTTGAAAATTTAACGTAAAGTAGCTATTACCATCCAGCTGTATGGGTTAGGATTAGTTTAAATTATCAGTACACTAGAGCTACACATGAGGGCTAATGGCCAAAGTCATCTTCATTTAGAACCACAGTCAAGTGACAAGCTGAAATCTGTGTAGGCACCCAATGCAACTTTTAAGGGCGACATTGTACGCAGCGTCGGGACTTTGAAAAATATTTAACGGACATGGAGCATTTTTGGCTGCATAGACTATTTATAGGTTGCCAGTTATTTTGGCAATACCTGGACCCGAATATGAGACCTTTCTCACGCACAGCGAACGTCTTTACTGGCTGGGCTCTCCAGCCCTCCAACGCCAAGCGGTCGAATATTGAGGATAAATTTTACCACATTTTGGGCATTTTCTGGTGTAGGATAGCAAATAGAAACTGGCCATTATATCATAGCCAAATTTAATAGGGCCTATGGGAATGCCAACTAACTCCTCGAAAGGACTGGATACAATCCGACATCTTTATTTTTAAATTAAGGCTGATATTAGAATATGGGAGGAAATTTTAATATACTGATGGACTGCTGACCAGTGGAGAGAGGATCAATTGGTAAAAAATAAAAGTTTACATAAAAAAACAATCATCTTAGGGGTACACTCAAGCAACACAGGGTTTATAAAGCTAGTAGTGTATATATTTAAAGACTCCACTATACCATGTAGCATCAGTTTTGACTACTCCTGACACTCGAATTAAGTTCCCCGGCTGTAGATGTCCAGGTAGAGGTCCAATGTAAGGAATACTCTACAAGAAAAAAACATTAATGTATTAACATTATTTGTTCAAACTGATATGTGGTTGTCTTATTCTCAAACGAAATAAGTTTTATTCATAGTAGGGTGGTGAACTAGTACTACAAAGCTTTATTTTTATTTAGGCTTTTGTCCTGCCTGTTTCCAGAAGTCCTTTAAAATGCATAATTTCCTTTTTTTAGAAATTTCCTGCAATTGTTTAAAGTTTCGCAAGGAAGCATCTTACCCGAGAAGAGCTCTATGGTAGGTAGGTTTGAATTATGGTCGCACTAGACTAGAGCAAACAAGGGCTATTGAACGGGGGCACAAGGGCATCTTCATTTAGAACCATAGTCAAGTGAGAGGCCGAAACATGAGTAAGCACTCAATGCAACTTTTAAGGGCGATATCATACGCAGCGTCAGAACTTTGAAAATTACTTAAATTGCACTTCCAACGCACAGGATATTATTTATCGGACATTTTGGGGCTTCACAGGCCATTTATAGGTTGGCAGTTATTCTGACGATGCCCGGACCCGAACCTGGGACCTTTTGCATGCATACGCCTAATCGACTGGGCTCCCCAGCCCAGAAGAAGAGCTCTACATTTTTTGGAAAAAAGGCACGAGTTTAAGATATCAATTTTTTTTATTCAGGCATAACAAATAATTAAGAAGTGTAAACCATATAAGATTATTTGCATAGATTTTTCCTTCAAACTGCATATGTATACAAAGGGTTAATTCCCTAGTTGACAGATAAGAGTTTAATTAAGTTTTAACATAAAAATTTGTTAAAGAATTTATTCAACAATTTATTTATTACAATCCAAGTAGCTTGCACTAGATTATAAAACTCCAGTTGAAACTGACATTAAAATGCTACCATAAGCGATAAAATGAACTGCATACCCAGAAATTACACATTCTAAGCTTTCTTAACACTGTATTGCATTGATGCTGCAAAAAATATCAGGACACCCTTCACCAGGAACAATTTATGCTGCTGAACCTAACTTTAAAAGAACAACAGGAAATATACTGCTGCCAAGCCACCAGGTCAAAACCTGAGCAGGAACTCATCACAATTTTGTAATCTTGTAAAACACAAAACTGTATGCTTTTAGTGCTTAGGGCCATAGAAAATTAAAAGTACAGCTCTTCTCTACACTTTCTTCTATTTTATAAATGGAAGAGTCAAAGTCAATATTTGACCACAGTCTTCGCTGAGAGGGCAAGTACACCCTTTTCAAAGAGATTTTGAAGATGAAAGACAAGTAGTAGAGTTTAAAGAAATTCGCCAATTTAGTGCATAAAGGTACATAAATAATTATAATATGTTTAACTATTTTAAACTATTATTTTTTTCTCTGAATTGGGAGGTATTGTGACTGGGGAGGCAAATCGTAGCCGACAGGCAGCAAATCTTTAAATCCGGCCCTGCATTTACCTTAGCATTGATAACATCACCAACAGACGTAGCTCTATTTTGGTCGTAGGTCTAAGGGGCTGTAAGTCATCCATCATGAATATTCATGACATTCAGCTAATTTAGAGCATTCCTTTTGTTTTAGTGTCCAAAGTGCTGATGCTGCACTTAAAGTGTCTTTGATTAAGTTGCAAAGCTGCTTTTAGCTGGAGATGATGGATCAAAAAATTTCACACATGCTACATGCAAGGTTCGAAAGTAACTGACACTAGTCACAAAATTCAACAAAATCCTACAATTTTCTGAGACCAAAATATATTTTGTTGCAGTTATTGTGACTAGTTTTTTCAATGTCATTATAAACTTTTTTATGTGGTTTTCAAAGATCTTGACAAAAATAATCACCTTATATTTTATGACACTCTGGCGATTGTAAAATCTATAAACTCCTGTGATTGTAAATTCTGTTATTCCTGAAATTTTATATATTTTCAGACAATTTCCCATAATTCTTGGCTTTTTGCAACTGTTTTCATTTGAAAATATTGCTTCCATTACTTTAATCTCTACCAGATAACTAATGATAGTTATTTCCCAAGATGCCTTCTGAAAACTCGAAGTTAAAATAAGGTTGATCACAAGCCACAGAAGGAATACACACCAACGAAAATACAAACCAAAACCTGACGAAATCTGGATCATCAGGCCTGGATCTTTCTGGGAACTACGGTGCATGACTCATTAGCAAAAGATGGCTTCTGGGGAGAGAAATTTTTAAAATCCGCAGATTTCATTACAGTAACATTATAACTTGTGATATTGATCATATTAGCAAGCAAATATACAGCTGTAAAATTATTTTTACAAATAAAAAAAATCGACATTATTAAAAATAAAGGCTGAGTACAAGGAAATAGCATGCAAATATACCGCTAAAAAAATTGACAATAGATATTAAGAGAATAAAGGCCCATTACAAGGAGAACACTTGCATGAGTGGTCAGCAACGCAACATATGCAATGGAATATGAAGTCAGTAAACTTTTCCAATGTTATGAATATTGAATATCAATAATTCAGAACAATCAAATGAGGATTCAGAAGACTAAGTTTTTTAAAATAAAGAGAAAAGAACAAAACAAGAGCAGCAACGCAAAACAATTAAAAACTAAAAAGTGACTCATAAAGCGACTAGAATTTTAGCTTTATTTACGTTTAGAAAAACTATAACAAACAACGGATATCCATTTGAGCAGTTTTTATAGCTAGATAATAGAATAAAGAACAAATTAAACAGTACTACGATATACAGTACGTCTGGTCACTTTATTCAGAAGTAAGCATAGAGAACAAATAATTTTAACGTGAGGAAAAGGTAGAGAGAATAAGAATTAATTTTGGAAAAGATATAGTGTTATGAAGGGTTGTCTAATTTAATTTGAAATCATAATATGGATTTGAAAGAGATATCCTTACTGGGTTATAAACATTTGAATCCATGATTTTCCGCAACACAAAATACAGCAGGTCACAAATGTTTTGTTTTGGTTTAGATGGTTTAGATTTGATTCCACACCCAGATGCATTTATAAATCTTTTTACTAAACCAAATACGAGGCTTGACCAACATATCAACTACTCATACTTTGGAAATTTACTATTCTTTCATCATCTAACAATCTTTTTTAAAATTGGATGATGTTATAACGTTATGTTATACAAAACGATTGTTATATATTGTTTCTTAATTGATATTATAGAAATCCAAGTAAATGTAACCAACCAAAAATAAGACTTACCTACACATGGAGGAGAACCTGCATGTAATAAACCATGAACTACCTCCCTGTTTCCTTCAAGTCGTATTCTTTAACTTCCTACGCATTTCAGAATATTCATTTTAGAAAAAACTGGAAACTTTTTTTTTCTTTCTTATATTTGCATCTCTCGTTGAACCGGTAATACACTGTGACTGCAAACACGTCCACTGACAGCTGAAGGGCTGTGAGGCGCCCTGTAGTCAGTATCTTGAACTACGGATCGGAAGGTCCCGCGGTCGAGTGTGGTCGCTGATAACTCACCGAGTATATGCGGAGTACGTGCTCGTTAAATCTGTTGGGTCCGAAAGTCCTGTGGGAGGAGTCATTGCGCAGTTTCCCATGTGTACAGGTTCCTGGAGACTATTTCCCTCCCCTTCAAGGACGTCTAAATTGTGGAGGTGGGCTAGATAGATGACAGCATCTGTCACGTATATGTGTGGATATGAGTGTGTGTGTGTTGTGACTGTCTTACTTGAAGAAGAGCTTGGAAGAAGGTTTATAAGCGGCTCTTTGAGCAAGCCATAGAGCAAGCACACAAGGTGAAAGGTGAAGATATATGTATACCAACCAACCTGATAGCTGAGTTTTGATCTTGATTCTTGGTTTACTACTGTGTTTCTGTTTGCGATTATCTAACTTTCCGCAAAATCTTATTACTTTTATGTTCTGCTACAAGTTGTTAAAATTGAGTCATAAAAACGTGTAAAATTTTCTGAAGAAAATAGAGATACTAATCAAATATGTCATTTCATTTTAATATTTAAAATAATCATATTCTTACACGTTACATTTTGTTTTTCGATGATATTTTAGGTTATTATTTAGCAACTAGTTGTAATCTGTTAATGCTGTATCATTTTCAAAAAAAAGCTGAGACAATATCATAAAACGTGTAGCCTTTCTTAGTTTTCTTTATTCATTGGTAAGCTATATCTAAGCTAAAGAGGAATAATGTATCTTGATATAGTAGAGTTAAATGAATTTATGAATTGCTTTTAAGCAAAATGTAATATCTCTTCAAAATTCTAATAACTAGCTTTTAACGTGATGTTTATACTTTTCTTAATGCTTTCCAATGTTTTTTTTTTAAATCTGGATATCTTCTAATAACTTTTCTTTTGCTTTTAAATGCTCTTTTTTTCTAATAACTAGATTTTAACGTGATGTTTATACTTTTCTTTAATGCCTTCCATGATTTTTTTAAACTCTGGATATTTTCTTCTAACAACTGTTTTCTTTTGCTTTTAGATACTATGAAGATTATTGGGTGGAAAAGATCTCGTGTTATCAAAGTTTGTCTGGCAATCTTGATTTTTATTCTAATTGTTGCATTTTTTGCACCTAAACCGAAAGGATTTGAATCCAGCATTGGAGAAGCCCTAGCCAACAAGGTCTGTTTAAAATATGTTTAATTTTGCAATATATATATATATATTTTGTTGTATCTATATGCCTCATAATATGGTACCTAGAGCATTTATTGAAAGAGTGTGTTGACAAAATTGGTTGAGAAAGTAGCAAACTAATTTAATGCAATTTTAATTGTGGCTGGGTTACTTGAACTAGGGTAGCACTTGTTCGTAGGTGATTGAAATAGTGTGATGTTGTTTTTTCCCCTTTGGTTGAATTAACATCTCACTGGATTTACCCAAGGGCTTTTTGCAATGAACCATGCAATGTTATGCCACCATTTAGTGTAGAAATACTTCTAAATTAACTCATAAAAAAAAGAAAACTGTTGTTTAAAACTATGAGGCGGCTTTTCCTGAAGACCTTGGGTTATTCAAGGCAAATGTGAAAACAACCTATATATGTGTAATCCAATCCCGAACAAAAGAGCTTTTAACTAGTTTTCTACTTTTTTGGCAGTTTCTTAAACAATATTTAGCACACCCCCTTCAATAAATGTACCTGTGTGATAAAATAGTTTCAATTACATTTAATAAGTTTCCTAAAAGTGAATTATGTATTTTTAAACAAACTTCATTGAAGAATACACCTGTTTTTATTTATGGGAGTACAATGTCAAAGTAGCTTTTTTAGTAGGTAATGTGTATCGGAAAATAACAATATTGAGTCAAATTAAGCAAGAAATCTTACTTATAAAATTATGCCAGTGAAGTAATACCTATCTTATAATTTAGTACAATGGGTTTTTTTTAATTTAAGAAATCAAACATGCTACTTCCATTTATGTATACTACAATACATAAATTTATCAGTCTTAAACTAAGCTCTATCAATAGACTTTTTTTGCTTCACTGCTGGATTCTAGGTTTGATCACTAAGTAAGACTTTGTTATTAATTGTAAACTCCAGTTGTGTACAGTGTAAAAACCTAGATTTTTGGTAAAAATATTTTGAATGAACTTAATCAAATGTTATTTTAGTTATCACATAATTAACACAGTCTACATGACATACAGTCCATGACACACAGTCACACTTTACATGACTAACTAGACTTATCAATTGGTACCTAATAATTAACACTGATGTATTAAAAACTAAAAATACTCTTACAATATTACATTGTATAAAACTTTTTCTTTCTTACAGCTTAAACGAAGACCTCCCAGACAAGGTGCTGTTTTTAAAAAAGATGTTTTAGGAAACTTTGAGCCTGCTCCTAGTGACACAGTAAGGGAAGGGCCGGGGGAAAATGGGAAGCCACATTACGCTCGTCCAGAAGATCAAAATGAAGTTTCGCAAGCTATGATGGAATATGGAATAAATATGGTTGTCAGTGATCAAATTGCTTTGGATAGAACGATACCTGATAAGCGACTGCCAGAGTAAGTACCAACGTTAGATAATATTTTTGTAATTAGGTCGGTAGAAAATGGGAAATGTCTAAACTCCTTGCCAACCTAACTTGGGTAAAAACAAAAAGTAAAAAGGCAGAGTTAAAGCGTGATTGGTCCATTAGTTGGAAACTCTTGTAAGGTAATATTTACATACAAAATGATCTGAATACAATTTAACTAAAATACTCTTTTCATTTGGATAAAATTGCCAAATTTTCTCAAATAATATTCAAATCTGTTAGACCTTAAATGGAATTAATGTTTTAAGCATGTTTTCTGGATGAATTCACAAATAATGTATTGAACTCTTAAATCCGCAGAAGGATCTTCTACATAGCATATTTCTATTTACCGAACTTAGGTTGGCAAGGAGTGTAGTTGTTATAATGCTCTATATTCTATAATAGTTCATATCAGGGGAAGGAGTGGGACTCGCGTTTTTATTATTTATGAAACATCATTCTCATGTATGTTAATCTTGTCCTAAACTCATGGTCATCATTGCAGAGTTTAAAAATTATTTTGCTATTTTAATAAATTTATGGATCATGGTTATCAGATACTTTATTGTATATAGAACTTTGAAAATGTGCTTATGTTTTTGTACTAAAAAATATGTGTTATACAAGGACATTTTTGCATGAATGACCTTATTGGTTAATTAATTGGGGCTCAGTAAACAAGTTTAAACTAAAAACTTTTTATATTGACTGGAGTATTATTTTGTTACTGAACAGAAGTATAGAAATTATTTTTGCTCTCAAATGCATAGTAAATTGTATATTTAATGAATATTCAATCCAGTCCCACCAAAAAGAAGAAAAAAAATGCTATGTGTATCGAACATACTTTGATAACACATATAGTATTAAGGATTAATCTTTGGTTGTATGTGCATAGATCAAGGACTCTAATTTATCCATTAGGGTAGTGCAATAATGCTTACGATTATTTCTTTATACACATGTTTTTATATATTTCTGTTTTTCAGGTGTAAATACTGGCATTATCCAACTGACCTACCTACTACAAGTGTTGTTATTGTCTTCCACAATGAAGGATGGTCAACACTTCTGCGAACCATACACAGTGTGCTTAACAGATCTCCACCAGAGTTTTTAAAAGAAGTTGTTCTGGTTGATGATTTTAGTGATAAAGGTAAGGATTTAGACTATGCATTTAAATTAAAATATTAGGATAAAACTAAACTGAACTCCTATACCTATAAAATTTAATGTATTTCAGACGGACTATATTTAAAAAAGTTTTTATCTCCAGTGTTTTTCTTGAAATATATTCATATCAACAATTATTAATCATTTAGAAATGTTTCTATAACTTGTTGATTGTTTTTAAGTTTATGAAGTTTTGCTGACGAGTAACAAATTAATGGATTATTAGCAAATTTTATTTGTGCATAAGCTGATAATTTGCTTGTTTCTAAGTAATTTTGATTTAAGTTTCAAAATTGTAAGTAATTTTCAAACTTGTGACATAGAAGGATTTTTTTAGTTAATTTGTGTTTCACTTATATTTTTTTTATAGAAAATTTAAAAGGTGACTTGGAAGACTACATTCGACAGTTTGGGGAAAAAGTTCGTTTATATAGGAACAAAGAGAGAGAAGGTCTGATCCGATCTCGAACTTATGGTGCACAATATGCCAAAGGAGAAGTTATATTATTTTTAGATGCTCATTGTGAGGTTGATGTTAACTGGTTACCACCGCTTTTAACTCCAATTTATTTAAATAGGTATGCTTTTTTTTATTAAAATGGTTTTTAACATTTGAAGGATGTTAATTAAAGACTGTTAAACAGAAAACATCTATTTCATGAATTGAAAACAAGTGTGCTGAAATTAGAAGAAATAAATTATTTCATGATATTTTTAACTTTTAAATTGAATTTGTGAAAAAGCCAAACAATTTGTTTCAAATACAGTAGACTCCCTCTTAACCGGCCTCCGTTTAACCGGATCTCCGCTTTAACCGTGCTAAAAATTTTCCACACTTAAAATGCCAAAAATAGCTAAAAATACAAGTTTTTGGTTAGTTCAATCGGTTTTCGGTGTCGTTTTTTAAGGTATGTAATCAAATATGTAAAATACTACTAATAATATATAAAATAACCAGTAAAATGACGTCTTATTTCAATTGTACAATTATTTCATAAGGCAAGTATCATCAATAAACAAAAGTGCAATCAAGTAACCATCTAAATTTCAATTTATTTAATTTCTCCGGTTTAACCGGATTTTCGTTTAACCGGCTTACCCTCGGTCCCGTTTAAGCCGGTTAAGAGGGAGTCTACTGTATAGTAATAACATTTAACATTTTTTTGTTTTGCAACAGAAAGATTTAAGAGGTGTCTTTTGTGGTAGTATGATGGATTCATTTCAGGCACCTTGTCAGACTCGAGTCTTTCTATATTAAATATTTAAAAAAATGTTTGATAACATACAATAAAGCAAGCCAAAATGTTTGTGAGGTTAAAGTTTGCATGGTGGATAACTTTTATTGTTACAACCTGATATTTGCATTTTCGAACACTTTACTTCAGATCAGTTGTTAAT
This sequence comes from Hylyphantes graminicola, assembly GCA_023701765.1. NCBI lineage: Eukaryota > Metazoa > Arthropoda > Arachnida > Araneae > Linyphiidae > Hylyphantes > Hylyphantes graminicola. Next base: position 43,502,574 of record CM043111.1, read on the forward strand.
TATTCAATCAAATTATTTTAAAGGACTTAAGTTTAAACTCTTTAAAACATTAGAGGAGTTTTTCAAATAATAGTTATATTTTATAATTTTAAAAAGTCGAATGCCTTTTAAACTACTAATTTTTAAATATTTATATATACTTGAATTAAAACTTAGTTAAACTAATTATTCAAACTCAAAGTAAAATTTTCACTTTAAACATAACATTTAAAATTATTTATTTTCATTTTAGAACTGTGATGACAGTCCCTGTAATAGATGGCATTGATAAAGATAATTTTGAGTACAGACCAGTATACCAAGGAGAAACCCATTTCAGAGGGATATTTGAGTGGGGTATGCTTTACAAAGAAACAGAATTGCCCGAAGAAGAAGCCAAGCTCAGAAGATATCATAGTGAACCTTACAAGTAGTTTTTTAATTATTCTAATAATCTAGTGTGCATGTTTTAAGTTTTGTTTGAAATAACTCGTATTTTATTCTCTATTTATGTTTGTTTGTATCAGCACCTTAGAAATATATAATAAGCAGTCATAAATCCTTTAATATAAATTTGTGGCAGATTTTTCTGGTAAAAGTGATTGCAACAGTGACAATATTATTAAATTTTAGATAGTGAATTTTTGCACAATTTAATAACTTATAAAAGTATTGTTCTAGGGTTATTAATTCAACTGTCCTATATTCTTTATAACAGTTTCTGTCATAATATAAGCCTATTAAATATTTGTCATACGTCCATGTCACTTGATATAATTTTTTCAATAAAAAATTAGCATTTACTATCCGTAAAAGATAGCAAACTTATATTTTTATACTTTAGAAAAATGAAAGTTTACTATGAGAGTGAAGTTAAAGTGGGCTTAGTTTGATTAATCAAAATAATACCTCTAGCAGCACTTGAGCTTACACCTCTAAGTGTAAACAATTTACTTATTTTAAATCATTGTGGAAATGGTCTTTGAAAACTATGGCATTAAAATTCGTTAGATTCATTAGGGGTTCATTACAACAATATGTACCATTATGTTTGTTTTTAAGATCTCCAACTCATGCTGGCGGCTTGTTTGCAATGAACAGAGAATATTTCTTAGAACTTGGAGCTTATGATCCTGGACTGCTCGTTTGGGGTGGAGAAAACTTTGAGCTTTCTTTTAAAGTACGTATAAACTTTGAAAAAATACATCATTTAAATTAGCATAAAGGTACTTGCAATTAAAAAATTACATAAATGTTTGTGAAAAGCATGGGTAAATTATCTGTACTCTTTTGTTAAGGGAACTAGGATTCAGGACATATCTAACTTTTTTTTCCACGTGCAATTCAATTTCATTTCTATTTCTATCCATAGATTTGGCAGTGTGGTGGAAGTATAGAGTGGGTTCCATGTTCAAGAGTAGGCCATATATATCGAGGTTTTATGCCTTATTCTTTTGGAAAGTTGCTAGAGAAAAGAAAAGGACCTATTGTTACAATAGTAAGTTTCTTTTATTCTATTTTGAAACTATAACTTTTGCTATACAGTTAAAGAAACATAGTTGGGTATTACCGGCCTCAGTTCATACATATTCTGTTACGTTTCCCTAATTATTTAAATTTTATTTTCTTAAACATTGTGTTAATGTATCATCATTGAACTTGAGCCAAAGTTTTCATGTCTTACTTCTTGTTCAAAATGCAAGATTTTTAAAGCTGGTAAACTTTGATATAAAAAGAGTATCCCATTTAAATCTAGCTTATTTTTTCCTGTGTTATTTAAATGAAACTACAAATGGGAAAATGGGTGTACAAAATAGATAGTTATTTGTATTTTAAAATTAATAAACATAATTTGAATTGATATTTCCTGTTTTACTTATCGTTTTGCCAATAATAATCTAACTGTTTTTTCATTAAAATAGAACTACAAAAGGGTAGTTGAGGTTTGGATGGACGACTACAAAGAATATTTCTACACAAGGGAGCCCATGGCAAGGCAGTATGATCATGGTGACATCAGTGGCCAGCTGGCTATCAAAGAAAAACTTCAATGCAAGTCCTTCAAATGGTTCATGGACAATGTAGCTTATGATGTGTTGCATAAGTTCCCACTGTTGCCAAAGAACTTATATTGGGGAGAGGTTTGTATTTCGGAAGTGGAATCTTATTCCTCATATAAACCTTTGTTGCCTCCTGATTTGTGCCATCCATTATATATATATTTTTTTTTTGTAAACTGAATCAGTATAATGCATGTCTTATATATTTTTTGAATAAAAATTTATTTTTATTTTTTATTTACTTTATTGTACAGAAAACGCCGCTTAATGTGATCACGGTTAACGTTATCAATCGTTTAATGTTATCAAAATCGCTTTGTCCCGTCCGCTTATATCAAAATACATTGAAAAAGCATCGTTTATTGTGATCAAATGTTCGTTTATTGTAATCAATTGTTCGTTTATTGTTATCAGTTTATATGTAAATTTTATTTTCCTGGAATCAATAAAAACAAGAAGGATTTTTTTGTTTAAAGTGTTTCCTGAAACTTACCAAAAGTGGGGGGTATTTTGTCATTTTCAATCAAGCATTGTAAAATTCCATAGCACTGTGTGAATAGGACACACAAAACACAATGAGGGCCACCTGCCTACCTTAACAAGGTAGGGCCATTATGTCAGTAGACTTGGCGTCGGGAATGAATGATTTTTCTTAACTGCATATGCATTAATGGCTTTCTTGTAAATTGTCTAAAAGTACAATTCCTATATCGGACCATTTTGTGTGGATTTTGAAGCATGGATGGAGATCGACGAGAAGGTTGCGACCTCTACTTTTTTAATTGATGAGGACGGTTAACAGATGAGGACATTTGCGAAGCCGTATGTGTCAAGTATGATCAAGCTTCGTCACAAGATTCTGTTGCCGATGATGAACCCAAAAGTGCTATCGAGGACAAAATTCCGAAGCCTGCTCAGATGAGGGAGGCACTTTGAATCTTGCGTCTAGGTGTGCAAAACAAAGCCGACGTGGAACATTTTCATAAACCTTGTGATTATGAGCAATTCCTAAATGACTTGCTTCGAGAGAATGCTAAACAATCAAAAATTTATGATTTCTTTTTAAGTTAATAATTAAACTTTTGTATTTTGTATTGTTTTCTGCAGTTCATCATTAAATATGTAAGTATACTAACTAGTATTTTTTTTCTTTAGTGTGCATTAATTTCGTTTAAATACTATAAAGTTTTACAGCAACAACTCCTAATTTAAAATTAATTTATATTTTAATACGTATGTAAAAAAACATTTTTGGTTTAAACTTTTTTTTCGTGTATTGTAATCAATCGGTTATTGTTACCAAATCATGTTCGTCCCGATGTGATCACATTAAGCGGCGTCTACTGTATTATGTAATAAAAAAAAGTTATCTGAAAGACTCCATTACTTCTTCAGGTACGAAGTATGTTAACAGGCCAGTGTTTGGATACCATGAGTTCCCACCCTCCATCTAACGTTGGAATGAGCCATTGCCATGGCTCTGGAGGAAATCAAGTATGTAAAAGCTATAATTATAGTAACATCTGTTTAGAAAAACTTATTACCAAATCGCAGACTAGCTTACTAAAAAGTGGTCTAGCCGAAATCTAATATTTCAATTGGTGTTGTTAGGTTTTTTTTTTAAAAAAAAATAAGCTTTGTACCTTTAATCATCAACAGTACTGTTGCTGTTAGTGGCGTAGAAGACCCTTAGCTTTATTATGTTGTCAAGAAATTACCTGTTTAAACTAACCTTTTAATAGCTCGAAAAATGTCAAAATAAAAGCAATTTGCTTGAATAAATTAGTAGTCCGTAGTATTTGTTTTGGCCTTCAAGAGTAAATTAAGCAAAAAACATTGTTTTTTGTCCTACAAATTCAAATAGATTATTTCCTGTTTTGCATACATTTTTTCAAATAAATAAAATATGCATCATATTTATAACAAATCATATTTATGCATCATATTTATAACAAAGTTACTAGCACATGTTTGTTAGTATTTTTTTTTATCAAGCACATGTTTTATCAAATTTCTAAATAGAAAAACTGTAACAGCCTTGAAATAGCTTAAAGTTTACACCCATTATTATTGAACAATTTGCATTACAGATTGAACCCTCAGAAAATACAGTTAAGTAGCACTACATTTTTATTTTTTATTTTAATTTAAGACATATTTTAGCTTCTAAAAGCTTAAGTTCTCACGCTTTAAGAATATTTTTTCATTTGTAGTAATTAGAAAGAATATTTGAATGACTATCATGTGCAATTTATTTGTTTATAAGTTTTATTTGTTTTATTTTTATAAATGTGAGTTTTCCTTTATATAAAAATGCATCTTTATGAAATATAGGCTGCTAATTATAAATTGTTTTGTTTCATATATGAAATTACTTTAAATACAGCTTCTTCTTCTCCTGAAACTTTTGATTACTTTTAGCTTCCACACTACGTTTATAACGTAAAAAGTGGAAGGTATTATAATCGTTCAGTCCGTCTGTCACCCACTTTCACACAGCGATCCGTATGTCTCACAAACAAGTGTGATACATCATTTTAAAGCAAAAAATCAGTTTAGGCTGCATTCCAAATTTCGTTAAAAAATTTTAATTAGAAGTTTATTTAAAGTTTAAATAACTAAAAATTTAATCTACATTGAAATAACATTGCGAATTCCATTTTTATTCAATATTTTCACTGTTGCCATTTTGTTAAACGTCCAGGAAACTTTATTTAAAATAAAAATAAAACTCTTGAAAAAATATTTATTTGTGTGATATAATTCAATTTGGATTGTTGTAATAGCACAAAAGAGGTATTTTGATGGTTCGTTTTATAAGTATGAAGAAAGATGCATAAGGTATTCTAACTTTGCAAAAAGAATATGCCAAGTTTCACTTTTATTTTTACGGCATCAGTTTTATTAATTTATTTTCCGAACCGCAAACTTGTTGCTACAAAAAGAAAGTTATTAAAAAATATCTCATTATTCTTCGAACTTAACAAAAATTAGCAAACGATAAAGATTAATTATTAAATCTGCAAAAGAAGATAAAAGAAAATAGTTAACTTTGGAATAACAACTAGCTAAAGGCGCTGTTTGGCGATTTTCTTTTTGCGGTGTGAAATAGATTGTTTCCTGTTTAGCAGAAATTGTTGTGTGGAAGCAGTTTAAGTGACAGATTATGTAACAAACCAACTTGTTTAATTACATACTTATTACTTTAAATAAGCATAGTTTCCTAAATTGTTTAAAATATTTTTTAAATTTTAAGACTTGTTTATCGTTTAAAATTTAATTGCTGAAGAATATTTTGCATTTTAAAAATAATTAGGGATGCACCGAATTTTTGGTTACTGTTCGGTATTCGACCTATTTGGCTACGTTAGCTGAATATTCGGTTTGACCGAATAGCTTTATTATTCGGCCGAATAGTGAAATTTAAAATTTTCAAAGTCTTCATGTTATCATCTTCTAAAACATCGAAAAATTCCCAAACAATACTTGTTTTCTTTTTTGATAATCTCAAATCCTTTTCAGTTTTTGTTATTTATAATGGTTAATCCATCTTTATAAGTTGTATTAAATAACATGTATCTTTGTGTCTTTAAGGAAATAGTAAAAGTGAGTGGGCTTTAAAAAAAAGACAATAACTGCTATATTAATCACAATTGTAATTTTTTACTAAAAATTAAAAAAATATATTTTTTATAATTGTATAACAATATTGTAAGCCATGAGTTTATTTTTTTCTTATTTTCATTCGACATCGTATTCACCTACTTCTGTTTTTGTGCTGTGATCTTACCTAGTTTAAAACACATTCTAAAGGGCTTGTCTCAATAACAAACGAGTACTACTTTATTATGTGTTGCTTTAATAAAAAATTAAAAAGTTATATTGTATTAAAATTATTGTATGATTGTGTACTTATATGTTTCTGTTGAATTAAAATTGATGAATAATAAATACATTTTACTTCGACATGACGAAAAATAAAAATAGGTTTATTTAGACCGAATATTCGGTATTTGGCCAAATTTGGTATTTGGTGCATTCCTAAAAATATTATTCAAAGTTTTATGTTTTATTCTCAAATGTGTGGATGCATAAATAACTATTGATATTAATTAGAAATTATATATTTCAGCTATTAAACAAAATATTTTTTTCTTAACTTTGATGTCAACAATGCTGCTACCATACAGATATAAGGTCATATTAATAATTGCCCTGAAAATTAAGATGAAGTAAAATGTGTTATTATGTGTAATTTCTCTCTCTCCTGTCTGGATATAATAATCTGTCAAACATCAGGCAATACATGAGCTTCTAATTGTTGCCACTTGTCTAGATATGTTTTTGTTTTTGATGTTATAACTCAAACTGTGCTAATAGTGCCAATCTGTTCTCTGTATTTTTATTCAAATTAAACTTCATAACCTTTTTTTTTTTTAATTTAAACCCCTGTCGCTTTCTTTTCCCAATTAGGTTTTCCGTTTAAATGCAGAGGGACAGCTTGGTGTGGGAGAAAGGTGTGTGAATGCTGATACTGATCATATGAAACTGGTGTATTGTTCCCTGGGAACTGTTGATGGACCTTGGGAATACAACCCTGTGAGTATAATACCCAACCAATTGAAGAGAACACGGGAAGAACCACTTCATTTCGTAGGCTTTCCTCAATAGGCCTCTTTGGCAATGATAGTGAGAAATCGCCTAAACTGGTATAAAGAAACCGGTTACTCGCTTTGTTGATCGCCCTGATTCACGCCAGAAACAGTGGACTGTTTTTACCGCAAATGAAGGACCGAAAGAAAAACCGGTTTCCTGTCGCCAATGTCCGCCAAGCAGACACATAAGGTAAGACTCCTAAAAATCAAGTGGTTCTTCCTGTGTACTCTTCAATTAGTCATTAAGCTACCAGTTTGTTATGCAATTGATTTTGATATGATATCCTACATATTGTTTAAGCTTGTTTAAATAGAAATAGATTGGCCAGACGTCATTAATGTTAGGGGCTTTACGAATATTTGCATATTTTACCGACAGTGAATATCTATTTTGAGAGTAAAGCCTTGATTATTCTTACCTAATGTGTTACAAATTGTAACACATTAGGTAAGAATAAGCATTGTAACTTACAATGCTTATTTACCAGCATGTTTAGACATTGAAAAACTTCAAAATAGTAATTTTGAAAATGTGATTTTTATGGTGAGGTAATTAAAATTAAAAATTTTGGAAACAAATTTGTAATGTTCTGTTTGTTTATTTAGACAACACAGTCCCTGTTTCATAAACCACTAAAAAAGTGCCTGGAGCTAAGTCATGAAAAGGGGAAACTGTATCTGCGGTCTTGTAGTAGCACCTCCAATGGACAAAAATGGATATTCAAGGAGATTGTTGTATAGTAGTTGTTACTAGGACCTGGTGAAGGTTATTCATTGTCGTATTTTTGTATTTCAGAATTGGGCATTCTGAGCAATGTTTAAGGGTGACTGGTGGATTTGTACATGAGGGGCTTTTGTTGTTGTTGTATATATATTTATTGATCACTTAATTGCTTACCCTAGTAGGGAAAAAAAAGCTTCAATGTCCACAACATGAGGCATGATCACTTTTTCTGTACTCAAGGATCAAATTTGTTGCACTTTAAGTGGTTTTCTTTTTTATATATTTTGATAATGTTCCTATTATTTGAATTATCAGTGAAATACACCATCTAAAACGTGGGTTCTTAAACTTTTACATCCCTGTGTACCTGCTAAATGAAAAATTCTCAAATATTAATCGAGCACACCACGAAAAAATATACATATATTTCATAAAATAATAAATGTTCTTTGATTTAGCATATTAAGAAACGTTTAAATGCACACAAGCACTACCTGTCACCAAAAAAATTGGAAATTTAAGAACCCCAGTTCTAAGATAAAAGTATGAAAATTATTTTTATGTCTGAGAAATATTTAAGAGAGAAATACAGCATGTTCCTTGGTTTCAGTTTTTTAATTCTTAATATATATTATTTGTCAATGGGGCTAGTGTGTATAAGTTGTTAATTGTTTTTAATTGTATCTATATTTAATTGCATTTTAGTAATATTTTTTGTTGAATGAAATTTAGTTTGTATTTTAAAATATTTCTTAAAATCATAACCCTTGTAAAGATTAATGGACATTAATAATTGACAATTTTTAATATTATATTTAAAAAATAAAATATTATCAGTTAATAATGCCATTAACGGTACGGTACAACTTCGTAAATATATATATATTTTCCATGTATATATATTTTTTCCATGCTATATCCTCTGAAATGTTCAATAAAGCCATTCATTCTATAATTTAAATGTATAAAACTAATAAGATTTGTAAAGTATTGTTAATGCATGCTTAATATTTTTTATAACGAAATTTGTTCAATAGTGAATTGTTTTTTTCTGCAACTAATATTGTACTTCACATTCCATTTTAGGTTTTATTTTTACATTACATTTAAAATAAGACTTATTATATTTTTAAAAAAATATTTTAACAACGGTTATCTAGAATCATGTTATGTATTACATTTTTGACTTTCTGTAATATCTGTTAGTTTTTTTCTATAGTAGAATTGGAAGAACGAATATATAATGCATGCAATTCTATTAATAGAAGAAACCCATTAAATCATTATTTTTTTCATAACTCGTACATTCCATTGTAAATTTCTATTTTATGCAGTATTGTTATTTATTATTTATAGTTGAAATATTGTATACTATTTTGTAAGCAATACTGTTTCATTATTTTTATGTGCAAAGTTTGTTACTGGTATTTCAACTAATTTATTTGTTGTGTATACATAAAGCGAAATTTGAAATTTTTTAATTGCATGCTATTGATTTTTATTAATATCTCCTTTGAACTTTTTAAAATCTCAAGTGCCTTTGTCACAGAATATATATTTTTTAAAACAATAAATAAGTACTTTACTTTTTCAATTGCATTTATTTTATTTTATTATGAATATTTTTCACATTAGTTAACGATAGAAGTTAGTTAATACAAGCAACAAAAATGGATTAAAGTGAGACTCCACTGTAATAAATAGTTTTTTAAGGAAAATTTGTTTTAACTTAACTGCGCACCATTATGGTTGACAGATCCATACCATAGGTTTTTCAAGCATTGGTTAAACATGTCATAATAACTCAGTGGCGCACTCAGAAAATAATTATAGGTGAGCTGACCGGGGATCACTGCGGAATTTTTAAAACTTCTTTGAATAACCGGTATTTTAAGGCAGTACTTTAAAATTATTTAAGCTCTTTGAATGCAAGTTTTGAGTAGGGACTATAGAGAAATGAATGATAAAACCCAACAGATAAAATAAGATTTTAGGTGTTATTTTAACGAAATCTTTTTATATTGAGTCTTCTTTGGGACAAAATTGAGTCTTCTTTGGGTTTTCGTCAATATGGATAATTCGCTGTCTGTATCAAATGGAATTTCCCTGTGGATATTAAGGCAGGCGCATTAATTAACTAGAGGAGAGGGCCGCTTTTGGCGGATTTAAAAACTAAAGCAATTTTTTTCTTAAAGCCCCGACCCCCCCTAAACCTCTAAAAGTATATATTTTGTTTTGTTTTTAAGTCAATCATAATTAATACCCTACTCGGAACAATTATTATTGGAGCGCATGGTTTAAATCCTTTTCTCAGTGATTCCATTTTGAATCATCAGCTTGCGATTTTGTTCCCACTAAGTTAAGCTCGCACTTATTTGTCGTTAGATGGAAGAATCATATCATTGAATAATTAAATAATGTTTATTTTAATTAATTGAATACATGAAAAACATGGAAAATAAGATTCCTCTGAAACAATTTTTTTAAATAAATTGACCCTAAATTCTTCATGTCTGCAATTTTAGATGTTTAAAAATTGACCTTTAACTATTTTTAACAAATAAAGTTTTGAAAAAAAAATATTGTTATAATTTATTTAAAATTCTATTTTCTCCCTTAAATTTTAGTCATTCTAAAACCTAATACAGCTTCGAATCTATAAAAAAAAATTGCTAAAGTTGCCGAATAAAAATAATAATTCAAAGTAATAAAGTATGGTTGTGTATGTTACATATATATATTCCGCAGCTTGCGTGCTTGTTCAAAGACCGCTTATATAGTGCGTCTCAAAAGTTTAGACAAAAGACATATTTCGAGTCACAAAATTTCAATGAAAAGGTTTATTGTTACTCGGATCAACGCACTCGTGAAGTGGATGTTTATTTACGTTGCATTGACTAAGTTGAGTTGTGTCGTTATCATGATCAGCTCATGATTGTTAAATAATAGTTATTGATATTTAATTAAAGGAAAATTAATAAGTTCTATTTAACTGTAATAACTTATTATAAATATTAAACTTAACGATTTTTATAATTTATTTTTCGATCGATTTCTCAAATAGTTTTTCCCATGCAATGTTTAATTAAACTGAAGTGAGGAGGAGATTAGAATGTTCTAGACGTAGGAAGCGGTTTATATAAACAGATTCTTTTCCTTCCACGTTAGCTCTCTCTCCACTTCAATAGTGTTGTGTTTCAGAATCTGTGTAGTGATGGGCGGTCCAGTTCCTTTTGAGGACCCGTTCCGGTCCTTCTGTGGACCCGTTCCCCCGGACCCGTTCATTCCGGACCGACACCCTCCCCCACCCAAATTCCTCCCCCCTTTTTTTCGAAGGTGGTTTTGACGACACGCGAACGAAATCCTGACCGTTTTGTAATTTGATATGGGGGAGGGGGGAGAATGGGGGTGTCGAGAATACCCCTTGAGGGAGTGGAATGTGACTATGTGAGTGTTCTTTTTGCTGATGTTGTTATTGAGTGGGTTGGGGGAGAATTTCTTGGAAATCCTTATCTTTTTAGGGGAATTGTACATGTACTCGTATCCGCTCTCTCTAGCCGAAGGAAAAAGTATTTGGATTGTAGCAACTCTTCTCGTAAGCTTCCGAGGTTCAATGTTATGCGTATAAGAGAAGTCTTTTAATTGTTGAAACTGTGTAATTCCTGCTTTCGTAATAGTTATTTAGAATTATGTTTGAAGCTTCTTAATTTTTGTTATGAAGAAATTCACAAACCTTGTAAGAAAAAGACATTGATGCTTTCGTGTGAATTAAAAACAATTAAGTATAGGAAAAAAAGTTAAAATTTAAAATGGAATGTTAATTGATCGGAAAGAACAGGCGGTATGCTCGAGACTATTATATTATTATTTGCTGAAAAGATTTGAAAAACGACAAAGAGATTATTTGAAATAGGGGTTTAAAAAAAACCTAAAGAATTGCAGTCGGACAGGACCGGACCGACAATCCTGGATTTTAGAATGAAACGTTCCGGGCCGAAAGGGTACTACTATTTAAAAACCATATTTAAAACACAATAAGGTTGATTTAAATTATCATCGCTTTAGAGCTTTAAGAGGGAGTTGTAATTTAGACTCACAGTCAAGTGACGAGATGGTGCTTGAGTAGGCACATAATGCAACTTTTACGAGCGACATCGTACTTCGGGATTCACCGGGACTTTGGAGCAATTATTGGGTGTTATTCGTCAAACTGATGGGCTTTACAGACCTTTTACGGATTGGCAGTTATTTTGGAAAAGCACGGATCTGATCCTGGGAACTTTCGCTAGTTAATCACGGGCCTTACCGACTGGGCCCTAGCCTCCACATTTAATAGTCGGACCGAAATTCCCTGATTTTTGAATAATTTTTCCAGCCCGAAAAGACATCAATATGACAATCTGATCAAAACTCACGGATTTTGGAACCAGTCGGTTCGGTCACTCTTTCAAACCAAAAGGGTACTACCATTTAAAATATAGTAAATGTGCATCGAAAAATATTAAATATTGTGCTGGAAGAAGATCGGAAACAAAGTTCAATCAAGTAAAAAGTAAAACATAAATTCAGCAGTCGGGCCGACAGGATTTCGGAACAAACCGGTCCAGTCATCCGTTCCGGACCGAATGGCACTACTTATTTAAAATACAGTAAAACTGCATCGAAAACTTAAATAATATGCTGTAACGCGAAGATCAGAAACAATGTTCATGTTCAAGCAAGTCAAAAGTAAAACATAAATTTAGCAGTCGGACCGACGTTCACGGATTCTGGAACGAGCCGGTCCGGTCTTCCGTTCCGGACCAAATGGGTACTACTATTGAAAGTAAAGTAAAAGTGCACCGAAAATATAAAATAATATGCTGGAGCGAGAAAATCGGAAACAATTATGTCCAAGCAAGTCAAATGTAAAACATTAAACATATATTTAGTAGTCGGACAGACATTTCATGATTTTTGAACAATTTCGTCCGTCCTCAGAACCGAAAAGATATCAGATTATTGTAGCAGTCTAACCGACATGTTCGGATATTGGAACGACCCGGTCCGGTCATCCGTTCCGGACCGAATGGTACTACTTATTTTAAATACAGTAAAACTGCACCGAAAATATAAATTGATTTAGAAGTCGGACCGATAGTTTCGGATTTTGGAACGAACCGGTCCGGTCATCCGTTCCGGACCGAATGGTACATCTTATTTTAAATACAGTAAGACTGCACCGAAAATATGAAATAATTTAGCAGTCGGACCGAGTTTCGAATTTTGGAACGAACCGGTACGGGTCCGGTCATGCTTTCCGGACCGAATGGTACTACTTATTTAAATTACAGTAAAACTGCACCGAAAATATAAAATAATTTAGCAGTCGGACCGATAATTTCAGATTTTGGAATGAACCGGTCCGGTGATTCGTTCCGGACCGATTGGTACTACTTATTTAAAATACAGTAAAACTGCACTAAAAATATAAAATAATTTAGCAGTCGGACCGATAGTTTCGGATTTTGGAACGATCCGGTCCGGTCATCCGTTCCGGACCGAATGTTACAACTTATTTAAAATACAGTAAAAGCTGCACCGAAAATATAAAATAATTTAGCAGTCGGACTGAAAGTTTCAGATTTTGGAACGAACCGGTCCGGTCATTCGTTCCGGACCGATTGGTACTACTATTTAAAACACCGTAAAAGTGCACCGAAAATATAAAATAATATGCTGGAGCGAGAAAATTGGAAACAATGTCCAAGCAAGTCAAATGTAAAACTTTAAACATATATTTAGCAGTCGGACAGACACTTCATGATTTTTGAACGATTTCGTCCGGCCTCAGAACCGAAAAGATATCACATTATTGTAGCAATCTAACCGACATGTTCGGATATTGGAACGAACCGGTCCGGTCATCCGTTCCGGACCGAATGGTACTACTATTTTAAATACAGTAATAAACTGCACCGAAAATATGAAATAATTTAGCAGTCGGACCGAGTTTCGAATTTTGGAACGAACCGGTCCGGGTCCGGTCGTGCTTTCCGGTCCGAATGGTACTACTTATTTAAAATACAGTAAAACTGCACCGAAAATATAAAATAATTTAGCAGTCGGACCGATAGTTTCGGATTTTGGAACGATCCGGTCCGGTCATCCGTTCCAGACCGAATGTTACAACTTATTTAAAATACAGTAAAAGCTGCACCGAAAATATAAAATAATTTTGCAGTCGGACCGAAAGTTTCAGATTTTGGAACGAACCGGTCCGGTCATTCATTCCGGACCGATTGGTACTACTATTTAAAACACAGTAAAAGTGCACCGAAAATATAAAATATTGTGCTGTTACGTGAAGAGATCGGAAACAATGTTCATGTTCAAGCAAGTCAAAAGTAAAACAAATTTAGCAGTCGGACCGACACGACATTCACGGATTTTTGAACGAATCGGTCCGGTCCTCGCCCTTTCGGACCGAATGAGTTTTCGAAAAATACATATTACGTACTGAAGAGAGATTATCGTGATCCAATGAACAGGGCAGTCATAAGTAATATACATATAATAGCCGGACCGAATCGAATTCCCCAATACTTTAACGATTTGGTCCGGATTCCGGACCGAAAAGATAGATATTAATATATTATATGTGACAGTTAGACCGACATTTACGGATTTTGGAACGAACCGGTCCGGTTATCCGTTCCGGACCGAAAGGGTATTGCTATATATACTGGAACAAGACTGGAATAAGAAGATTATCTCTCAAGGCTCTGTTCAGTCAAATATTATTATTTAACAATCGGGCAAACTCTCAAAACCTAGGGTATATTCATATGTAAAGTGGCAAGATAGAGTTTTTCAATCCAATTTCAGTTCCAAGTTTCATAATGTTTGTAAATTCTACATTTTTTGAAATTTAAAGAAAAAAAAGTTCGCAAAAATTTCTAAATTATGCAGTTGGAACGATGGACCCGTTCCTTTTGAAACAGTGGACCGGACCGAGTCGTTCCATTTGAGGACCCGTTCCTTTGGACCCGTTCATTCCGGACCGACCCATCACTAAATCTGTGTAGTTCTCGCCCAGATGTGAATATTTCTTAGTAGAGCTCGCTGGGCGAGCGATCCCTTTGTATAAAGAATGTTAAGTTAAGTATTATTTTCATTGTATTAGAAATGTTTTCATAATGAATGAATTAATTATTGGCTAGTCAGTATAATCGCAATACAGTATTATGTGATATTTTCTTATTTGCTTAGTTTACTTTGTTTGTTTACTTTTCTGGAATTGTCTTATAAATAATTGAATAAACTTTACTCGATAATTTTGTGTCCTGTGTACCTTTGACCACTGCCCACTCTGCGTCGATACCCTTCGGGGTTATCAAGGGTTATGGGCTTTTGCCCGGTCAATTGGTACACAGTTTTTTTTATATTAGACACAGTTTAAAAAGTTTAATTATTTTTGTATAATTAACTTTTAAAAGTTTAAATTTATAGTGTGTTGATTAATTTGAGATCATTAGCAAATATTTTGAGACTGGTCAATACTTCTTTCACTAGTGTACATATTTGTGTATATTTATCTGTGTATAAACTGTTTGATTTGGGGAATAATGTTTTAAAAATTTAAGAATTTTTGGTAGCTGGACAGCTCTGGGATAGTTCCTTGCCTCTTAAGTGTTTTTGTATTATGATATTACAGAGTTAAATTTTTTTTAAGAGTGTCTTTTGTCAGAGGGGTTCTCTTGACGGAGGGGCTGTCTCTGTGTATTTAACCATGGCTCTTTTAAATCCTGGTATTTCGAAACTAAACGGTAAAAACTATTCGTCATGGGCGGTGGACATGAAATTTCTTTTGATTGAAAGGGGTCTTTGGAGACTTGTGACTGAACAAGAAACACCACCCGATAAGAAGGAAGAATTTAATGACAGGTGTGATAGGGCTCTCTCCACTATCTACCTTAATATTAATGAAGAATATAAACGTCTAATAAAGACGGAAACGTGTCCCGTTAATGCTTGGAAGAAACTTAAAACCTACTTTGAGCCCGATGATCGAGTTAGACACCAATTAATTTTCCATGAATTCTTAGAATGCAAACCAATTAAATCTGAAGGTTATGCAATGTTTTTTTCGAAAATTAAAGATTTGGTAGACCAATTAGAAGAAATAAAGCACCCCTTAAATTCAGATCGAGTTATTTTTCATGTTTTAAGGTGGTTACCCGATTCTTTTTCTTCTTCAGTACAAAATATTATGGCTTGGCCTACGGCCGATTTTAATTTAAGCAAAGTTGAAGCAGCAGTACTTGCAGAAGATGCCCGTCAAAAATTTAAGCAACAAGACAGACAGGGTGTTTCTGTTGCGTACCATGCTGAATCTAACAGGCAATCTCGCATTGACAGTCGCGAGGTGACCTGTTTTAAATGTGGGAATAAAGGCCATTATGCAAATAAGTGCCGGTTTAAAAAGGCAAACCAGGTTTCAAAAACTCCTCCGAAATTTAAAGTTTTCAGAAATGGGGGCGTTTCTCCTGGAAGGAGACAATCTCGAGAAAGAACGTCTCGTAATCGATCCCCTTCACCCCGAAATTTTTCTCAGTATGGGGACAGACCATCCGTCGACAGGACTGAGCCTCATTTATTGTATATAGAAGCATGTCTTGCTTCGAACGAAATTGATTCTAGCGCTTTTGTCTTTGATACGGCAGCGTCCCACCACTTCTGTAAAGACAGAGCGTCTTTTTCGTATTTTGAACCGATTGCAGATGAAAGGGTTTCGGTTGCCTTTACTGATTCTACCTTCGCTGTAGAAGGGAAAGGACAAGTAAAATTAAAATTTGGTGATACAAATGTAATCTTAAACAATGTACTTTATTCTCCTCAGTTGCGTCGCAACCTCATTGCTGGTAACCTTATTGACAAAGCTGGTTATAGTTTTGGTGGCCGTAATGGGGAAATTAGAGTTAGAAACTCATGTGAAACTATATTCACTGCCAGACTTAAAAATGGCATTTATTTTACGTACCCAAAGGTAATGATCGACCCTAGCTCAGATTCATCCCGTCAAAAGGCCCAACCAAACCAGCCAACTCAAAGGCATGTAACTTTTGAGGCTGCGATCACTGAGGGAGAAAACCAGGAATTGTGGCACAAACGTTTCGCCCATATAAGTTCTGGTATTTTACGTAAAACTAGCATTAATAACTCTGTAAGGGGTCTCCCAGAGTTGCCCAGCGGGAATATTGAGTGTGAACCCTGCAGATTGGCGAAGACCAAACGTAAAACCTTTAAGCCAATCGGCGAGATAAGATCCCAAAAGCCTTTAGAGCTGCTTTATATGGATCTTTGTGGACCTATCGACCCTGAAGGTCGAGACGGTCATAGGTATTTTCTTTCAATTGTTGATGATTTTTCCCGTAAAGTTTCAGTGTTCCCTATTTGTAATAAAACTGAAGTTTTTGATGTATTTAAAAGGTTCCAAATACGGGCCGAGCGTTACCTCAACTCTAAAGTTATAGCCGTCCGAACCGACAACGGTGGTGAGTTTTGTAACCGAGAGTTCGATGAGTATTTCAATGAACTTGGTATTAAGTTCGAAAGAACAAACACTTATTCACCAGAACAGAATGGAGTTGTCGAACGCCTGAATTACACGATCATGGATGGCGTTAAGGCTATGATGGAAGACTCGGGTATGAGTAGAACCTTTTGGCCGGAAATGGCTTTGTGTTTCGCCTATGTATGGAACAGAACTTGCCATACTAAACAAAGCAAAACTCCGATAGAACTTTTCGGCAATCATAAACCTTCAGTCCGACATTTAAAACCCTTTGGAATTGTAGCTTATGTTGGGATTCCCAAACAAAGGCGGATCAAATTAGATAACAGAGCTAAACGGGGGGTAATGGTCGGATATGCCTTTAGCACTCGTGGCTATAGAATTTGGTTGCCAGAGGAAAATAAAATCATCGAAACCATAAACGTTAGTTTTAATGAAAAATTGTTTTATGGAGATTTATTTAATCAAAACCTAAATGAAAGAGTAAATGGGTCGGAAAATTTAGACAGCAGCAGTGGAGCTGTGATGGGCCCAAATACTATTTGTCTTTCAGATGAAAACCCAGATGATCAGACTGAAAACGTAGAGTCGGGTCCTCCTGTAGCTGAAACTGTACCTAAAACTACTTGGCGCAGGGATCCAGTCACCTCCCGTCTGGTCCGGTCGGGTGATGCGGGATTGGTCAGTTTTACAGACTGTCCTCTCTGACTAGAGGAAGTTTCTGTCCCAAACACATACAAACAGGCTATGGCCTCTCCGCAATCTGCTGATTGGGAAAAAGCAATGCAGGAGGAGCTTGTCATAATGAAAGAACGTTCTGTCTGGGAACTCGTAAGAAAACCCAAAGATGCAAAAGTTTTAGGATGCAGATGGGTTTATACTGTTAAAAGTGACGATTTTGGTAAAATAGTTCGTTTTAAAGCTAGATTGGTAGCCCAGGGTTACAAACAAATTAAAGGGGAATCGTATGATGAAACCTACAGCCCTGTTGTAAATTTCAGTGTTATTCGGTTTTTCTTTTCATTACTGGTGTGTTATTTGGGGTGGTCGCACAGACAATTTGATGTAAAATGTGCCTACCTTTATGCACCCTTAGATGAATATATTTTAATGCATCAACCACAAGGTTTTTCAGATAATTTAAATTTAGTTTGTAGACTTAAAAAGGCAATTTACGGTCTTCACCAATCTGGCAGAGTTTGGTTCTATGAAATTGATAGAGTATTATCAAAAATCGGTTTTATAAAGTTCAGCCATTGCAATTGTGTATATATTTATCAAAATTCAGTTGTTTTACTATTATATGTGGATGATTTTGTTTTATTCTGTAAAGATGTGATGGGAATTAAGCATGTGGTTAGCCTATTAAATAAGCATTTTGATTTAAAGGCTTTAGGAAAAACTCGTAGATTATTAGGCGTCGAGTTTGAAGAGGAAGAAAGAACTCTTTTTTTACATCAATCGTCATATATTGATGAAGTTTATAAAAGGTTTAATAATTTTAATATCCCCATCAGGTCTTTACCTATTACTAAAAATAGTATCTATTCAAAAAGTCAATCCCCACAAACCACGACAGAAATTAATGAGATGAGGTCGATCCCCTACAGAAATTTGTTAGGTTGCTTATCTTTTCTAGCCAGCCGAACAAGACCTGATATCTGTTATGCCGTGAACATTCTCAGTCAGTTCCAGAGTGAACCCGGCTTGGTTCATTGGCACGGTCTTTTAAATCTTTTGGGCTATGTGTGGCACACTAAAAACGAAAAGTTAATGTTAAATTGCCATTCACCACAGATTATTTCTTTTTCGGACGCTGATTTTGCCGCTAATCGGGACGACCGAATCTCTGTCGGAGGTCAATTAGTCTGTTTGGGTGAATCCCCAATTTCATGGAAGACATTTAAGGAAAAATGTATTTGTCTATCCACAATGGAATCAGAATTTGTTGCAATGACTGAAGTGTCTAAGGAATTAGTCTGGTTTGATAATATTTTGCAGGAGTGTGTTTCTAAAAATATACTGAATTATCCTGTATCAAAACCAATTTTGTATGTAGACAACCAGGCTGCAATTAATTTTGTGAAATCCCCAATAGAAAATTCTAGATCTAAACATATTGATATTAAGTTATTATTTATAAGAGAACTTGTATTTAAAGATGTTTTTCAAGTTTTGTACGTTAGAAGTAAGGAAAATTTGGCTGATGTGTTTACGAAGCCAATGACCAAATTAGACCTTGACTCATTTAAAGATAAGTTATTTAATTTAAAAGAAATTTAAAGTGGAGAGAGTGGTTCAATTCAATGTATTTTGTCTAAATTTTTTTTAGTGTTTCAAAGCGTTTCAAATTTTATGTATATTGAGATTAGGCATTTACTGCACTTATTTTTCAGGAAATCTTATGTGACAAAAATGAAGGTTAATCGTTTCGAACAATCAACCGTTTTGGACAATCAACCGTTCCGGACAATCAACCGTTCCGGTGTGACAAGGACCGTTTCGATGATCGACCGGCCGGCGATGCATGGAACAAGGGTCAACGCATGGTGACGAATAAGAATGGAGCCCAACTACAAGGCCTTTTCCGGAAAATGACTTTCAAGAACAAGTAAACTGTTTGTTTCTTTTGTTGAACATTTAGGTGGACATCCTTGGAATAAGATTTTTGTGATTGGAAGTTGTGACTCTATCGACTGGTGCATCAGAAGATATCCAAATTTATTTTAAACTTGTATGTTGTTTTTGTAAATAGTATGTGAGGTAAGCATTTGGAAAGCATGAAAGTTGATGATGGATAAGTGTGATTATTGGATTAAACTGAATGTATCTTTTGGTCGAGGGGAAATTAGGTTTACGTAATTTTAAGCCTGCCAATTTCTCAATCACAAAGAAAGTTGACTTATTCTATTTTCGTGAATTTCAGATGTTAGTTGATTAAATGGTTATTGTTAACTAGAAAGTTTTGGAGATGTTTTGTTCTTTTACTAATTAGATTGTTAAAAGTTCAAGTTTTACTAATTAAATTGTTCAAATTTTTTCCAAGTTTTTCTTCACCAGTGCGTTGAGGAGGGGCATTGTTACTCGGATCAACGCACTCGTGAAGTGGATGTTTATTTACGTTGCATTGACTAAGTTGAGTTGTGTCGTTATCATGATCAGCTCATGATTGTTAAATAATAGTTATTGATATTTAATTAAAGGAAAATTAATAAGTTCTATTTAACTGTAATAACTTATTATAAATATTAAACTTAACGATTTTTATAATTTATTTTTCGATCGATTTCTCAAATAGTTTTTCCCATGCAATGTTTAATTAAACTGAAGTGAGGAGGAGATTAGAATGTTCTAGACGTAGGAAGCGGTTTATATAAACAGATTCTTTTCCTTCCACGTTAGCTCTCTCTCCACTTCAATAGTGTTGTGTTTCAGAATCTGTGTAGTTCTCGCCCAGATGTGAATATTTCTTAGTAGAGCTCGCTGGGCGAGCGATCCCTTTGTATAAAGAATGTTAAGTTAAGTATTATTTTCATTGTATTAGAAATGTTTTCATAATGAATGAATTAATTATTGGCTAGTCAGTATAATCGCAATACAGTATTATGTGATATTTTCTTATTTGCTTAGTTTACTTTGTTTGTTTACTTTTCTGGAATTGTCTTATAAATAATTGAATAAACTTTACTCGATAATTTTGTGTCCTGTGTACCTTTGACCACTGCCCACTCTGCGTCGATACCCTTCGGGGTTATCATTTATTTGGGAAAATTTTTTTGCTAGTAAGGTAAAGGCAAATATATATAATTAAAAATTGCATGAATCACAAAAACAACTAATAATAAATTTTAATTTAATTAACTGTAAAAAGTACCCAAAAAATCCGTCTCATAAATATAGACAAAATCGATTTAATGTCATTTAATAATGTTCTAATTTCGCATTTTTTTTGCTATAATTGAATTTCTCTTTGATATTATAGGAATTAAAAAAACACGTTTTACCGTTTAATTTTAACCATTTTGTACCATTCCTGGTCCAATTACATAACAGCAGCAAATATAGCCGTTTAGGCTCTTTTACGGGGAAATATTGCTGTTGATTGGCGTAATATGTCTCCCAATTTAATGTAAATAACGACTGTATGCCTAAAACAGCAGTACCGAGAAGTTTTGAAACTAAATCGCGCATTTTAAAACGTGTAATGACGCATTTCCTGGTAAAAAACTGCATTTTTTTTTAATTAAAAAACCCAAAATTTTAAAAAATTGGTCTGTTGTGCACTGTAACACGATGTAGAGTTTGCCCCTTCTTCAAACAATACAAAAAGTCCAAAATTTAAACCCAAATCCACCACTGTACCATTCGATATTTTTCCTCAAATTTGCTAGAGTTTGGAAACACCGGTTTTTTTTTTAAAAAAAGAACCAGTCTAACTGATTAGAACCGGTTTTTGAGGACTTAAAACATGCTTTTTTCGTATATCAGTAAAACTGATTCTTCTTCAACGGTTTGAAAAAAAGCCGGTGTTTCCACACTCGAGAAAAGCAAATTTGAGTGGAAATATCGAATGTTATGGGGGTGGATTTGGGGTAAAATTTGTACTTTTTTGGAATTTTTGAAGGGGAAGCAAACTCTGCATCGTGTTACGGTGCACAACAGACCATTTTTTGTAATTTGGGATCTTTTAAATTTAAAAAAATGCCGTTTTTTAACAGGAAATGCGTCATTACCTGTTTTTAAATGCACGAATTGGTGGCAAAACTTCTCAGTACTGCTGTTTTAAGCATACAGTCGTTATTTACATCTAATTGGGATATATATTACGCCAATCACCAGCAATATATTTCCCCTTAAAAGAGCTAAAACGGCTATATTTGTTGCTGGTATGGTAATTGGACCAGGAATGGTACAAAAATGGTTAAAATTAAACGGTAAAACGTGTTTTTTAATTCATAATATCAAGCAGTAATGCAATTCTAACAAAAAAAATGCGAAATTAGATCTTTAAATGACATTAAATCAATATTGTCTATATTTATGAGGCAGATTTTTTGGGTACTTTTTACAATTAATTCAATTAAAATTTATTATTGGTTGTTTTCTTTGTGATTCATGCTATTTTTAATTATATATACTTGCCTTAACCTGACCACCAAAAAAAAATTTCAAATAAGCCTTTTCATTGAAATTTTGTGACTCAAAATGTCTCTTGTCTAAACTTTTGAGACGCACTATAAGCTTTCGTCAAGTGGGACAGACTCAGAAAGAATATTAACAGTCACAAAGAAAGGATTATTTTCGGTCACAAACATCCATGCCTGACCGGGATTCGAGCCCGACCTCAGCAGCTCCAAAGCAGTGAATTTTCTAAGATTTTTTCACTGGGCGACATTGCTTATTGCTTATAAGAAGATTGAAGGGGGGGGGGGGAAGAAGAGTAACGCTTTGTTTTTATCTAAAAATTAAATTTTAGATAATATCTATATTTTGATGTTGCAATAGTGACAGATTTAAATGAAGTACTATACTACAATAACTGTCTTACTAACAATATTTATTCCAGAACAAATATTTTCTTTGAAAAATATAGTTATTTAAGTAAATGATAGGTAAAATTGCATTTAAATTGCCCAATATATATTTTTTGTTAATTTAGAAGAACAATGCGGCATATTTAAGGGATTAGTCTTTTGAAATACTGATTATGAATAACTTATAAATTGATTTTTTAAAATATTTTTTCATTTCAAATAAATTAATAAATTAATCCTGATTGGTGAAAACCACATTTGTATGTTTGATTTTTACATTAAAGATTTTAAAGTGGAATTAGCGTACGTACCTTAGGTCATTTTTTTTTTTAAATATTTTAACAGCTATCCCTAGATACAGATGTTGTTAAAATCTTGTCCCCATTTTTTAAGCAAATAAAATAGTAGTTCCAATACAAAATAATTGGTCTTATGATGCCTGTCTTTAAGTTAAAAATTTTAAACCGACTCAATCTTCGATTAATTGGTATTTGAAAAAATCTGACCCTAGTTACACATCATATCATCCCCATATATATTTCAAAGCCTGTAATTGACAAGGAATACTTTAAATTTTATAAAGGAATAAAATAAAATATTCATATGGTAATAAATAATTTGTGTAATAATATCTTAAATAAAATGCTTGTGTTTAATTTTTATAGAATTAAAATATTTCAATGAAATATGAAATTTTAGTGTAGTACGGGAAACACTAAATCAGTCTATTATAGGAACTACACAACAAGGCAATATTTTTATAGGAACTACCATTAACAACTAAAAAAATATATAAAAAAATTACATTAATACTTCTTCAAGCTGTATTAAGGTAGGCGAATACTCAAAATTCTAAAAATTTTACTATTATTTTAATCTTTTCCAAATTTGGCATAGTGATTTCAAATATAATGAGCAATGCTCTTTGCTCAATTTTTTTTATTTAAATGCAATAGATTTATTTTAAACGGTGTTTTTCAACTAAAAAAGGGGGTTGCGCAAACACTTCTAGGATTCTTTACCTGAAATTTTGTACAGATGCTATTTCAATATATATCTGTGCCATGAACCTCTAACATTTGGTGTAAATATACAAGTTTTTTTTTTAAATGTCCAATTGTAAGTTAATCGAAAAAATATTTTTTTTTGCGGTTAATTTATAATTTTTTGCTTAATAACTTCTATTGTATTTTGTATGTAACTCTAGAGGGTCATTGCATGCATCAGTTCAAAACGAAGAATTTAACAAATAATTAATGTTTATCGGATGAAAATTCAATGTGATAGACTTGTTAGCGTAAACCTCGTTTTTTAGTAGAAAAACACCGTTTAAAATAAATATATTATATTTTAATTAAAAAAAATGCCGAGACAGTATCAATCATTATATTTGAAATCACCATGCCAAATTTGGAAAAGATTAAAGTAATAGTAAAAATTTTAGAATTTTGGGGAATTTTGGGTATTCGCCTAACTTAATACATCATATTTGTTACTTCAACTTTTTAAAATTTCATCAATAATTTGGAGTAAATAAATATTTCACACATCTGCCCCTTCTTAATCCTCAAAAGTTAATACCACTTTTAACCACCAAAATTGGAGAGAAATACATTTATAAAATAAATACATAAAAAGCATAAAAGCGTACCTGTAAACAGAAATACCCATCATACGACGAAAGGCTAGATTTAATTGAAAATAGGAATGGAGCAAAATTTTTTGGGTGTTTACTTGGGAAGTAAATGTTATACAATGACATATATAAAGATATACTAACCACCTATCCTCAGTTGACCATTTCCATGTTCCCAAGCTTTTCGAGTGACTTTTAACGATGTTTTCCCATAGCGCAAGCTACAGATTGTTACTATGATCCCTCTTCCGCATTTCGTAGAAAAACCCATTTGCTTTTGTACTCAGCCAATTAAAAAAGCAAGGCAAGACGGCAATAAAATACGAAGTTTTTTTACTACAATAGGCTCACACTTTCCGCTTCTGAAAAAGCATCGTCCCTTCCCCCCAGCATCTTGATCTAAGTTTGGGAGGGCGACTAATGCTTATCTTTTAAAGCAATAAATTTCCCACTAACAGGACAAGTGTCCGAGGCCGGTCACATGAACCAACACTATGAACGAACCCAGACTGAAGGAAAGGGGGGATTGTGGAGGAGCAGACAGGGCAAGGGAGAGAACCCTCTTGGTAACTCGAAACGTTTTAGTTTAAGTCCCACAGGGTTGAAACGAATGTGCGATACTTGTTAAACAACAATTGGCTACAACTTGGCCATTTTCTTTACTTCATTTCTTTTTTTGCAATATACAATTTGTGATAAAATGGACGAGAGTTTTAAGAAATTACGGATTTTATTAATGTCGCCCAGTGATTTGATTTTCATATTACTAGGCGACATTTTTCTTTCACTGGGCGACATTGGTGTCGCCCAGTCACTATGTTAAAAAATTCTCTGCTCCAAAGGCTAGCGTCCTAACGATTGCGCCACCGGGGCGGCTTCATTCTGTTGTCATAATAATAATGAATCTATTTCACAAATCGAAGGAAAAATAAATAAAAAAAAACTTTTGACTGAAAGAGTTAACTAAAGTAAGCTGCGCTCCCCTTAATTGTTTTGAGCAGTGTAGTATTACAAAATTGACATCCTGAGGGACCTTTCAATCTTCTGACCATATGGTTTACAAAACTTCATGTAAATCGGTTGGACACAATAATCATGCATAAAATTTACGATTTTTAAAATCATTACAAATTTATGGGGAAAAAATAGCTTATAAAATTCTTTCTGTGACTTGTAACATTACTGCACACATTTTTGCACGTTATAATGTTTTTAAAAATGAGGTGCACACAAAACGGATCTGAAAGACCACATTAAATAACTTATTAAATCTATCCAGGTCAAGGACCTGCTTATAAACCATCGTCAAGTAGGACAACACAAGACACACAAATGACAGATGCTTCTTATATGTGAAATGTTCTAGATTCGGACTTTCGGACCGGCGATTGCCAAAATAACTGCGCCATGAAAATGGTATCTGCAACAACAAAGTCTGACGAATAATACTCTGTAGGCGCGTTTACATGCATGAGCCATCGAATCCATGGAATGCCAAAATCCCTATTAGGAGGAAAAAAGGTCGAGCTGGATTTCAAACCCAAATGATAGTCTGTGGCCGAATCTATGGTATGAAACATCAAACCCTCCTTCATTGAAGAGTTTGAGATTCCGGTTCTGTCTGGGAGAAAATCCCCAAGATTGAAAAATTGCTGAGTTTGCTCTTCAATCCATGGATTCGGTGGCTCATGTAAACGCGCCTAGAGTATAATTTGTATTAGTCATCCTATTGCGGGCTAATAGATGAAATGTATGGAGACAGCACAGAAAAAAGCTGAGTAGTAGAGAGAATTCAGGGAATGTAAGTTAAATATGCTCCATGCGATGTCCTGAATGTAGCTAATAAGTTTGTTATATAGGTTCTAGCTTAGATTTCGGACTCGGCACTAGCCCGGGGTTCTATTTCGAGATTCCAGTTGGCAATAGCCCTAGTGTATAGCAGATATCATTCTAGGCGTTTTTCACGGGGCGTGGCGCCCTGCCCGCCTTTTTTTAATATAAATCCCGCCCTAAATGCCCTTTTTTACAAAATAAATCCCGCCCTCGTTGCCCTTTTTTACAAAATAAATCCCGCCCTCATTGCCGATTTTCTTTTAAAAATGTCCGCGTTTTCCCGAGTTTTTCAAAAATTACTCTTATCCAACTTTCTTTTTCAAAAGTTTATTTAACCCAAGTTATGTTATATTATACTTTTAACCCAGTTTTTCTAAACTTAATTATTAAAAATTACCTAAGATAATCGATTTTAGAATTAGGTAGACGATCGAGAATTTTGAGCAAAAATAATGCCGTGACAAGGGGTTTCCACAGCACCCCTCAACCTAAAAAAATTCTTTCCTTCATTCTCGGTCTATATCGATGAAAACTAAACTTAAATTTTGATAAATAACAAGTTTAAATAATAGATTTTAATAATAAAAGTAAAAATTTTAATTAAAATTTAAAGGATGAATTAGGATTGTATTACAATAAGATGTCTTTAAATATCGACCAACGGGTGCAATCCCCCATTGAAAGAGGATCATCCTCATCCGGACCAAAAATATGCAGTTCATGCTTCCTGATTTGATTACTTTGCGGCCTAGTAATTTTTTAGAAATCTACTGATGACTTCACATTGCCTATACTCAATGATTGACAGTTCGCTGGCTTTGATGCGTTTGCGTGATCGGGAAGAGTGTCCCAATACTTTTGTAGCTCTGGTACAGGACTAATTGGACCAACCAGAATCTTTTCTTCTAACCTATCGTTTTGAGTCGTGACCTTGTGATCACAAGAGCAGCTGAAATGTTATTTTTTTTTACTTTTGAAACTTGGGCTCTTTTTTTTTATTTTGTTCTATACTGGGGTTTCAGATTGGTTTTAGTTGGGTTTTTTTTATGGAGTGTTGGCTTATACACGCTATATATGAATAAATTTTTGTTTTTAATTACTAGTTCTTGAATTTTTCTGGAAAAAATTCTTGAATAGTATGCAGTAGAACTCCAATTATCTAAGCATTGGAACCCAACCAAGTTCATATAATTGGAAATTTGGATAATTGGAGTTAATTGGAGAAAAGATATATTGTAATCAATTACTCAATGTATTGTTGGGCTGTGAGATAATGAAGTTTTAATTTCTGTTTAACCAAATACAAATTATGATGTTGTTTGGGTTATAGCTTTTGTTTCAGTTTGAGTTAGTTGTATCTTTTTATAATAGTTTTTTTCTTTCAACTTATATTAGAATATTGGAAAAAGTGTACTAAATTTTTTATGGGATCTATAACAAACTCGGCCTATTTTTTTTTGTTCGTCTCTGTTGGATGTCATGCTTAGTAATATTTTTGGTGGGTACAAAAAAAATTACTAGACATGACATTGAATAAAGAGGAACAGTAACAGGTAGGCCAAGTTTAATTTTTCTGGTATTCTTATAGTCAGCACCTCTTTGAATAATTGGAGTTCTGCCAAACTTGGAAAAAGTGTATGAACCATGCTTTTAATTTTAAATGCTAGAGCTGAATGCAAATAAAATCCATGTTTGTTTGATTAGTAGCATTAATGATTTTCACCACTTCGCTCGA
Source organism: Hylyphantes graminicola (assembly GCA_023701765.1). Lineage (NCBI taxonomy): Eukaryota > Metazoa > Arthropoda > Arachnida > Araneae > Linyphiidae > Hylyphantes > Hylyphantes graminicola. Next base: position 43,530,286 of record CM043111.1, read on the forward strand.
GGAGATCTGTTTGCAGTTCTGGCTTGTTGTTAGGTATAAGTGCCTCATTATGTTCCTTCACTTACTAGAAAAGATGTTTCATAAAATAAGGGAGTAGAAAACTAATAAATATTTAATTTGGTATGCGAGTGTATTTTCTATTTTCTAAAAATCCGAAAAAACTATTTTATTGCATTTTAGATGCCCTAAACTTTTTGCAAGTGCCCTTTTAATATTTTAAAGCACCCTGCCCTTTTTTAATTCTAGAATGAACTCTGGTATAGCTCGTATAGTTATTAAAGAGACCTTCCTCCTCCTTTCTAACGGGCAGGCGCGGATCCAGACTTTCTCAATTCTCCATAGAGGGGGTAAACCGGATATTTTTTAAGGGGGGGGGGGAAGGGGGGATTTTTTTTTATAATTTTTAATAATTCTGAATTTTTAACCAATCATTTGTAATAATTTATAAATTTAATTAAATAATTAATATTAGCAACTCTTTTCAAATACTTGTTTGAAAGAATTTTTTCAAAGACATATATTTCTTTTATAGATGATTTAATATTAAAACAAATTAAAAAAAACCTGTACAATATATTTTAATAATTTATATAAAATATTAAAGCCCCTAAAAAGAGTAATCTAATATGTTGGAAAATGCAATGTGCAAAGTTTTAATAATTTTCATAAGATTAAGATCCAGAATTTTACAATATGAATTTACTGAAACGCACGTTTAAACCCAGTTATTGCGTTTATTCATAAAAGTATGTTCAAGTTTATTAAGATTCTTTTTAGTTTATTAATGTCGTAAAAGCCTAAAATGCAATTTTAGATTAAAAAAAACAACTCATATTTATGCAATAGCATGGACAAATAGCTCATTTTCATACAGATCAAGTTTGATTTTTCGAAATCTAAACAAAGTATTTCAATGTTGGACGTTGGAGAAGGAAATATACATTTTTTTGCCAAAGTTAACAGGATATTTTAAATACATTGTATAAGTAAACAAATACAAATTTTATGCAGTAATTAAACACTACATTCTACTTTTAAATGCGCAACATAAATTACTTGTTGTTACATTAATGGTAGTCACTGAATTATTTAGGTATAATGAAAAAAAAAAAAAACCTTTATAATTATAACCGTTTTTTTTTTAACTAAAAAAATGATAGTTAGCTTTTTCATATGTAACGGTTATTTTTTGCTCTTCGTATTCTTTTTTTCCCCTTTCGTATAATTTTAAAATCATAAAAGAGTGGGATAGTATAATTGATATTATTAAGAGGGACTGTCTTAAATAAATCCTAATTTCATTTTGAAATACAGTCATGGTTTCACCAATTTTTTTTATCCTAATAAGAGAAACCATTATTTTTTAAAACTTTTTTTATTAAAAATATTGGTTTTATTTTTTGTTGTATAAAATTTCAAATTTACGTAGTTAAAAAAACTCTTCGCTGCAACAGTCTGTTGGTGCCAAAGGATTGCCGTGCCCATTCCTACAATGAGCGTTGTTATAGTTCCTATTTTTATGCTCATTATGTAAAAAAAAATACCCTTCTAGATTTATTTTTAATAAAAAAAATTCAATTTTTTCTCATACCTAAGGTAGTTTGCGTTGTAATCTTGAATTATAGGGTAAAAATCACAGTAAATCAATCTTTTTTATTGAAGGTAATAAAATATTGTTTTTACTTATGTTAAAAAAACGATTAAAATTACGAAAATCATAGTAAACAATACAAAATTTACTTGCTTGAACACCTTGGGGTTACTTGGGGGTCTTACTTGAACAACTGGCTCATCATCATTGGATGTGTTTCGATGGTACTACATTTTTCATTTTCACTTGCCAAAACATCATCCCCCTCCCCTTTCACAGCTTTTCTGACGACACAGCTGCAATCTCCAATAGCAGTCTAATGACCAAAGTGTCCCTTTTCCGACAAATGTTTTGACTTGTTTTTGGGTCCCCTTAAAATTCTTGGTAAAATAAGATTTCAGACCGGAAAAGGATGCCATCATTCTGTACAATTTATGAGTTTTGCTGCCCTTTCAGCGCAAGCGATCCCAACTTTGAAACGTGAAGCCCTAGCAGCCGCTCTCTCAAGACTTAGAGCCAAGCAGTCTGCTATATTCTTCCAGACCCCCTACTTGAAGATAAGAATTCCATTCCCCTCCCACCCCGGTCCATGAGAGGCGATGGTGCATATATCGCGGTTTACCCAGTCACGGTCACCCACCCCCCCTCCCCCCATTAGTGGTGTCACTCCCAGATTTGTGAGTAGTAAAAAAAATTAAGGGTAAACACTTCGTCGTTAGAAAAACAACTTTGGTGTAAGTGAGCCGACAGAAGGGCGCATCCTGATATTTCTGGCCGTTTACAAGAAATGCCGCTCTTTTAGTAACATGCGTGGTGGTCTTTTCTGTAGGGTTGTATAAACGAAAAAAGAAATGTACTCATAGATAGCCGCCCCATAGTCAAACGCCGTCTGATTAAAAAATACTTAATAATCTACGTTTTCTTCATGAATCTCCTCATATCGAACGATGAAATTCTCAACTTATGTATGTGAATGTGTAAATGTAACTTATGTTATGTATGTGTAAAAAATGTATGTGATTTTTGTAAAATTAAAATACAAAAAAAAGCTGGCTTAATCTCCTTTGAAAACCTGGTTCGGTAAAAATTAAAGTTATCTTAAATTTTTTTCGCCTCAGCCAATTTGACGCCTTCAGATTTCCCGAAATTAATATGTGATCTGAAATTAATAAGGGAAATTTATTTATGAAGAAAACATTCTTTCAGTTTCAATTTTTGAAAAGTATTAAATATTTTTGAAAAAAAAGTAGTGAAGAGTTCGGAAACATTACAGTATAATTTATGAATTTTAAGAATCAAACATTTCCTAGTACTACAATTTTTTTAATAAATAATTTTTGAGGTTCCTAAATTACTGGGGGCCTAAGCCAGGTCATAAGGGGCCCGTTGTTATAACTGACTAAAAACTATTAACAACCTTCCGGGGCTCATTGCGGCCCCGCTAGTTAAATACTGTACTATTCCGCATATTAAGTAATTTTTTTAAAAAATTAAATTAACTAGAACATTTTTGAAAAACATTTCTGAAAAGTCCAATAATAATAATAACGAACTATATAAAACTAAGCAAACTTTTTCTGCATTTTCCTTCAAAACTGAATCAAAATTTTGGCCTCACATGACTAGGGAGCTAATTATTTAAGTTTCTACAAATACTTCTTTAATAAAATTGACAAAATAAATAGGCCTTTTACTTCTTATGGGCCTCTAAGCAGTGCATAGTTTTACCCCCCCCCCCTCCTCACCGCTCGATCGATTTTACAAATTCAAACCAAGGTGTTGCTACTGCGAGTATGTGTTGCACAACGCTAGTAGGCCCAGTGGCTGGCTGAATGGCTTCAAACTCGCCTTGGATTGATTTCCCCCATAGACCTTGATCTGTTATTCGGAAAAATTGTGCAAATTTGCTTTTTGCATTAAAATACATTCCTGTCGATTTTCAGCTTCAGTTTTGAAAATTACACAAATTTTTGAAAATTAATTTGGACAAAAGGGCAATTATGACCCATCTGTTCATTTTAAAATGCGAATATTCTGTGTTCTAATTTGTTTTAATAAGAAAAATTGTTTTCTAAAAAAATCGCTGGAGAAGTACTCTTTTTCGGTAATTTTTTTTTTTTTTAGTCTTAGGGGGGGTAATTACCCCATTTACCCCCCGCTGGATCCGCCACTGCTAACGGGGGACATTCACGGCCATATCCACCTGAGCTTCAATTCCAAATCACTGTGGAAAACAAGCGGTTAGCCAGGTTAGAGCAGTAGGAAAGCATTAGCACGCTGGTTCGAGAGCTGTATAGGATAACATTAGCACGTGTTTCGAGAGGTGTAGGATAACAAACCGCGTGACATCACATGAATGTTCCCCACTCTATGGTATGGTATAGCTAGAGCTAGTAACCCACTCACGCTGGATCTGGGCAAGTGCTTGATTTTGGACGTCATTGTCACTAATACATGTTAATTTATGTTATATAACCACTCCTGCATTTTTTTGTATTCTTAAAATTAAGCTCACAATGAAAACATGAGTTATATGTAAACAAAAGAAACCATTTTTGAATAATCAACCAACTGGTAACAGATTGTGTTTTCAAATGTAATCATTTTCCTAACTTTTTGTTAAATTTTTTTTTGATTCATTACAAATTTAATAAGTACATACACGCTACCGGTAAATTATATACATATGTATATTTACCGGCAAACACACTTTAACTATTGGGTGAAAGTATGTTACGATAGATGGTGTGGCCGATACAATTTCAGAGCCCCTGTTATGACTTATGACTTTCTTGATGGGGGGGGGGGGGGCAAGATCGCCAAGCACTGCAACTTTAAGTCTATTGTACTAAGCCCCAGAAATGACACAAGCACAAGAGACACACAAAGAAAGAGACAACACAAACACATAGACAAGTAACAACATTTATTGACAGTCACAAACATCCATGCCTGACCGGGATTTGAACCCGACCCCAGCAGCTCCAAAGGCTAGAATCCTAACGAGTGCGCCACAGTAGAGCCCCTGTTAATTAGTATTGAATTAAACACTTATAGGTTCAATTAAGTAAAACTAAGTTTTGCAGAAAATACACAAACAAGTTTGCCATACCTACTATTTGAATTAATTTTACCAATTTTTTAAAAAATAATTTTGATGTTGAAAGTGAATTAAATGAATATTTTTACTGGTTATCAAATTCCAATTATTTAATATTTGCTTTATAGTGGCTTTTGTATTCACCTGGAATTATGTACAAATATTTTGGTTTAATTAATATTAATTGTATTTGGAGACTAATACAATTATAATTGTTGTAATTAAGCATGCTTTTATTTTGCCTTCTTTTAGCAGATTGTTTTTAAGTGAAAAACAAAAAATGCATTTTTCATTCTAAAATAACCCCCCAAAAAATTGAAGAAATGTTAAATATTAGATCTAATTTATTACTGAATATTTTTTATTTTAAATAAAACAACAGCAATAACATAATTCTTCATTTACTGTAACAGCTTATAAAATTACTAACATATTGTAGTAAAAATAAACATTTTATCAAAAAATATAAATATTTGTACTCTTAGGTTTAGATGATATCCATATATAATTTTAAAAGAATATAGTTTTAATTAAAAATATATGCAATACTTAAGAATCATCAATGATGACATTTTCTATGAAGAACTCATATTTTTTTACATACATATATTAATTACTGAAACAACACTATACTAACTTAAATATTGGGACCTAGATTTCACATAATTATCAATAACATAATGTTAACAAAGGTTTTATGATATTAGGGTTACTTATAAAGCTTGTAATACATAGTAGAATTAGCCCATGATTGCATTCATCTTTAATTAAAAAAATATATATAGTCGCAAAAAAATAGATTTCCTTTTGCTTCAGCAATTTACATCTTCGATCTTGTCAACCAAGGGTGTTCCTAAAAAATAAATTATATATCAGCACAACAAACAATACAACATTTAAGGATAAAATATTTTAATAAAAACCATGATCCTTTAATAATGAGAAGTTAACTATGCACCATTGAAGGTTTTGATTTATTTAGTTCTAATGAAATAGGGTGGATTAGATAACAGACAAAATTATATACATTGCAAGCATAATTTTGATATTGGCATTTATGTATACTTCCGTTGATTTAGGAGCTGTAATTATAACCCAGCTTATAAATACAAGCAAAATGCTTTATCTCGCACTGAACAATCAAAACTTTAAGAAATACCCTAAAATACCTAATTTTTTTGTTGATGTTTCTATTTTAATGTACAACAGCTTCGAGGAACAACTCCAGAGCTGGTTATTAAAATTGTATTTCAAAAGTAATGAATATTTAATGAAAAACAAAAGTTAAATATCTTTCCCACACAAACTTTTTTATAATTGTAAATAATTTGAAATTCATGCAACTTCTTCAGTAGGGAAAAATATATTTTTAAGAAATGCATGACATCTTACTTGAGCTTTTCTTTGAGCAGTAGGTGCAATTTCAATATTTATAACAGAAGGTTGCTTAGTGTCCCTTAAAGATTCTTTAAGGGCTGTTCTGAGTTCCTCTACTGTTTGAACATAATAGCCTCTGCCACCAAACATTTGAGTAATTTTTTCATAACGAGCATTAGGCAGAAGGCTTGTAGGTGGAATGCTGAAATAAATGTTCAAGATTAAAAAAAGTTCAAAAAAAAATTATAAAATTTCAATAATAAAGGTTTTACTAAGTTAAAAGTGCAGTGAACTTAAAATGTAAATAACATTGTTGCCTGAAGCATGGTTTGACTGAATGAATTGGAGTTTGACTATTTAAAATCTTATGAGCATATAAATTCAGAATTTTGTTTTTACATTATACAAAAAAAAAAAAAAAATCCCATTTTAATGTCATGTTTAACAGCTGGACAAAAATACCTGCAAACAAAATTATAAATTATTATTAAAATATATTTTAAAAGTCACTGTTTATAGTGATATTGTTATTTTAAATTATTAGAGAATTGATCATATGGTAGCTAACAATTTACATATATTATGCACGATTTTCTTTTTACCTGAGTGTTGGGTGTGTGCCCTCCTCCTCTAACATTTTAAAGCTTTCAGCATCAAGGCCAGTGTAAATGCCACTGTTATTGAAAATTATTACAATGATCGGGAGATGATATCTAAAATATTAAAAGAAAAAAACATTAATTTTTTTATAATGCTACTAAGTATACGTTGATTAAAGATAATAAAGTGTTATGAAAGCAGAAATAAATTAATTAGCAAAGCAATTTGGATTCCAATCCCTACTAAAATAATGATAGCAAAATAAGCTTTAAAAGATGTTTAAGTAATTTATAGCTTTATATTGCACCTCAAAATTATGATGATTTATTAACTATTAATAAAGTGACTCATTTGTATAACTAATTACATGTTAACTAACTTCTAAAAATTCAGCAAAATGTGATTGGGGATTGAATGAGTTTTACAATGAAAATAAAGGTAATGCTAAAAGACTTTACTTTACAAGATAATCTGTAACATAATGAAGATACTTACTACATTGCAAAAGTAACATCTAAAATAAAGGGGTACATAAGTTTATGCCCTTATTATTATGTAATGTATTAATTTTTGAATATTTTACTTTACTCATTTTACAATGTGTTTCTCATACATATCAATAAATAATTGGCTAGTTCTCAAAAAGTACAGTAATTTAATAATAGTTATAAAAATTAGTTATTAGTTATTAGTTTAGTAATTAGCAATAGTATAGTAATTAGTTATAATTTATCATTAACTTGTCGCCACAGAACTGCAGTGTAACAAGAGGTTATTAAAATTCTGGTTTAAAAAAATATAGGAAAAGAATTGAAAAGCTCTTGTTTAAAGTTGGACTGTGTATTAGGGTGTATCGAAAAAACCAAGTTTTTGATATCAAATTTGTAATAGTGCGGAAAAGTTGCCTTATGTTATTGTTAGTACATGTGCAAAATTTTATTGATCTGAGTTAATATCTTCAGTTGCCTCCGAGACCATTAATTATGCAAAATTCGCTAATTTAATTTTTTTTCTTAAAAATTATGAAATTTGAATCTTTAATTTTAATAGTGCGGAAAAGTTACCTTTTATTATTGTTAATATGTGTGCAAAATTTTGTTGATCTGAGTTAATATCTTTAGTTGCCTCTTGAGACCATTAATTATGTAAAATTCGATAATTTTATCGTTTTTTCAATATATATTTTTTAAAAAAATTAATAAATTGAATTTTTAAGTCTTACCAGTGCCGAATAGTTGCCATATTACTCCTTAGAGCGTGTGCAAATTTTTATTGATGTTGATTAATTTCTTCAGTTGCCTTTAGGGGCGCTTATCTGGCCAAATTCCAGATTAGCAGCCCCTAAAGGCAACTGAAGAAATTAACTAACATCAATAAAAATTTGCACACGCTCTAAGGAGTAATATGGCAATTATTTGGCACTGGTAAGACTTAAAAATTCAGTTTATTAATTAAAAAAAATATATTGAAAAAACGATAAAATTATCGAATTTTACATAATTAATGGTCTCAAGAGGCAACTAAAGATATTAACTCAGATCAACAAAATTTTGCACACATATTAACAATAATAAAAGGTAACTTTTCCGCACTATTGATACACCCTACTGTGTACCTATTGACTGTTTCCATTTCCAGGCCACCAAATCCAAAGGCACTATCTCCTTGAACACAGATAACACGCTTTCCTGGAGCATTGTCTTCACACCACAGAGCAGCAGCAATTGCAGATCCCAAACCAACTCCCATAGTTCCAAATGTGCCAGCATCAAGCCTGAAAAAGATGAGGTTACGTTTGTAAGAATATCCACATTTTCAATTACTGATCTTATTTAGTGAATCAAAATGTAAGGAGAATCGATATTTTTTTTATTTTAAGAGGTCCTTTGATAACACTGTTCGACAAAAAAAAAGCAAGTGTTTGTCCCGAAGCTACTTTGGCGATTTTTGGCTCCTTTGGTGGTCCAATAATAGAGAAATGACATTTTTAGCCCAAGTTTAATAGGGGGATTCATCAGAGATAAAAAAACTGATTTTTTCAAGGTTTTTTCATAAAAAACGCCTTTTTTGACGTTTTTTTTTTGCTACAAACAACCTGCAACTGGTTCTTACCTCTATATGGGTGTTAAGTGAGTACCAATGGGTCATTTTGGAACTCAAACACCGGTCCAAAACTGTCTAAATTGGCGATTTCTGGCCAAATACGCCATTTTTTGATGTTATTTCATGTTTTTTCGCGTATGGAGCTATGATTACGTATCTGGATCTGCTTTCGAGATAAATAAAATTAAATTATGAAAAACGAATAAAATGATAATATTTATATAGATACGTAACACATACATAGATACGTAATCATAGCTCCATTCGCGAAAATACATGAAATAACATTCAAAAATTGCGTTTTGGGCCAGAAATCGCTAATTTAGACAGTTTTGGAGCGCTGTTAGAGTTCCAAAATGGCCAATCGGTACTCACTTAACACCCATAGATGTAATTGAAATAGTTGCAGGAAGGTTTACAGGTTGTTTGTAGCCAAAACAGTAGCCGCGCGAAAAAACATGAAATAACATTTTAAAAAAATGGCGTTTTGGGACAGAAATCGCTAATTTAGACAGTTTTGGAGCGGTGTTTGAGTTCCAAAATGGCCCATCGGTACTCACTTAACACCCATATAGAGGTAAGAACCAGTTGCAGGTTGTTTGTAGCCAAAAAAGGCGTTTTTTATGAAAAAACGTTAAAAAATCAGTTTTTTGATCTCGGATTAATCCCCCTATTAAACTTGGGCTAAAAATGTCATTTCTCTATTATTGGACCACCAAAGGAGAAAAAAATTGCCAAAGTAGCTTCGGGACAAACATTTGCTTTTTTTTGTCGAACAGTGTAATTTTATAGAACTTTGATGAAAGTTAGTTATTATGAATACATATATATTGTTCTTTCTTTATGGTATACTGCTGTAACATTTTAAGAAAACTAATATGAATTAATATTTTATAATTATGCTAATTAAAAAAAAAGTTTTTTTTTAAAATATAAATCTGATTCTATTTAAATAAATCTGATACCTATGTCGAGGAGAATCATTTAACAGCATTGTTCGTCCAATATCCATGGTGTTTGCTCCTTCATTTACAATGATAGAGTCTTTTGGTATTAGGGATTGGATCTAAATATAGTGAATAAAATAAGTATAGAAAGTTAAAAATGCTTACAATTAATTTTACTTGGTATTTAACATTACTTAATGATAAAGGCTATATTGAGTGGTAATAAATTATGTAAGTTTTAAGTTTTATTGCTAGTAAGCACCATATAAAAAGCACTTATTTATCCTGAGAATAAGGATGTTTAGGATAAATGTGATTAAGGAATAATTGAAATCTCAAGAGGTTTAGCTAAAACCTACTTCATTATAAGCTGCATAGTAATTTAAAGGAATTGATACATCCAACATCATTTCCTAAAAAGTAAAGAGAAAGTTTATTCCAAAGATCAAATAACTTTTATAATACACAGTAAAAAAATTCAAGGTATAAACAATACAGTTTTAAATTGAAAATATACATAATGTATATAAATAAAAATGATGCAATTTTACTTTGTTAAACAGTCATTAATTAGTTCCAACTACTAAGGTTTCTGAAAATTATAACTATCAATTCATACTGCATCTTTGAAAAGTTATTCTTTTCCAAAAATAATGTGTCCAAATGAAAAAGGCAGATATGAAAAAAAAAAAAAAAAACAGTTTTGTATACAAAAAAAACACACAGAAAAAATTTAATAATTGTATATGATAGCCAGACATCAAATAAAAAAAGGCATTTAAACCAGAGCAATCTACTTGAAGTATTTGAAAATCTGATAATCGTGCTACAATTGTGCAGTGACAAGTTAGGGGACATGTGAACCCTCAGTTTAAAAATAAGGCCTTACTTAATTTCTGATAGAATGTTTCAGCATGCAACTATCTCATATGATGTGCTAAAATCAGGGCCTGCTTTAGGAAATCTCAGACAATAGGCACAATCTATTTTGGGGGCCCCTTTACGAAAATTTTTGAGCACGATTTCCAGTAACGATGATGCTATTATAGACCAATGAATAAAATTGCTAAAATTTTATAGGTTTTCTTATGAACATCGATCAAAACAATCACGTTAGGATAATTTCTCAGCCAAAATTGAGTGAAAAACAAATTGGAGTATCAGAATTTTATTTAGTTTACTGATATTTTGGGGATTTACAGCATTTAGCATGACAGAGCCTGAAATTCAGGTGCCCCTAAATTTTGGGGGCCCTAACGGGCCTTATGGAGGAGCAGGCCCTGGTTAAAATATATAATATATGAGGGCTTTGCAATAACAATTTTCTTGCCATTCTTAATGTTTCCTTTTCTTCAGTCAGAAAGAAAAAAATACACATTAAGGCATTACAGAAATTTAAAAAAAAATGGATTTGTAATAAATCATATATCATGCATTAAAATAGAAAACTAAAAAGTAATAAAATAATGGAATCTATAAAAAAATTAATGTCAAAACAAATATTTTAAATATAAAACATACAATTTTGGGAAATGTCAAACAACAAGCATTGGCTGAATTATTATTAAATCAATATATCACTACAATCCATTATATTAATTCAACTATTATTAAATCATATATTACTACCTTTATTGTATTAACATTATCATTTTTCTTTTTTAATAGCTCTGCCCACCATGGTGAATTCTGGTCAAGTGTCCATTTGCGTTGATCTAAATCTATATTGATCTAAAATAAATATATAATAAAGAATTCAGATACTTTTTAAACACATTTAAGACAATAAGAATAGAAAATTTGATAGATATAGATGTGCTGAAACACAAAAATATTGCAGTAAACTAAAAAAAAGTACTATAAAAATTTGCTAACAAATTTCTATGAATATAGGATAATATTTAAATAAATATTTTATTAAGATCTATTTGTAAATAAACAGCATTTTACTAACTTGTTGAACAACTGAACCAATGTCTCCATGAATAGCCACAGAAGATTGAACACTATTATGAAGCTCCTCCATTGCAATGTCAACCTAAAAAAAGGTTACTTTTATAAATTCTGTAAACGTTTAAAAAATACTTATTGCAACAAATATTTCCATTTACCTTTATACCAAAATTTCATTTTCTCCAATTTAAACCATATCTTTCTCTTCAATAAAATTTCATTGGTTTGTAAATATTGTGACACACATATGTAAAAATTGACGACCAACAACAGATTCCGCAAGTTTGGTACAAAAGCTTACAAATTTTTAACCGGTCTCTCCATAACTATCGTATATTTAAAAAAAAATTCTTCAAATATCTTTGAATACACAACATAATCCAATAAGGAATTACACTCATTGACAAATCTATTGAAAAATAGTTTTCCTCTTCTATCTCTTAACAGGATTTCCTTACTTTCAGACCATGTACTTTGGTTTGACTATTTAACACTCTAATGCAGTGGTTCCCAACCTTTTCTGCAATATCGCCCCTTTAGTTAGGTTGACTACCACATATCGCCCCCTTTTAATTTTCATGTTTTCTCCTATTACAATTTGAGTTAAAATATAACTAATAAAGCAATTTTATCATTTTAAACACTAACTACCTTATATAAAAACAACCAAAGCCACTTTATCCGGTCACTCTTAAATACAATAGAAAAAATAAAATGTTTATATTTAACAGATTTTTTTTAAAGAACAAAAGTTAAATTATTAACTAAGATCTTTAAACTGCATTCTTCAAAATTTAAGAGAGTTGACAATAAAAATTAAAGAAAAAATTGAATGTTTGAAAACTTTTTTATTATTTTATCTTTTGACAAGTTCATGTGCAAGTCTTTGAGGCAAATATCCAACTGATTTCTTTGTTTAGAAAGGAGCAGGATGATAACAGAACTAAATCCTTTTTTCAACTAAATATGTTGACGGGAACGAGGTAAGATGTGGTTTGGTTTTATACCAAAGTTGTGGATAATTTTAAAATAAGTTTAACGCAGGCTATCTCATAACCTCCCTGCTTGAAAATGATTTTCGCCTCACAGTCATAATTCAGATCTACTAACTCCGTCTGAAAAGAGTTATCAAGGTTAACAACATTCAACAGCTTCATACAAGAATGGATCTACAATAGAATCAGGAATTTCTGAATTGGTCAAATCTTGTAAGAATGTCATTTTAACTTGTCAAGGTGATCAATACAAATTAGAATGGTTCTATTGTACAGCTGGGGAAAAAAAAAACGCTCCACCCTTCGTTTCTCGGCTGCTATTGGTCAAGGAACTTTATGAAAGGTGTCATTTTTCAGGAAATAGCGTAAGTAATTTAGAACTGGCAACAAAAATTGCATAAGGGGTCGTCTACATATTAAAATGAGTACCAACTTTGAAAATTCCAATGGCAACACCCAATTTTTTTTACATAAAAATGTTCAGCACCTTCAAAATACCCCATGTACAAAAAATTATGATCTAGTTCGCATTATTTGCTGAGATATTAAAGCATTAATTTTGAACTCGTTTAGGGGGACATCTCTAAAGTGAAAACAGTAATATTTGGGTTGCGTCTTTTCAAAACAACAAACTAACTGGGTTAACATAATCTCGCCAACGGATGCTAGAATTTAACTTTCTTCACTAATATTGTGATTTTTTAAATGTTTTTTATTTTGAAATTATAAATTCAGAAATAAAACAAAGACTAGAAGATAAAAAATTTTAATTTTAATTTAAGTCGCATATACGGTTATTTATAACGAACAGATTTTCAAATGCGATTAGTTATAATCACATTGACTAACATGATTATTGCATTAATGTTTCACATTTTTTATGCAAATTTTTGTTTCATTAATATTGCTGCAAAAAGTTAGTTAAAAATTTGTCGCCCTTTATCGGTAATATAAACCACGTATTTCAAAACGAGGGTTACAACCTTAACACGATATTTAAGGAAAGTAAAATAAAATTATTCAGAATGATTGGGCAATGATTTATAATCAAGGAAAGTGGGCACTAATAATTTTAAATAAGCAATGTGGTAACAATAAAATGTACAGAAAACCGAATTCCAATTATATTTTAGCATATTTATTTTTGATACTCACTTCTTGAAATTGTATTGGAAATAACACATATTTAAAAACATAGTAATCGATATAATTTAAAGTTAATCCGACAAACAAAATACATTGCATGCACTTGAAATAAGAAAAGATTTTTAGATTTTTTTTCAGACATCAATAATTCGAATAAACATTTATCAACAAATGCTTTTCAATCACCAAACGATAATGCAAGTTAGGATCGAATTCGCCAAGTAATTTTTTACACGATCCCTAAAATTCGTCTTTTTCAGTTTTTTTACAATAACTCGGCAAATAATTGTTTTTGAATTAAAAAATTTGGGATTTTGGTTCTACTTGATCTACTTTATCGATTTATGTAAAAAAAATTTGGGGTTGCTATTCATGTTTTATTTTTTATTATTTAAATTTAAATAAAAAATTATTAAAACTGAAAAATTGATGAAAAAACTTGTATGATTTGTTTTTGGAAGATTAAGAAGAATATAATTAAAAAAAAACTTTCTTTAATTCCTTTTATTTGTGGAGATATGAATAAAAGTTTATGAAACTTTTTTAACATTATGGGCGTTCAACTTTGAATGCTTATAGCTCAGCAAATAATGCAAAGTAAATAATACTTTTTTACAGATGGGGTATTTTGAAGGTGCTGAACATTTTTATGTAAAAAAAATTGGGTGTTGCCATTGGAATTTTCAAAGTTGGTACACATTTTAATATGTAGACGACCCCTTATACAATTTTTGTTGCCAGTTCTCAGTTCCTTACGCTATTTTCTGAAAAATGACACCTTTCACAAAGTTCCTTGCCCAATAGCAGCTGAGAAACTTGGGGTGGAGCGTTTTTTTTTCCCCCAGCTGTACTACAGTACAGTATATTATTTTAATTTTCCCCCTTTGGATACTCATCGCCCCCAAACTATTTATTGCCCCCTTGATAACACAAATCGCCCACTCGGGGGCGATCGCCCCCAGGTTGGGAACCACTGCTCTAATGCATACTGTTATCGTTTGGTAACAAGTAACATAATCCACTTTATTCTATTAAATTAGAGCTCCTCCTAGACAAATCTGTGTTTTTTCATCTATTACATTTCATTTTAAAGTTTTAGTTACTAATAATCCTCATAGATGACAGTAGTAAAAGTGTATTCAAAATTAAAGAGTGAGGTTATTAACTTTGGTGAAATTATGTTTTTGGCAGTATTCAAATAATAACAATATTAGTACTAAATGCTAATAAATTGTTTTGAAAAATTAATCATAGTTAAAAAGGGTTATTTTGAAATATTTTTAGTAGTGTTCTAGTCATTATTATCAAAATTGGAATTTTGCAGTTGGGTTTTTGTCATATGGAAAAAAGTCTAAAAATTGAAATTATTTAAATTCTAATGCAGTTAAAATTTTTTAGTATTTTTCCCATAATGTGTGAGTATTAAAGATAAATATATATATTTTTGGGATGAAAATAAAAATTCCTGCATTAGAGGGTTAAGTTAAATGTCTCCCTGCATCAGGAATTTGAAAAATAACTGAATTAAATCTTACTCTTATATTTCCAAGGAATATGTTCGAAGATTTTAATATGTTCTCATAATCTATACTTGAAAAACCGTTAATATTTTTTAAACTCTATACTGAACTTTTCTAGCAACTCAATATTCAAGTCATTTGACCATAAATAAATATTAAGAAATGGTTAAATTTTAAAGATCTAAAACAATCAAAACAGAAAGGCACTTTGTAGTGAAAAGGTTATTTCCTCTAATAAACAAAATCCTTGTAGATCTTAATGTTTTCTTGCATCAGAAAGATATTGTATTCTTAAATTACTTATTTTTTGATTATTATTTGATTGATTTAAAATGATTAAAAAATAACAAAATACAACCATGAATGTACAATTCAATAAACCTACAAATTTCTAACCTCAAACTAAAAAAAAGTCTATTTTCCAAAAATATATATACTTGAAGGATCTTGACTTGAGGGTTGAATCGAGGAGGTTGTCCGAAATGGAGGATCCAATTCAGTCTTGCACCCAGCAGCAAAACGCAATCTGCCTGAGCAAGAGCCCTATTTTTGAAAAGATTGATATTATATATAAGAATATACTAGAGTTCGTCTAGAAAAAAACTTTACAAATAAAATAGATATTAATTAAATTTCGTATTTTGGAGGTACCAGTTCATAGGAATAAGGTTCAATAGTATTTTTATATATATTTCTACAACCAACAACAGCTAAAATTACTAATTATTGACTGATTTTCCAGTGTGTTCTAAGTTGTAATAAATTTATTGTTTTAATAATGCATTCCATAGATAAAATACTCAAAAATGCAATGTATTAAAATATATTATAAAAACTTTAAACATTAGATTTCGAGAAGAAAATAACGATTTTATATATATATATATATATAAAACTGCAACACACTTTGATCTTGCAGAAGCAACACAAAATGGGCTTGAATCTGAAACTACACCTTTTCCCATAGGCGTTGGTAAAAATGGAATTTTATATTTTTCAATTAATTCCCGGATCGGATTTTCAGCTCTGCTATATGAAGAGCCTGCAAATAAAATGTAAAAGATTCTTATCTGATTATTTCGGTTTATTGAATCTTTGACAAGTTTTTAGATATTTTATAGTGTTTAGAAGTTGGTAGAATTAACTGGTTTAAAAAGGGAACAATCTTTATTACGATGGAGAATGATGTTTTTTGTAATGAAATAATGTTTAATACAAATGATATTATGCTGAAAGATTTTTTTAAAAATATTAATTAACAATTAAATATGAATAAAATTGAACAAAATATTAATAGAGTAATAAAGCTTCAGAAACAGAAAAACAATTGTTATAAAAAAACAGTATCATTCAAGTACTCTTGCAATTTTATATAATTGTCAATAATAACAATTATAAATAATTGTCAATTAACACAATTCTAAAAGTAGCTAGACATCTAAACATACCTTTTCCGATAATAACTAAAGGTTTCTTTGCAGTAGTCAACAAATCAGTTAATGATTTAATTAGTTCTTGTGGTGCAAGAGAACGAGGGGGATCACAACATTTTGGAGGATAAACTATTGATTTATTAGTTTCTTGACTTATGAGATCTCCAGGCAAGTCAATATAAGAGGTGCCAGGTCGTCCATAAATACTTTGTCTAAAAGCCTAAAACATAATATTAAATATTAAAAGTTATTTCTTTCAAAAATTAGAATATTCAAGTTAAAACAATTTTGATTGTGAATGCAGCAGTAGTTTTGTGAGCTTATCGAAATTGATATCTTCAAATTTCATAAAACTTACCCAAATACTATATTTTAAAGAACCTATGAAAAAAGTAGAGACTATTTTTATGAAGTGTTTATAGAAGTTAGAAGACTGAAAACACAGATTTGGTACTTTTATAGCTAAGGGATGCATAGTTCGACCCTAATGACAGAATTAATTTTCAAAACTAAAAAGGCAACACAACCTTGTGCTATGTCTTAGAAGTGTGTTGTAAATGATAATTACCTTTTCTATGTGAAATGGAATAAAATTGAGTTCAGTTGGGCGGCATGTATATTTGCTATACAGACGAGAAGTTTCAACCTGTAAAGGATTATAGGCATTGATTTAGAAATTCTTCCAGTATTTTTTTTTATTAATGTTTAATACATATGAAGCAGTTATCACAAACAAAATTTGCTTTGTTGATTCTATTATTAAATGAAAAAATATATAATGAGATTTAAACTTTAAATATCCAGAAATCAGATATAGCCACAATGTACAGAAAAAAACTATTTATTAAATTTCAATTTGATAAGCAACATTAAATGATTTTTGAAAAAAATCCAATGACCTGAGGAAATTCTTGAAATCCTCCAAGTCCTTCTTGATCTCTATCACACGATCCCCCAATAACAATGAGGGGCCTAAAACGATCAATGGCAGGGTATAATAATAACAATATTTCATTTTATGTACATTAATGATATTTAAGGACAAATGTTTTTTAAAAAAATAAGTAGTTATTTAAGGCTCCAGAATACGCAAACAAAGGACATCATGAAGACTTTACAGTTGAGGGAAAAAAAAGAGCATAAGTAATAGTGTATATAGTAAAATATGTAAAAAGCAAAAACATTTGGCTTGGCTGTTCTGCGAGCTACTACTACTAACAATATGTTTCGAATTTAACTATAATGTTGTTCAGACCTACTGTTCACTGAAAAGATTGACTAGCCTGAACAGCTAGCTTCAATTTAAAATTTTTAGTGAATAATATTATGTAAAAATTATATTTCTAAAAAAACTGATTAAGATACCAATTTCCTATGCGATTAAAAAAAATTCTAAGGTTTTTGTTTAGTAACACCAGTAAATTTATGTTTGCTTGTCATTGCAAGCACATGCAAGGATTTTTTATGTGCTCATTCTTAAACCAAACACCATCCGTGTGTTTCTTGCTGATGTTGAGATAAAGCTTCAAGAGAAATTTTTTTACAATAACTAATCTCTTTGGATAAGTTAACAGTCAAAATCTCACAGAAAATATTTTTTAAAAAATGAACTAAGTGTTTGCCAGGTATGACTAAATGTAATAAACTTTGCGATAAGATTTGATATCAGAATTCTACAATTAAACTTAACACATATGAAACATGAAACCCACTTTAAAATATATTAGTGATTTTTTCAAAACAATATTCTTAAAAGAAAGAAAATAATTTCAAAAGTTAAATTAAATAAATTTTCAATTCAAAATATAGAAAGAAGGTTCAAGATGTATTGTCTACCATCCATTAACTTGAGCATTGGCCATTCCTCCTAAGGCATGTATTAAACCAGGTCCTGAAACCGTCAAACAAACAGCTGGCCTATAAAATTTTAATAAAGCATTAAATAAAATCAAAACAACTAATAAATAAGATATTGGTTAATTGTTTAATTCATGTTTTTTCTTATTTAACATACATTACTTGCTAATAAGGGAAAAACTATGTTAGAGGATATAAAAACTACTAAAGTTAAAATTTAAAGGATAATCTTTAAAATATTAATAGGTATTCCAACAGCAAATCTAAGCAACTATACATATAGATTTGGTTTGGAGGTGTAAATATTAGTCACGTCTGGTAATAAAATAAATGGCAAAAGATTTTTTTAAAATTTAAAATAGACAGTTAAGTGAATGCGAGACTTAACGGCAATATTAATACAATTACTATCAGCTCAGTCAGTCATTCATTTTTTTGCGTTAGCCTGACCAATTGGCCAGAACTTCTGTTGTATTGCACCCATTGAGCCATAGCATGCATTGGATTATTATGGGCTGCAACTGAATTAGACATTGGTTGTTAAAATTACTACAGACTTTACTTACGTTTTGGTTAGGTAACCCATTGCTCCAGCAGCATAGGATGCCTATAAATTTAGAATTAATGCAAAGATTTACAAGAAAAAATAAATTAATCAAAGTAAAAAATTTGTAGTATTTTATTATAGTTAATAAATTTTTATAATATGCCAATTAATACATGAAGTACTATAGTACAAATATATTAGAGATAATTCATGTTAATAGTTAGAGATAATTCATATTATTCTATTTGTGCTAGTTTAATCAGTCAGAAAAAGTTAAAGGCTTTATAAATAAAAAATCCTTTTTTTTTCATGCTGGCTATATTTTTTGTGTTAACAGGTTTGATTGCAATAATTCTGTTTAAAACAGTTGAATAAAAAAGTACTTTATGTGTACATTAATAAAAATAATATAAATTAAAATGAAGGCAAATTTATTACTTAAGACTTTTTTCTACTTACAGCTTGTTCATTTCTCATGCCAATATACTTTATTCCAATCTCTTGCAGAGCTGGTGCTATTTCCAAAACAGGTATTCCAACAACTCCAAATGCATATCGGACACCCTGAAATACATTCAAATATGGGATATGTCAATAAGCAGTTTGCAAACTAATTCAAACACACAGAGAATGGCATCCATCAATATTAAAAATATATATAAATTGAGAGCGCTCTTGTTGGGTCTAATTGTGAAATAGAGATTATCTACATATAATATTAACCTTAAGGTTATTGGTGAAGCTAACATTTCTAATTATTTGTCTCCCAAGTGTTTGCTTGGTATAATAAATATAAATTATTGATTCAACTAAATTTTTCACCCCGTCAATTCGTCAGCTTAACCGATTGTTACCCTAAACCTAAAATATACAAACTAAAGATAAAGATATATTGTAAAAACTTGCTTGAGTTTTGAGAGCAGTAGCAATAACAGAGACAGCCGAAGTCATGTTTGGTCCTGAAGGAAAATAATTAAAATTATATGTTATAAAACTGCTTGTGGAATGGTATTTCAGTGAAGATTTTTATCAAGTCATAGGTCAAGTACTTATGATACTCAAAGATGTTTATCAATTTTCAGATTATTTTAATTTCGTCTGCTAGCTACTACTGGTTGCGAAATTAATAATGTTAGTTGAAGTTAGAGTTAATTTGTATATATTTATATAAACTAAAGTTGATTATTAAAGAGACTATGACGATCAACATTAAAAAAATATTTGGTCGTAAAAGAAATATTTGAATTCAGTTCAAGTGATTTTTAAAATGCAAGTTTCCTCATTTAAGAAAATACTTGTTCTGACGACTGGCCTCATTAATTTGACGTGACTCATTTATATTTACAATTTTACAATTCGTATTGGCAACACATTTCAGTTTTTCTTTTTCTCCAGAAGCTATTTTATTAAAAACGTGATCGCATCCTAAAGATTTTTAAAAAGAAATTATTTAGAAACTAGCAAAATGGCTCCAAGTAATGTCGCCCCGAAAAATTCTGGCTCAGGAAATACTTCTGGCAGACAATCCTATAAAGAAAAGGAGAAGCCGAGACAGATCAGGGACAGCAATATTACAGCTGCCAAAGGTACTTTTGCCGGTTCCAATAGGCCATATTCAGATACTGCACATGTTTATAGAAATCCCATTTTCCACAATAAACACAAATCAATTCTGCCCTATTGTTGCACCTATTTTTTGCTAATAATATAAATAATTTCTTATGAACCTTAAATTTCTTTTTTCTGTCTTGTTTATATGACAAGTAGAAAGTGTCAAAAATAATGGTAATTTGCAATTGAATATTCATTGCAAAACAAATATACATGAAAATGTAGACTGTCATTTTTCAAATCCGTGATTCTACGCATAGGATCCGTTGCTTTTTACTTTATTTACATAAGTTTGAATGGTCATAATAACCCACAGATCAAACATATGAAACAATGCCCTCTTCCCTTATTATTGGTGCTTATCATCTACCAAAATGGCATTGAATTATCTTGTTTCATTAAACTTTATGACTGCTATTGTGTGTCAGATCTAAAGTGGCAGTTACTGAAATCAACCCAAATAACTTATTAAAATACTTATTCCATGACCAAGTTTTGACATTTTGTGTGCTTTTTTTATAACCCTTTTGTTTGTATTTTTATAAAAGAAAATTAACTAAACTTTATATTTCAGCTGTTTGTGATGCAATTCGTACCAGCTTGGGCCCAAGAGGCATGGATAAAATGGTAAGTTTTTATGGGAAAATATCGATAAGAAGATGCCACATTGTATGTGAGCTATTTATTACACAGTTTCGCCTAACTAGTACATATTATAAATGCGGCTTAAATGCAATATGTTTTTCTTTGTATCAGTTAAAAAATATTTTACTTTTTTAACTTAAATCATTTTTATTAACTTGTCTTCTCACAAGACTTTAATATTTAAATAAATTGAAAATAAATTTATTATAAGTTATATATTATATTTCTTTAAAAAAAATTGATTTTTTTTTCAATTAAACCACCTTTTAAATGATTTATTGCATACATTTCTTTAGATCCAATCTGGTAATGGAGATGTTACTATTACCAATGATGGAGCTACTATTTTGAAGCAAATGCAAGTTTTACATCCAGCTGCAAAATTGGTAAGTAATAATAAACGTTAACTTTTTTGTTAGTTTTCTTTTGTCATTTGACATTGCCATATGAATAAAATGAGAAATCATTTGTCTGTATTCTTAATTCTAATGGCTCACTAGTTTTCCAGATTTGGTAACAGAGTTCTTGCATACATTTATTTTGTGCAAATATAGCACCTTTGTGTTTATTAGGTGCTTGTTGTATGCTTTATTCATGGCATATTCAAACCAACATTGCCTCTTTATCAAAATTAGTGAGTTATTGACTTGCCTTAAATAGAATATGTGGTAATTTTATTGGTTATTTGCTTTGAATATTGCTCTATTTGTAGATTACTGACAATATTAACATGTTTTCTTTTGGATACAGTTTAATAGTCTATATTCAGACATGAGATTTTTCCTCGAAAACGCGGAATTCCGCTTTTTTTGGAACCAATTTTAATCATTCACGTGATTCGTGCAGAAGAGCAATAATTTTCTTTTCCCTTTATGGGGGGAGGGGGGGGGGGTCTGTAAAAGTGAAACCGAACGTTCAAATCTATGAAACTTTCCTTTGAGGAGGATCCGTGCTGACTTCGGCCGGTGCTTGGAACCGATCGTAGCGCCACAAACTCTGTGAAGCGGTACCGGAACGAACTATTTACTTCTCTTTTTCCTGCTCTGAAGGAGAAGGTCAATGCACTATCTCATTCTCGGATTCTCTCTCTGTGGTTGTTATTTTGCCTCTCGTTCACCTGCATTTGATGTTTTTTCCCCGCGTTTTCAAGCTGAATTTCTTTTGGAATACTTAGTTTATTTTTATGTGCCCTAGCTAATGCACGTTCTTTTCATGCTAATCTTCTGATATTCAACATTTGTGACGTCAAGGAAATTGGATGTGTTCTTGTATTTTTGACTGTTCGTTCAACATTTGTGACGTCAAGGAAATTGGATGTGTTCTTGTATTTTTGACTGTTCGTCAAGTATTCACGTGGATATTTGCGCTTTGTGCCTAGGGTGAAGAGAAAGCCAATACTCGAGATGGCAAATGTTTTGACGGTCGATCAGGAAGATCGATATTGTTTGATTGACAAAGAAAAACATAGATTTCGGTATGATTGGCTTTCAAATTCTATAAACGTTAAAGTGTGTAGCTCAAAACCAGATATTACAATAAATGTTTGTTTTGAAAACAAGACAACATCAAATAAAATTATTGAAAATGAGGTAAAAGCAATGCTTGCCCATAGAAAGAGGAAGCTGGAAATTTTATCCAAGCAACTCCAGAAGAAAAAGAAAAAACTTGAATAGCAACAAACTTTTATGGTAATTTTTTTTCTGCTGACCTGATAGAAACCACCAGTTTGTGCAAAAACAATTTTAAAAATAAAGTAATTGCAACAATTGAAATTTTAACTTAATTGCTCATTAAATTACATTATAATACAATTAAACAATTTTCCGATACGCTCTGCTCATGCGCACAAGGCTTGGTGCATTTATATGTAAATATATTACAAAGTCGGTTCAGCTTTTTTTTCTTACCCAGTCTCATATCTATATTACATACTTTTTTTTTTGTTTTCAGCTGGTTGACTTGTCTAAAGCTCAAGATATTGAGGCTGGAGATGGAACAACTTCTGTTGTTGTTATTACTGGTAGTATGCTTGATGCGGCCTCTAAGTTAATGGATAAAGGTATTTAAAATTTTTAAAAAATATTTTAGTGTTTACCTTCTTACAAAATAAAAAAAAATATCATGTTAATTCATTTAAAATTGTAGAAAATTTTCAAACTTTCAAAAAATCATTTATTAATACCTGAACTAAAAAAAATGCTTGTTGACACCAAGCTATGTATTTGTTTCTTAAGCTATGTAAATTATATGAATGAAGGTTGTTTCAAATGAATTATTTTGAGAATTTTTATCTAAAACGTTTATTTAAAGTTTCCATTTTGGAATAATCGCTACTAACATCCTTATAACTTTTTATTTCAAATATGTTATAGGCCAAAAATTTATTGCACATAGCTAAGGTATCAGCTCTAAAAAGTAAAGATACCAGGCTGATATTATTAACTCTATCAGAAACCAAAATACAAGTTCGTGTACAAGGTTACTTTACAGAACAGCTTGAGGTGAATACTGGAGTGTGCCAAGGGGGATGCACTGGCATGTTTTAGTTCAATCTGACTCTTGAAAAAGCTATCCAGGGACTCAAATATCAATGTTAGAGTCTATCACTGAGATGTATTGACTGTCTCGAAAGAGACCTGAAGACCCTAAATCTAAAAAGTCATTGCCAATCGGCCAACAGTTGCCAAGGACAGGTGTACCTTTCGGGAGACTTCCAGAGAAGCTCGGGTCCACCCAGGGCTGTCGTGCAATTGAATGAATGAAAGATACTTCAGCAACAAATTTTCTGAGAGATTATAATCAGTGACAGTGTAAAGCCTTTATATATCAATCCTTACATTTTAATCTTTGAAGATAAATAAAATCGTTATTTCATTTCAGGAATCCATCCTACTACTATATCTGAGTCTTTCCAACTTGCTACTGAAAAAGCAGTTGAAATTCTAAATGAGATGGCTATTCCCCTTGAGTTATCCGACAGGGAAAGCTTATTAAAAAGTGCCACTACAGCCTTAAGTTCAAAGGTAAAAAAAGATAAATTGAGTTTTAGTAGGGAAATGTAGATTTTACAAGTGTTTGATGTATTTTTAAATTTAAATTGTTTACAGATTGTTTCTCAACATTCGATGCTTTTGGCTCCTCTGGCCGTGGATGCTGTTATGAAAGTAATCGACCCTACTGTCGATACAAATGTTAATTTAAAAGATATTAAAGTCATGAAACAACTGGGGTAAGTTGTCGCATATATGTTGCAATTTTTTCATAATAAGTTTATTTGTTTTTAAATTTTTTGTTTTGGATTGATCTGAATAAAATTAAATGAAACCCTTTTTTTTACAAAAGAAAATAACATATAGAATCAGGGGTCTGTCCAGAAGAAAATTGGGTCTGTTTTCGGACCCTTCACAAAATTCAATTCAGCA
The DNA here is from genome assembly GCA_023701765.1 of Hylyphantes graminicola. Taxonomy (NCBI): domain Eukaryota; kingdom Metazoa; phylum Arthropoda; class Arachnida; order Araneae; family Linyphiidae; genus Hylyphantes; species Hylyphantes graminicola. Next base: position 43,555,133 of record CM043111.1, read on the forward strand.
AATACGGACCCTTCACAAAATTCAAAAGGGGTCAAACGGACCCTTCACAAAATTCAAAAGGGGTCAAACGGACCTTTCACAAAATTCATATAGGCGAAAACAGACCTTTCACAAAATTAAAATAAGCGAAAACGTATTTTTCACAAAATTCTCGCCCTAAACAAAAAAAAAAAAATCCCAGTAGAATGTCACCACGTCAGGCGCCCCGCCAGGTCAGCGACGGTCCGACGGAGCAGAATGTTTGTTTTCTTCTCCTTCACACAGCTATATCGCGCACTACGCAGGCGCAAGTGAAATCGTGAAGCGGCCGCTTGGTTTGGTTTGTTTAAATTAACGTCCCACTATCCGCTGCACTCAACAGGTCGTTTTAATGTAGGCTATTAAAATATGAATATTTAATGGAAAGATTAACAAAAAATGTATTTTGCGTGTTTATTAAATCGTGATATAATGGCAATGCGAGTTTTTATTTTTAAAAATTTGTTAGGATTTTTTTTTCGCTTTTGGGGTTGGCCACACTAGTTTTCAAAACAAAAATATTGCTTATTCTCGTTTCGTTCGCACGTTGTACCAAAGCTTTGGTTGTACTCATCGTTAAAAGCAGCTATTTTTATTTATTTTTATATTTGAATTCAATTAGTAATCGTTATTTAAAAGAAATAATAACGGACAGCGCTGTAAAAAAAATGAAGCGTGGTCGGCCTTCTACGGGAGGTAGTTAACGGAACAACGATTATTATATGAAACAAATTAAATCGTTGTTTGAATGGCCTGGAAAATTTGACCGATGATTCTTGCATTATTGATATTTTAAAATCTAATGGTGCCAGAAGGATAAAGTTGTAAATGTTTCATTTGTATTTTATCTACGTAACTTTTTTTAAAGTAAATGTGTACTCTAATATTGTGGGAATTTGCATTCAGATAATTAAATACTATAATAGAATGTAATTTGGCATTTTGAAAAACTGTTTTGTCTATTAAAGAGTCCTGTTTAACAGAAAACCCTCAAAATATGCAATTTTTTATAGGGAAAGCAAGTATGATAAAATAAAAAAATCATATTCTTTTGTATTTTAAAGGTTTCTTGTTGAACGAGAGCTTTTGTTCTTAATTTTCACAAAATTACCCTATATTTAAAAAATTTCACAAAATTAGCGTATGTTCAAAATTCTAAAAAAAAAAACTTCACAAAAAAGGGACCCTGTAAAAATTTCCTGGACAGACCCCTGAGAATATGCTCTTTGCAACTTCATTTTTGGTTTGTTTAAAATGGTAAAAACATGTTATTGGTGGTATACAACTCTTTAATCCTTTCAGTCCAAATGACAATTCGGCATTATCATTGTAAGAAAGAATTTCTGATCGTCTATAGCCATTTATGATACAAAAAGCCCATCATTTGATTTTTCAAACTTTTTTCAATTCTAAAATATTTTTTATTAATCCCAATAGATGTCAGCCCTATTATTTTCTTTAAAATTTAAATTATGATCAGGGAAATGATGTCATCACTGGGACTGAAAAGGTTAACCTGTAGCATCCATGCTTAAATTAAAATTTTACCTTGTATCCTAACCTTTCCTCTGTACTTGAACTCTATGACCTGACCTCTTTGACCAGTACTGTTAAACAAAGTGAATTGAAATACTTATTATTTTGTTGACTTTTTGCTTCCCCGTTTGTTGTCCTTGAGAAAGTGATACAATGCAGATAGTGTTTAATTATACTTATTTTTACAAAATGTGTAGATAAAAAGTTTTTTTGTATAAAAAATTTTGCTGTTACTTACCTGTATCTTGATGATAAGAAGTGCATTTAATTTTTTTTAACTAACTAAACATGATGATTTGCTTGCCCTCTCTTATAATTTGTGTTGAGTTATAGCAATACTGAGGAATGAAAATTGTATGTGGAAAACTGCATTGAACTATTTTTTAGTTTGAATTCATTACTTTGAGTGGAATTTTCATTAAACAAACCCTTTTCTAGTATTCGCTATCAGAATTTTGATTTTTAATTTGACTTATTTCAAGCTTGATGATATGCTTGCCCTCACTCTTACTGTGTTGTTGTATTTATATTTTTGGTATCATTTTGATTCACCATTTGTAGTTGTTAAGAAAATGATAAAAATGTAGATAGTGCATAATTAGACTGATTTTTACAAATACATAGGTGAAAAGTTTATTTGTTCAGATTCTCGAGTTTGACAGCAAAATTCTTGTACATACCAGCAACATAAATGATGAGTTTCACATCTCATTTGTTTGTAACATACTTTCCATGATGATTTGCTTGCCCTCTCTTATAATTTGTGATGAGATATAGCAATGCTGAAAAAGAAAATTGCATGTGGCGAACTTAATTAAACTTTATATTTTACTTTAAAATCACTACTTTTGTGTGGAAGTTTTTATTTGAACATATCCTTGGAGTGGTACTAGTAGTCATAATTTTTAATTTTCAAGTAGACCTGTTTCAAACATGATGATCTGCTTGCCCTCACTTATGATTGTGCTGAAAGATAGCAATTCTGATTTAGTAACCAATATCCAGAATATATTGGGTTTACCTAAAGTAAACGCCTGTATTTGTCGCCTAGTTACAAGAAAAAACCACAACAGACTTGCAAAGTTTGTTATCTTGAAATTACAGAGCACCAATCAAAAGTCAAAACTGAATGTTTGCCAAAGAGAATATGAAGTTTGACTTACTAGAAGTTACTGTAGCATTTTCGATTGAAGTATTTTAAAATATGAAATTCAGAATTCAACAGTTAGTTGCGTGTTCAAAAGCATATGATTCATTCATAAAAAATAGGTTTGTAAAGCAACTTATGTTTAACATTATTTCAAATATATGTAAATGCAATTAAATTTGCAACAAAAATAGTTTAATTAACTATATTAATATTTTCATAGCAGGGAAGATCAACTAAATATCATACCACATCAATAACGAAATGTGGAAATTCCAAATACGATTACTTAAAATAAAAAAAATATTTAGAACTGTTAAGTATTATGTTAATAATAGATTGGCTTGAAAAATGTTTCAGTTTAAAATAAATCCATTTATGAACTACTAATGAGTTACAGTAATACCAATTTCATGGGGTTACCACATTTGGCGAAATGCTCGACATACTCCTTCAGGTTAATCATATTTAATCTTCAAATTATGACTTTTCAAAAATGCTTACAAATTATGATGTGTTAGTGGTTTTGATAATTTTTGTTCATTTTCTAATGTGTTGCTTGGATTTTCATGCTGATGAGATAAGTTTTTAATGCCTGCAATAGTTTTCTATGATGACTGTTTGCACTCGCTTACTAAATTTATGCTGAGGGGCTGGGGAGCCCAGTCGGTTGCACACACCTAGCATGCGGAAGGTCCCAGGTTCAGGTCCGGGCATCGTCAAAATAGTTGCCAACCTATAAACGGCCCTTGCAGCCAAAAATGCCTGACGAATAATACCCTGTGTAAAGGAGTGCACGTTAAATATTCTTCAAAGTCCTAACCCTGCGTACGATGTCGCCCTTAACGGTTGCCTTGGGTGCTTATTCAGGTGCTAGCTCGTCACCTGACTGTGGTTCTAAAATACGACGCCCGTCGCCAATAGCCATCGTGTAGCTCTAGTGCGACGATAATTCTAACCTATCTATCTGAACCTAACCTATCTATCTATCCTATCTATCTGAATTCTAACCTATCTGTCTATCAAACCTAACCAAACTACCTAAATTTCTGCTGAAATATAGGAACTCTGATATTACGTGTATTAAATTTGATTATTTTATGTACCAATCTTTTCCAGTTTGCGTTGCATGCGAATTAAGCTGGCTTTGCTTCTGTTGCTAGATCTGTTTTGGATCTTGTTTCAGGTTTTATGTAAAGCCAGTAAGTCACTGTATGCTATACTAATAATTTACCAAGAAATTTTATATGGTTCTTTTGAATTTATTTTTCTTGGTGTACAATTATAGTTTTAATACTAAGAAAGTTAATAAAATAAATGAAATATGATTTTTTATCCTTAAAATTAATGGTTTTAGGTATTTCTTTATAGCAGTATGGGTTCTGTTTAAAATCTTTGCTCATTAGATTGTTAGTATATAGAGGTTGCAAGTTGCTTAGATGCATACCAGTTATAGCTAGTTTCTGATTTTATAAGAAACCAGTGAGTCACAGTATGCAAAATTAACATTTGCTTCCAAGAAGGTTATACAAAGTCTTCTGAGGCTTGTCTTTCTTGGTGTACATTATATTAAAAGTGCTTCAGTTAAAATAATGTTACTTTATTTTGTTATTTATATGATCTGCTGTTCTCTTAAGTGACCAATTTTCCATCTCTGTAGTTTAGCACATTCGTGGTTTTGTCATTTGACCGACGAAATGCGATCTATGTATATTTAATGATTTAACCATGTTGATTCCTCATTTTTTATTTGTGTTGAAGGATAGTACTAATTCTGATGTAGTATCTATGTCATAATTAATTAAAAACGATTACAGTGGCTTTGTTCTATTTTTTGCTTTTATTGCCTCATTGGATTTCTTACTAGTAATTTGCCAAAGTGCTAGTTAATAAAATTATAAAATATGTAAAATATTTATATGATTTTGTTTTGCATGTTACTAAAACTGCTTAGTAGTCTGTTTTAAGCTTTTGTAAATTATAAGAGTTTTATATTTTATGATCTGCTTGCTATCTCTCATTTAACATTTAGCTGAAATATAGCAACACTGTTTATATGATAAGTAATTTCACCTGATTAACATATACCTCCTTTCACTTTGTGAACTAGCTGGTTTGTTATTTGAGTTCCTATTTTGTCACTTTGGCAGTTGTTTATTCTTTTTGACTGTTTATTTTTAATTGGGAATAAGCTAAATTTTTTTCTCATTGGACAATTTTTTTATCAATTTTCAAAAGTGACTATAAATATAACATTTTAAATGGATATTAAATGTAGTTAAATAATTTTTTTAGTGGAATTTTGTTGAAATCATACAAGTTTGGGGTTTTATGGGATTTCCAATGCTAGATCTTCTCTAAAAGACATATAAGAAATATGAACCTTGCACTGTAGTGTGACTGTGACTAGCATGCGATCGCCCCACAGCCCAAGTTTAAAATTTTAAACGTTTTGGTTCGATTCACATTGTTCATTCAAAAATTTCTAAGTATTGTAAGATAAAAACAATAACACATTGTGTTTATGTTGGGTCTAAAAAGCTGCTGACTGCAGTTTCAGAATTTTTTTTATCCTTTCTGTTAAACAATGTAGTTAAACTATTTTTTTTTAATTTCGTTTAAATAACAGTTGAAACTTTTTTTGTAGTGGTACTGTTGATGACATTGAGCTCATTGATGGTCTCCTTTTCAAGCAGAGGAGTGCAGGTCTTGGAGGTGTGACAAAGGTAGAAAAGGCTAAAATTGGTCTCATTCAGTTCTGTGTATCACCACCCAAGACCAATGTAAGTTGTGCATAGATTGATTAATATTATCAGTGAACTGTTATATGTATGTAACTTTTTGTTCGTAAAATTCACATGTATTCATGTATTGCCTTGCATGTTATCAGCTAACAGAAACATATAAATTAAATTAAGTTTTTAAACTTAAAAAAAAATTTGCTAACGTAATAAGACTATACTTTCTTTAGCAAAAATATATAAGTTATAATATGGACGTTGGGGACTCGCATTTTTCTGCTAACCACATTGTCATATAATTTTTTGCATAGAATGTATTTAAATATTTGTTAATATTTGTTTTAATTGTTATAATTTATTTTAGATGGACAATAGGATTGTAGTTTCTGATTACACCCAAATGGATCGTGTTTTGAGAGATGAACGAGCTTATTTATTGAACATTGTTAAGCAAGTAAAAAAATCTGGATGCAATGTTCTGCTTATTCAAAAATCCATTTTGAGGTAAGTTTTCTTAATAATAAGCCTTTAAACTTTGTTAGTGTGTTTTATTTTAGACATGAGATTTTTTCTTTAGTTGAAACAGCTTTTTTTAATTAGGAGAATATATTTATTGTAGAGAATAATTTATTTGCAATTTTTTTTAATATGGTCATTTCCCATAAAACAAGCATTTTTCAAATATTTGTTAAAATTACTGCCAGTTAAAAAGTTTGTCATCTATAATAATATAAGATAGAGTTTGTCTGTGTGTATGTCTGTGGATCGCAAAAGACCTACTTGGACTGCTCTAAAAAATTCGAAATTTTAATATAGATTCCTTTTAATACCTACGTGTGCACCTGAGTCTTAGTTTTTTTATATTTGATTGTGATTTTGAATTAATATAATTAGTTTAAAAAAAACCTCATCCACGTGGGATTGCGGGACCATAACTGGGCTTGAAAATACATGGACCTGTCCGAAACGGGGGCTTGACACCATCCTCTATTAGTTTGATTGAATGAGTTTGGTTGAGATATGCACTCGCCCTAAGGCAGATTCATCCTCTATTAGTGTTTGCTTTTTTAAGTGAGCATACACCAACACACATTTAAATCTATTTTGATTTTGAGTGTATTTTCACAAGTAAGCATGCCTCTAAAAGGAAGCAATGCGAAGTTAACGGGTTCCCAGTAAGGTGGGACCATACTGCTAGTGTAAAATATTTAAAATTATCTTGATTTTTGTTTCTTTTTACATATTCCCTAAATGATGGTTCTATGTGTTTCAGCTTTTTACTTTCATTCATGCCTGTTCATAAATACCATGATTGTAACCTGCTTATGAGGACTCCATTTAAGATTTAGTGTTGTGTAGATTACTGAGTGGATATCTGTGCTCTCCCTGCAAGTTTCTTAATGCTGGATTTTTTTAGGGATGCAATCACAGATTTGGCCCTTCACTTTTTTGCCAAAATGAAAATCATGGTTATTAGAGATATTGAGAGAGAAGATATTGAATTTGTTTGCAAGGTAATTTTTTTTATTTGTGAGGTAATTTTGATTCTTTTTTTGGAAGCCGAGCTTCAAAAATATAATTAATTTGTTACTTTTCAGACTCTTAACTGTCGACCTATTGCAAGTTTAGATCATTTTGTTCCTGAGGCTCTTGGTTCAGCTGAACTTGTTCAGGAATTTGCTGCAGGAGGTGTAAAATACGTTAAGGTATTTTTTTTTATATATATAACAATTAATTAGGATAAATAAGCTGTTAGTGGTATTACATATCAAAATTTTATTACTGACAAATGTTTGTTTTTTGTTGTTTTTGAATAATAATTTACTAGATATACTCGTGTAGTATCACTTAGTGCCCCATCTGAAGCTTTACTTCAGATTCATATATATATATATATATATATATATATATATATATATATATATATATATATATATATATATATATATATAAATTGTCTTGCAATACATTTTATTGGTTTTTTTTTAAATTTTATCAAGAACCAAATTGTGAATCTATATTGACAAGCAATGATTAAACTAATATTTATTACACTTTTGAAGAATTATAAACATGGGCTTTGAGGTTGAGGGCAGCCAGGAAAATGAAGTTTAACATATTTTAATTTAAAAAAATTTTTTGGAGTTTTTTTTAAGTAAATAAGTTCTTGATGTTATAGTTGTTTTTATAAAATTAATTTTTTAGGTATATGATTTTTCAAAATGCAAATTTAAATTTTATTTTTATTCTTTATATAAGTTCACTTCCTGAATCTTCTAACAATGATACAACTGCATTTTATTGATAAAGATTTTCCTATATAATCTTTTAGTAAATATTTTAATATCGTTTAGATATTAAGGATATTTGTAGTTCTTTTCTTATACTAAATATTGTTTTTTATTTAATAAATTGCAAATATAGTAACCGATTTCATTGTTTATTCACAAAGGTAACAGGTGTAGCTAACCCAGGGAAAACTGTAACTCTTTTTCTCAGAGGATCTAACAACTTGGTTTTAGAAGAGGCTGATCGATCCCTTCATGATGCATTATGTGTGATCCGTTGCTTAGTGAAAAAGAGGTAAAAAGATTTTTCAGTTGAGCTTTTCACATTGAACCACACAAAAACTGTTAATATTTAACATTTTGTACTAAAAATTAAAAACTTTTTTGCTAATAATTGTGTTGTAAATTATATGAACAGAATACATTTAAATAGCATAAATCAAATTTAATTTATTTGACAAATATATGAAGAGTACACGGGAAGAACCGATTGGTTTCGTACAAGGCTTTCCGTAATAGCCTCTTTGAGGATGATAGCGAGAAATTGCCTAAACTGGTGTAAAGAAGCCAGTTACTCGCTTTGTTTATCTTTCGCGGCAACTCTTATTCACGCTAGAGTTGAGTGGAACGAGTCACACGTTTGTACCGCAAATGAAGAACCATAAGAGAAACCGGTTTCCGGTCGCCAATGTCCGCCAAGCACAATTACGAAAGACTCTAAAGAGATCAATCGGTTCTTCCCGTGTACTCTTCATATATGCAGATATATTAATCTAAAAGGACTTATTTTGTGTTAGTGCTATCATTTTCCCTTCATAACTCATAAAATTTAATAAATTAATATAAAAGATGTCTAAAGGTATAATGTTCATGATTATTTAATCCTTATGTTAGCAAATCTGATTTCCCTGCTCTGGGAAATACATATGCTAATAATCCTGCTTCAGGACACTGAGCAGATGAATTACATTAAAGGATTTAATAGTCTACAAAGTATTTTAAACAACTACTTACAATAGAAATTTAAACTAGTAGTTGCTTTATTTATTCTATAATATCGTCACCTTTACTATCATTTCCTTGGTTGGAGCATGTCTGGGAATGATAATCTGGTACTTAGATTTACATTAAACATATTCTTATAGAATATTACAAAAAATGGTATGTTAAGTATCATGCTTTACTTACAAAACCAAAATAAAACACTCTTAGCTATCCAAGGGATTGATGAAGCATAAAAATATTCTTAAAAGAATTTTTCTTTTCACACTTGCATTCGCTAAGATGTTCCACATAATACAAAATTCCCAGAATTTGTTTCTGATACACTTAGGAGTCAAGTTGACTTTCGATGCATCCAATTATTTTTTTTACTATTTTAGTGGCAGAAGTCTCATGACTTAATTGTTAAGACCGTCATTTGACAAATAAATATCAATTGGTTTTAAAAAGGTTTTTTTTTTACTTATGGTTTTATTCTGGATTTTAATCCATCTATACAGAAGTCTCATCATATCCAGAACTAACAATGGATAAATATCTTAATACAATAAAAAATATATAGAACAGCAACAACACCATGGAAATAAAACATTTAAAAAGAATGTTCCCATGGATCTAGAGGAGAGAAGGTTGTCGTCTCTTATATTCCATGAGGTTCTGTTCCTCCCAATACAGTCTGAGAAGGTTCTCTGCTTTTGTGCAGCTCTGCTTAGACTCAGGCCGGGAGATGGTAGGAATTCCTGAGTTGCATATTGGGCATTAATTGGTGCCCAAAACACCTATTCCGTGCAGATACCCTGCCATGCAGTTGGGGCCTGGTTAATACAAGAAGGCAACTTTGGTTTCTCTTATTCCTCTGATAGATGCACAATTTGGTTGAAGCGTAAAAATCTTGTTTTCACTGCATGAGATTAAAATTTTACATGAAATATGAATCTATTTAAATTGCTTGATATATTTCATTATCTCCATATTTTAAAATTTAGAAAAATTGTATAATTTTTGAAAATTATGTGTGTTGCTGGGAAACCTGCCATTCAACCGACAGGTTTATACGCTTCCCTTGGATGGTTAAGTCACGCATGCCTCATGTGTAGGTGCTAAATGTGTAACGGCGGTTGGTGGTATAGGTTTAAAAAATAAATGTTGTAATTTGTAGGTAACAAAATGGTTGTCATTTTTTTTTGTTAATATATGGTCTGAGGTGGAAAGTTTTTAAAAAAATCTAATTGGAGAGACTTTTATTAGTTTTTTTTTGCTATAACCCTTTTGCATAGTTAGAGCACAGTCTATACATATTGTAGTCTGATTCCTTCTATGCTATAGTAATCTTGCTCAAAGATATTCCGCTCACCCTGATAACTTTTGGTAAAGTTTAAGGCTAAAATTTCTGCAAACAATACTCAGAAGAAGTGTTGATTTTTTTCCATTTTTTAAATCATCGAAAGAATATTTTTTTAAAACTATTTTTAAATAAAGTTTCTCATGTCATTGTTGATTTGGCAAAAGCCATTTCTGAGACTCAAAGTTGAATTTCGATGTGAATTCCATGGAAAATTTGCTGACAGTAGACTTATGACCTCAGAGACTCAACTTTCATACTTTTTGTCCACCTGTCTGTTCATCGCAGTGGACATATCTTTCTAAAAAAAAAAGAATTTTTGAGATCCAAGATAGAACAGGTTATGGAAGGGAGTATGGACAGACGGATGTCGTCAGCATGTCAATACCTACTTTTTTATTTTAAAAAAATCAAATTAAAAGGGATTGATGAATAAAATATTCTTGCTTGAATTTTTTTGTTTTCATAGATTCACAAAGTAGAAGTTCTACAGAATGTAAAATTACCAGAATTCGGTTCTGATAGAGTAAATACAATTGGACAATTACGTTCGAAGTTTACTTTTGTTTCATCTATTTGTGTTTTTTTTACTATTGGCGAACCAGAAGTCTCTTGACCTAATTCTCAAAGACTGGCATTTGACAAATACCCATTCGTCTTAAACTAAAGGTTTTTTGTTTGTTTATATGTGTCTTTATTCTGGAGAATAATCCTTCTATGCAGAAATATCATCATATCCAGACAACAATGGGAAAATATCTAAACAAAAAGTATAGAACAGCAACAACGAAAACAGAACATGTGGCAAAATGATCCCGAGAAGAAGAGGATGTAGTCGTCTCTCATTGGTCCTCAGTAAACTTGAGGTTCTTTGCCTCCCAATACAGTCTGAGAAAGTCTCTCTGCTTTTGTGTAACTCTTTTTAGACGTGCACAGTCCAAATGGTCAAAGTTCGTAATTCCGGAGTTTGGATTGGGCATTTATTGGTGCCCAGAACACCTATACAGTGCAGATGCTCTCCCTTGCAGTCATGGCCTGCTGTCAATCTAAAATAGGCGACTTCTTTGGTTGCGCTTAGCCCACTGATGGATATGCAATTTAATGTAATCTTGTTTTTATTGCATGCGATTTAAATTTTACATGAAAAATGAATTTCTTTAAATTGTTTTGAATTTTATTTTTGTAGCAGATTATTATAATTTAAATAACGGCTCCATATTTAAAATTGTGAAAAATTATATCACTTTTAAATTTTGAAAAATAATGTATTGCTAGGAAACCTTCCATTCAGGTGACAGGTTTATAGCATGTGTCCCTTAATAGGGTTAAGGCACACATGTCTCCTGGGCTGTGGTAAATGAGTAACGACGGGGTTTAGAAAGGTATTGTGTTGAAATTTCTAGATAACAAATTGGTCTGGGATGTCATTTTTAGATGAAGTTGGGATCTGAGATAATTTTTAACTAATTGAAGAATTGTCTTATTTTTAAAATGTATGCTACACTTATTTTGTATAGTTTCCGCAACAGTCTACATTTATTGAAGACTGCTTCTCTCTATGCTATATTAAATTCTTGCTCAAAGATGTATCCCTCATCCTGATAACTTTTGATAAAGTTTAAGGCTAAAATTTTTGCAAACAAAACTCAGGGAAAAGTTGTCGAGTTTTTTTCTTTCTTTTTCTTATTTAAATACATTAAGAATAATTTTATCTTAATATTTTTTTTAATATTTCAACAGTGTGTAACTTCACAATTTTCATGAAAAGTCATTAAAAGACTGTAAACTACAATTTAAATAACGAATTTGAAATCATTTAAACTTATATTATCAGTGAACAAAAATTTTAGATTATACAATTTTCACTTAATCTTAAATTAATTATTTTTTCTTTTCTCATCCTATTAAAAGTAATTAAATTTAATTTTTGCATTTTTAAAATTTTTTCACTATTGGTTTGGTTTCTGAAATAAAAAAAAAATCATACTAATCAAATAACAATTTCATTCTTTTTGCTAGGGCTTTGATCGCTGGAGGTGGTGCTCCTGAAATCGAACTTTCCCTTCGCCTGGCTGAATATTCTAGGACTTTGTTGGGAATGGAATCTTACTGTGTCAGAGCGTATGCTGATGCCTTTGAAATCATCCCATACACATTGGCAGAAAATGCTGGATTGAATGCTATTGCTACTGTAACTGAGCTCAGGAACAAGCACGCTAACGGAGAAAAGAATTTTGGTATTAATGTCCGTAAAGTAAGTACTGAGAATATAGTTGAAGCGTAAATTGATTGGTAGCTTAAATAATTTTTTTATATTTCATTGCTTAAAACAGTTTTTTTACGTAATTAAGTGTGTAAAATTTAACTTTTTAAATAAGGGAAATGTTTCTTGGGTTAAAGTGTGTCCAATTAGTTTTCCAATGGTGTAGGATGAAACATTAAGAAAATCTACTTTTTTCACTTGAAAGTAACTTGCCCGCTGGTTTCGTTTTTTAAAAGTATGACTTTAAACACATAAATGGGACTTTTTGTGTGCTTGAGATTCAAACAATTAAAAAAATATATATTTGTTGTATTAATATAAAAGATATACATATAGCGAAAAAGCTAAAAAAAGTAAGTGTTGATCATAACTCTTGTTTAAATACATGTGTTCTCAAATTTGATTTCATGTTTTTTTAATCTTTTTTTGTGTTTTTATGTATTTTTATAATATCTGAAATGTTTTTTAGGCATTTCATTTGTTTTATAATAATAATTTTTTTTGAAGATTTTAAAATCATTCCTCATTTGATATGTTACTTTATTTTTGATTTAACTTTTTTTTTTATCTATTGTATATTTCCCAATCTTTTTTTAAAAATCTCAACTAAATTGCTTCTTTAAGGTAGTTACCGAATTGCAAATTTATATTTCAAGTTAATAGTTGGAAATGAAGTTTTAATTTGATTGAGCACTAATAGTCCAGTGAATCGAGACTCAAAAAGGGGGTTTACCATACAAAAGGTCCGGTATCGCTGATTTTTTTATATGTTGTGTGAGACCCCTAGGTAGTAATAAATGTGAGTTTTCGTCATCCTCGTTCTATTGCTTTTTCTGCCATCTTGAAAAAACGTTCGAAATTTCGTCCATTTTCCAGTTTTTGACCCATAACTTTTTTCCTAAGCATTTTTAAATAGAACTTTTCGACACAAAGTTGTAGAAAATAAAATTTTCTTCAAAATCCGTAGCAAAAGTGTTTCTCTACGACAAACAGTTAAAGAGCTAAGAAGCAGCAAAAGGGTGTAAAATCGAGTGTTTCGAAAAAATATTACGTTCCAACGACATTCTATCACCGTAACTCACATAAGACCTCATTTTTGCAATAAAGTAGTATTTTACAAATTGTAGGAAATTTAATTTCCTATAAAATACACATATCAAAAATAAGTTTTTTATAGATTCCATTAAGAAGGGTGAAAAGTACAGAAACACAAAAAAAGTCATATTTTCACCCGACAATGCAATGTTTTATTTTTTAACCTACAGCTCTTTCACAGTGTATTTTTTAGTGTTTTTGTGAATACCAAACTTGTTTAAAATAATTTTTTCTATAAAATGGTTCTATTTTGTGTTCCATACAATAAAATGTGACGGAGCTACGTTGTTCGAAAAATGGCGTAAAATCTTGAATTTCGCCAAAAGAGTTTTTCACCACTTAAAATCCCAATAATTAAAAAAAGAACTCATTGTTTTAGGGGATCATAATTATTATGAAACTTGTAGATATCATCATTTATTATACTTGTAAGGCCTTAAAAGTAATTTTAGGCTCGATACCAAAGAATTTAGGTACATTAAAAAAATCGAAGATGCGCATTTTTCATTTGAATAAATGGACTTGATTTTTCAAAAGATTTCAATTTGCATGAGACTGAAGTAAAATTTTCCTTTCAACAAAAAATTTTAATAAAAAATAAAAGCTATTATGTCCTTTTCGTTTAAGGAACATCGTACCAATAGAACTATGGGAAAAATATAGGAAATATGTTATAGAAAATTATCAATTTTTAATGAGTTATTTTAATAAACAATTTATGCTTGAAGTAATACACATACAAAAAAAAAAACAATCAGTATTCTGAGAGGCATTCATCATACCTAACAGTTTATATCAGAACTAGCTATGTGTAGAATTGAAATGGTACAAATAAAATTTGACAAGTACGTATATAGCTGTCAAGTGAATCAATAACGTTATCAATTGGACTCGTTTGGGTGGCATATAAAGAAGACCTTCAGCTGATTCATCTTCATAGATTGAAATAGTATCTAGATATCATTATCATCTTCGCCGATGATGAGTGCCCTATTGTCGCAGGACTACCCACAGCAGTGCTTACAAAGGTAAGAGAAATGCAATCCAGATTTTCTGCAACTGCATGCAGCCAAACAACTTTTGATGCATTTACATTGAATTGTTTTTAATAAAACCGCAGGCGCAGCGCCCTTTTTTGTCATAATAGGCATTAAACCTCTTCTCCCTTTCATCCATCCGTAATTGAACGGTTTTTTTTTTAAATTCCTCTCCAGGCCATGGCTTGATGGTAAGTCCTCAATGAATGAAATTGCGCTGCGTCGGAGGTTGGTGGTAGCTTAGCTAAATTAAGCCTTGTGGTGAAGGAAAGAAATTTTGAAATGCGAAGAGTTGTGAGAGACTGATCTTTGTCTCCACCATATAAGGAAACTAAAATTTGTTCTCCTGCCTTTGAAATTTATGCCGCAGTAGCATCAGGGTTATTGAAAACATCTGCCACTTCTAACAAATGTTTGTAAAAGATTGCAAAAAGTAAGCAAAAAGTTTGTAAAAGATTCTTTGTAAAAGATTGCAAAATTTGCCTTTTCCATATCCAAAAATGTTGGAAGTCGTGTCACATCCGCTGCAGAAATGACGAGGAAGAGTAGACAATGTCGGGTGAATTACTTTTCCCTGGGTTTTTTAAGGAAGACATTTATGGGAGGAGCACCAGTTAGTAGCACCAGTAGATCAATATCCTCACCCACAATCAAAACAGCCTCTTATTGGAATGCTATTGACTTGGCAGTCTTGATGATTAGAAAGTCGGCATCATCGTCTGCTTGTTTTGTAATAATGTCTGAAGCCTCCAGTTCCTCTTTAAGTTGAGTTACGAACCGTCTTCTGTTTTGTTCATTGGATAAAAACTTCTCGTGTGGGGTTGTATTTATATTTGTTCGGTCAAATATCACATCAGCAGAGATATTCATCTTGCACTTCCTTAATCGTTCAGCGCTCTTAGTACTCAGCTGAAGATCAACGGGGTAGCCATCA
Source organism: Hylyphantes graminicola (assembly GCA_023701765.1). Lineage (NCBI taxonomy): Eukaryota > Metazoa > Arthropoda > Arachnida > Araneae > Linyphiidae > Hylyphantes > Hylyphantes graminicola. Next base: position 43,570,536 of record CM043111.1, read on the forward strand.
AATACAACTATTACCGTAGAGCCATAATGCTTGACCACTTTGTGGAGTAGATGTCCACCATCAATGACAACCATGCTTTTTGAAGGGAGTTTAAAACTATCTGTAACTGGTGTGAACGCGGAGTACAGTGCAGACTTTGTTCCCTTCCGCATTCCATCTTCATTGAGCAGTGACATAGGAAATGGTGCAAGTTCATATCATGAAAAATGCGCATCCTCGATTTTTTAATGTACCTAAATTCTTTGGTATCGAGCCTAAAATTACTTTTAAGGCCTTACAAGTATAATAAATGAGGATATCTACAAGTTTCATAATAATTAGGATCCCCTAAAACAATGATTTCTTTTTTAATTATTGGGATTTTAAGTGGCGAAAAACTCTTTTGGCGAAATTCAAGATTTTACGCCACTTTTCGAACAACGTAGCTCCGTCACATTTTATCGTATGGAACACAAAACAGAACCATTTTATAGAAAAAATTATTTTAAACAAGTTTGGTATTCACAAAAACACTAAAAAATACACTGGGAAAGAGCTGTAGGTTAAAAATAAAAAACATTGCATTGTCGTTTGAAAATATGACTTTTTTTGTGTTTCTGTACATTTCACCCTTCTTAATGGAATCTATAAGAAACTTATTTTTGATATGTGTATTTTATAGGAAATTAAATTTCCTACAATTTGTAAAATACTACTTTATTGCAAAAATGAAGTCTTATGTGAGTTACGGTGATAGAAAGTCGTTGAAACGTAAATTTTTTTCGAAACACTCGATTTTACACCCTTTTTGCTGCTTCTTAGCTCTTTAACTGTTTGTCGTAGAGAAACACTTTTGCTACTGATTTTGAAGAAAATTTTATTTTCTACAACTTTGTGTCGAAAAGTTCGATTTAAAAATGCTTAGGAAAAAAGTTATGGGCCAAAAACTGGAAAATGGACTAAATTTCGAACGTTTTTTCAAGATGGCGGAAAAAGCAATAGAACGAGGATGACGAAAACTCACATTTATTACTACCTAGGGGTCTCACACAACATATAAAAAAATCAGCGATACCGGACCTTTTGTATGGTAAAACTCCTTTATTCACTGGACTATAAATAAATTTGTAATTATGTTTCAGGGTTCAGTAACAAATATTTTGGAAGAAAATGTGATACAGCCTCTTTTAGTTAGTGTCAGTGCTATCACTTTGGCTTCCGAAATGGTCCAAACTCTCATGAAGATTGATGATATTGTAAGTATATATTTCATTACTTTGCTTACAATTTTTTTGTGTGCTGAAATTATTAAGACACAATTATAATGCTTCAATTAAAAAATAATAATAGTCAAAATAAGTTAAAACTATATTATATTATTTTATTTAAAAACAAGTCAATGAAACTATACAATAGATGAAAATGAAAATTTTGCTAATTCAAACATGTTTATGTATTTAAAATTTACCTTTTTAAAAATTTCTCTCGAACTTAGTTTTGCAATTTCTAGTGAAATCTTTACTCTTATTAAATGCTGTTATGACACATCTTCAGGGTATGTAGTAAATAAATTAAATTTTAAGCAAATATCTTGGTCAGCGTGCAATTTTAGAAAACCATATTTAGTAAACCTTATGGTAAACTTTCATAAACTTATGATTTTTGTGTTTTGTAAAAATTTGTGTATAGTTTATTTGAGGAATGTAATTTGGATTTTTTGTATTTGCAGGTGAATGTCATGCGATAATAATGTGAAGTGTTGTCTATAAAATGTTGAACATTTAATGTTTTTGTCAGTTCAAGCTCATTTGCTGTGGATCTTTGCATATTTAATTGGAACTATATAAACTAAATGCTTCTGTTTTGCATCAAAACTCACTTTTTTTGTAATAGCATTTCATTAACCTATTTTGCTTGGAATAAAATATTGCTTAAGGTATTTGAATTTTATTTATCGAACAAAACATTTTGTATATTAATCACTCGTGAAATGTTTGTATTATTTTGTTACATTTATCTATAACAATAAGAGTTAATATATCCATATAAAAACTAAAACTAAACTCCCCGGCGCAACAGCCCATTATTGGGCCAAGGCCTGCCGTGCTCATTTCAGCTTTCGTGACCGCGGGCTCTGGGGTGCTAGGCATGTGTCCCGGTAAGGTGGTCAGCCTCACGCGGGAACCCCAGAGTTTAGTTTCCAAGCATGCTTGGTGCTTGGTACCCATTTTATCGACCCACTCAAGGGATGAAAGGCTGGGTCAACCTCGGCCAGACCGGGATTCGATCCCCGGACCTGTGGCGTGGCAATGCGAAGCACTACCACTAGGCCACCCTGGGCCTCAATCCGTATAAAGTGCTTGAAATTGTTATAAAAAACATTTGATATTGTGTTTTAAAAACTTGCATGAAATTATAGACATACCTGCCATTCTCTAATCTCCCTGGAGTGGGGGGAAAAATCAAAATGTTTTAGAGGAGTTTTTTAAGGAAAGAGGCATGAGCTATTCAACTGAAATAAAGCAAGTTCTAAAAGAATTAAAATAGCCTACTTTCCTGTAACCTAAATACTTACTGAAATTTCGTCAAACAATTAGGTTTGTAACAGTAAATGTAATCTACTTCTTCTACACAAAACGTATACAAATTCGAGAAAAAATTGCCAAACACAGCATCCATTACTACTTAAAGCTTTTAAAATCCAAATCAACAGTATTATTAGATGTCATTCATATCGATCGCAAGATATTTTTTAAAAGGAAGATAAAATGGCAAACAAAACAAACTTTCGAGAACGAAGGGCAACTCAATTCAATCGTTTTCTTGTATAGTTGAAGTTGTTTCTGCATTATAGAGCAAGGCAAATTTGTTTTTGGCAAACATTACTTTAATTATAAATGTGAAGTCGGAAATTCGACCTCAAAATGTTTTAAATATAATTTGAGATTAATGTGTTAAAATATTTTAAATTAAGCTTATCAATGCAGGTTTTTTTAATTAAAATTTGTTGATATAAAGTTTTTTTTGCGGCAACAAGTTCGAAAAGGCAATTTATGTGTAAATTAAATCCCAGAGACATAACATAGAATGGACTGCGCATTGGTAAACCTAAAGTGTCCTAATCATCTAACTTACACAGTCACATGACTGTGTCGCGTTTGGCTCGCATCTATGGCGAGTTTACCATTTGGCGAGTTTTTCCACAACGACCTGAACACAGAGGCCGACAATCTAATGTTATGATAAAGAAGCTTGGAAAGGAACAAGGATAAATCGCTAGTTTTTTAAGATCTTCTCAATAGATATCAGATTATTCCTTTGATTTTACACGTCTATTTAAGATAACTCAAATGATTGAATTACGTGGACTCTTTATTAAAAATAAATTTAAAAGATCATTAGGTAGGTCTTTGTAGAGTGTTGCTGTAATATAAGTTGGTTATTGACATGGTGAATATTTTCAGCAGTCTCTATAACTTTCGTTCTAATGGTCCAATTAAAAAAAAAATTCAAATAGGTTTTTTTGAAATATTGCTTTTTCCTTTATTTCACCTAGAATAAATCAATTTTCTAAAACACATTAATAAATTCCAAATTCAACAAATGTTCGACTTTTTAAATATAAATAACTCAAAAACAGGTTTCTTTTTGACCAAATTATACAAAAAAATTCTACTTTTAAGCTGTCAATGTTCAGACCATCAATTTAATTGACTTGGCAAAAAAGATTAATTATAATTTAGAATTCTAACAACGTAGACTTATAATCATGAATAGATTCTTCAGTATAAAAGAGCTTTTAGAATAAATTCCCTCGATAGAAATTATAGATTATAAAGAACACAATTACTGAAAGTATGCAGAACTAAATAAATTTTACACGTGAAGTGTGACAAATCCGTTTTTATACCTCTCTTTATAATTAGAAATTGCACAAGCATTTGGCATCTTGCACAAAACTTTACTGAATTAAGAGTATATAACATTCACGATTGTTAACATGCTCAGAGATAAAAAGAATGTAATTAAATATTTATTATAAAAGCCAGGAGAGAAAAATAAGAACTATGCGCAAAAAATCGCCTGCAAAAACATTAAAAAAAACAAGCGGTTGTGATTGGTAGAAACCCACGTGACTTTGAAATAGATGCAAAGCACCTGCTGGCTTTCCATCTGATATTCAGGTCTGTCGACAATTTGGAATAGTTCGTAACGAAACGGTAGCGTTAAGTTGCCATATGTAGCAACCTTTCTCCTCTTGGCGATTTGTGATGTTTAGGACATAATGTTAATTTGCAAGGGATGTCGGTTTTTGAGAAAAACTGGTTTCCGTCGGTTTTTGAACTGAAAAACCGGTTACTGGTTCAGACCGGCCTCATAAAAAAGCCGGTTTTTTGTGTAAATACCGGGGCCAAAACACCGGTTTTTAAAAAAACCGGTTTCCGTTTTCCATCCCTAACCTGCTTTACTATTGAAGCGCAGTCCACTCTATGTTATGTCTCTGTTAAATCCACTTCAAGACGTGTGTTTTTGTAGTTCGCCACATGCTTTAAGCAGAGACATAACATAGAGTGGACTGCGCATTAATAGTAAAGCAGCTTAGGGATGGAAAACCAAAAACGGTTTTCAAAAAACCGGTGGTCCCGGTTTTGACTGAAAACCGGTTTTTTTGTATGAGGCCCTTTGGAACCGAAAACCGGTTTTTTAGGGAAAAACCGATGGAAAATGGAAAGACGGTTTTTTCTGGAAAACCGCCATCCCTTGCAGATTAGCATTATGTCCTAAACATCATAAATCGCCAAGAGGGGAAAGGTTGCTACATATGGCAACTTAACGCTACCGTTTCGTTACGAACTATTCCAAATTGTCGCCAGACCTGAATATCAGCTAGCAAACCGAGTGGAGACTACCATTAATACCCAAGTCACGTGGGTTTCTACCAATCACGGCAACTTGAATTTTTTTTAATGTTTTTGCAGGCGATTTTTTTAGCATTGTTGGTATTTTTCTCTTTTGGCTTTTATAATAAATATTTAATTACATTCTTTTAATCTCTGAGCATGAATCGTGAATGTTGTACTCTTAATTCAGTAACGTTTTGTGCAAGATGCCAAATGCTTGTGAATTCCTAATTGTAAAGAGGGGTATAAAAAAGGATTAGTCACACTTCACGGGTAAAATTTATTTAGTTCTGCATACTTTTAGTAATTGTGTGTTCTTCATAAACCATAATTTCTATCGAGGGAATTTATTCTAAAAGCTCTTTTATACTGAAGAATCATATCCATGATTAAATCAACGTTGTTAGAACTCTAATTATAATAAATATTTTGGGCCAAGTCAATTAAATTAATGGTCTGAACATTAGACAGCCTAGAAGTAGAATATTTTTTTACAATTTGGTCAAAACGAAACCTGTTTTTGCAATCGTGTTTGAGTTATTTATATTTAAAAAGTAGAACATTTGCTGAATTTGGAATATTTTGATGTGTTTTAGAAAGTTGATTTATTCCAGGTGAAATAAAGGAAGAAGCAATATTTAAAAAAAAAATTGATTTTCTTTAAAATTGGACCGTTAGAACGAAAGTTATAGAAACGGCAGAAAATGTTCACCATGTCAATTACCAACTTATATTGCAGCAACACTCTACATAAACCTACTAATGTTCTTTTAAATTAATTTTTAATAAGAGTCCACATTCAATTGTTCAAGTAATCTTAAATAGACTCACAAAATCAAAGAAATAATCTGATATCTATTAAGAGGATCTTAAAATACTAGCGATTCATCCTTGCTCCTTTCCAAGCTTCTTTATCATAACATTAGATTGTCGGCCTCTGTGTTCAGGTCGTTGTGGAAAAACTCGCCAAATGGTAAACTCGCCATAGATGCGAGCCAAACGCGACACAATCATGTGACTGTGTAAGTTAGATGTTTAGGACACTTTAGGTTTGCCAATGCACAGTCCACTCTATGTTATGTCTCTGGCTTTAAGCCACATGTTCAATTGTTATTTACAATCATTTAGCAAAAAATAATTTTAGTGCTCCCAGCTAATTAATGCCATTTCAATGTAATTGTTGATCCCCTAAAAATTTTAATTTGGTTCGACAAAATTTTTGTTGTAAATCTTGATTTACATTTCTCAATCTATAATAATAAAAGAAAGAGTCTGTCTGTGTGTATGTCTGTGGATCGCAAAAGACCTACTTATACTGCTCCAAAAAAATCGAAATTTTTAATATAGGCTCCTTTTAATACCTACGTGTGCACCTGAGGCTTAGTTTTTTCATATTTGATTGTGATTTTTAATTAATATAATTACTTTAAAAAAAACGTCATTCACGTGGGATTGCGGGACCATAACAGGGCTTGAAAATACATGGACCGGGCCGAAACGGGGACTTGACGCCATCCTCTATTAGTTTGATTGATTGAGTTTGGTTGAGATATGCGCTCGCCCTAAGGCTGCTTCATCCTCCATTAGTGTTTGCTTTTTTAAGTGTGCATGCGCCAACACGAATTCAATTTTGTTTTGATTTTGAGAGTATTTTCACCAAGTGAGCATGCCTCTAATAGTCTAAGAGCTAGCAACGTTTTTGAGAGAGAATTTCAGGTGGGCCAGTTTTAAGATATGCTATCTCTCTCACTCTCCCGGACATCATAAGGGCAATCTGGCTGGCGGTAGTGGTTGCGTTCCTCAGTGCGCATCCTACTAATGCAAGTAAAAAATTGATTTTTCAAATCATTTTAGGACGTTTTATTTTTTTATTGTTATTTTTAGCGAACTTTTTGCAACATAAATCTATGATTGCCAGACATTTTTATTGTTGTTTAAACTGTGCCAGACGCTAATTTTGATTTTGAAAGCTCAAGTGTTGCCCAAATTACCAGCTCAGGTGTGAATTCACCGATCATTGTAACTACGTCATCGTCATTCAGTGTGCAATGCCATGTGGCAATACTTGTAATGAGCTGATAATTTGGGCAACACTTGAGCTTTTAAAATCAAAATTAGCTTCTGGCACAGCTTAAACAACAATAAAAATGTCTGGTAATAATAGATTTAGGGGAGACCGGGGCACAATGGACCACTTTTTCATTTTTTGCGCTATAAGTACAAAAATATTCATCCCACTTGTTTAGAAAAAGGTATACATATTACTTAAATATCCTGGCTTAAAAATACATTACCAAAAAAATTTAATTTCAATTACTTTTTTCTGAATTCACTTTTTTATTACAAGTGAGAAAGTGGTCCATTGTACCCCAGGTTCGGGGTACAATGGACCACATCACGGGGTACAATGGACCATGGTATTTTTTTGCTGAAAAAAATTATCTGCACTTTTTAAAGATTAACATACATATAAAATAAGGATTTTATTTGAATTTTAAGTATCCAATTGCATATTAAAACTTCTTTTAGTAAGAGAACTATCAGATATTACTGTTTGCTTTTTTCCCTCCCCTTTGAAAATTTTTGTTTATCTTCTTTATGTGCAAGGATCGGTTAGGCTCAAATCTAGCAGGTGTATGGGAGGTTTTGTACTTTTTTATGTAGCTCAAAAGGGCTGTTTTTGAAATGCCTTTCTCTTTGCTAACTAAACAGATAGAACGACTATCATCGATAAGATGTTTTACAGCCTGTTCCATCACTTCTTTTGGCACTGTTCCTTCACTAGTCTTTTTAATTCTGTTGTGTGGCATATCGGGGAAAAAAAACAGTAATAGCATTATATTTTGTCTTCAAAATTATAAGATCACTTTAAAGTAAAATTACTTTTTTATTACTACAAAACAACACCAAAAGTGTAGGGAAAAACTGTGGATCAAAGAATCTTAGTTTTTATGCGAAATTAATTTTTTAACCTTTTAAGTCTTCCCTTAATCAATATGGTTGAAAATTTTACTAACAAAATTTTAATTTTGTGCATTTTACCAATTCTGAGAAAATTTGTTTGTTACTGAATAAACTCTAGTATCACATTCAATTAAAAAAAAACATTTTCTCATTCAAAACACTTATTGTTTGAAGTCATAATATATAAATTAAAACATCAGTTGACTAATAATTTGTTACTTCTTGTTTAAAAAAACAAAAGCAAGCACTATCAGTAGACGATTGGAAAATCTATTACTTTCAGAAGTAAATATTAGAATCTGTATTAAAATATTTTACTATTATAGCAAGTTTAACTTTTAATAATTAGGAAGGACTTGCATCAATATTTTTTATTTTATTTTGAAACTAAAAGTATTTCTAAAGTTGCATGGGGTACAATGGACCATGGTCCACTGTACCCCAGATTTTGTGGTCCATAGTGCCCCATATTGTAGTTGAACAAAAAACATAATTAAAATATGCTGTATTATGATTTCAGAAATTAATTTATAGAATATATAGAAAGACAAATATCTTGTCCTTCAACTATGCTTAGCCACTTTGTCCAACTAATGTTACTTTAATGATAAGAAGATAATTTCTAGGAGAGGGCTTTTTTACTTTCACCTGGTTAATACACATCAAGAATAAAAAATGGCAAATGTGTGAGCTAAACACATGGATTTTCATAATAACTAGATCAAGACTGTTATGTCATCTATTACTTATAATACGAACCAATTTAGAAAACATACAAAATAAATAATAGGGGGTGGTCCATTGTGCCCCTAGGTCCATTGTGCCCCGGTCTCCCCTATGTTGCAAAAAGTCCACTAAAAATAATAATAAAAAAATAAAACGTCCTAAAATGATTTGAAAAATCAATTTTTTACTTGTATTAGTAGGATGCGCACTGAGGAACGCAACCACTACCGCCAGCCAGATTGCCCTTATGATGTCCGGGAGAGTGAAAGAGATAGCATATCCTAAAACTGGCCCACCTGAAATGCTTGTTTTTCCGACGTTGCTAGCTCTCGTACTATAAAAGGAAGCAATGCGAAGTCAACGGGTTCCCAGTAAGGCGGGGCGGGACCATACTGCTAGTTTCAAATGAAATCAGAATTATTTAACTTGTAATGCAGGTTTGTTGTTGAATTTGAAATTTCTGACAATCTGTCTTGCACATATAACGAATTTTGCATATAAAGAAATCTGAGAATGAAGTTTTTGTATTTTCACTTATTTTATATAAAACGAAACATCCATTTTAAAAAGATAACTGTTTCAACGCTTCAAAGAATTCAATAGTTTTTTTGCTATTTAATATTATAGTAGATTTTCATTATTAAGATTAAAGAAATCAGACTTGATATTAAACTTGTATTTTATACCACACACAATTTTATTGTTAAAAAAAATTGTGGTCTAAAATCTCGAAAGTATAAGGAGGATTAACTAACTACTTACTACACTTCTACAGTGGGTAAACTGCAGTAACTACCCTTTTGACTTGGACCATTATTTCAAATACTTAGTTACTCTAACCTATGAGAAAATTTACTGAAAAAGACCAATTATTTCAGAGCGGAAATGGTACAATTCATTGTTGTGATTGCTGCAAATTACTTGCTCACTGCAGACTTTTTTCTTATAGTACTTGCCAGCTAATCTAAGTTCGTTGTGTAGCCGGCTCACTGGCGCAATGGTTAACGTGTTAGCCATTGGAGCTGGTGGGCTCGGGTTCGAGTCCCGGTCATGGCATGGATGTTTGTTCCCGTCAATAAATGTTGTTATTTGTCTAAGTGTTTGTGTCGTCTCTTTCTTTGTGTGTCTCTTGTGCTTGTTGAATACAGTAGACCTAAGGTCGCAGTGTTCGGCGAACTTGCCCCCCACGTAGAAAGTCATAAATTCGTTGTGTAAATAAGGACACACAGTATTTATTACACACACACACAAAGGAAACTTTTATTTTTACATATAAAACACTTATTTTACACATAAAATCATCTAGAACTACAACATCTATATTATCCACCAAATATCTTATATAAAAAACCATATTTTTAATGTTTATTAATTGAAATTTTATGGTGTCAATGGTATACAAAAAAAAAATCCACAGCATTTTATTGACTTTTCAAAACTACTGAAATGTAGTTGTACTGAAATGTACTACTGAGTTGTAGTTTGAAAATAGGAAAATTATATGAAATGCATTGTACAGGGTGAGGCAAACAAAAGTGGCCCCAAAGTGGAGATAAGAATACTACAGAAATGTTGCCAAGTCAAAAACCAATACAAAAACAGGTTTGTTAATTGAAGCTATTGATCGCTTCAATATGAAGCCCAAACAAACGCTTGGCGACTTATTTGACCGGCATCTATGCTATGGTTTGATAGCTAGTTGAAATGAAATATAAACAAGGTTTGTAGAGCTCATTTAGAAAAGTTCCCACTACTGATTAATTGATTGTTTCGGTCGTTATTTATCCTAGAGAATCGGACCTTTTTGTTTTTGTTAATAAAAAACATTTTAAATTGATTGTAAAACACAAAATTTGCATTATGGTCTTCATACAATAAGAACCAATATCTGAACTCGCCACTATTCTATGAGTAGTTCTAATGTGAAGCTAATCCGATCCAACCAATGCAAAAACAGGCTTCAGGCGGCTTCAAGAGTTTTTCTCGCCAAGCATTTCAACGTATTTCTATCTCTAGACCGGGGCCACTTTTGTTTGCCTCACCCTGTATATAGTGATGAAACCTAACGTTCTAAAAGTAAATTTTATATGCTGTAAAATCTTACGCCATATTTAAAATGTAAACAACCAAAATTTATCAGGTAGTCACATTACTTCTATACAAACATACATCTGTACGTAGAACATAATTTAAAATATAATATTACCACAACACTCTCCCTCTTGTCTGAGCTTAAATTGTCAATGGTTGTCCGCGTAGGTGCGGGTTCTTTCTACAGTTTCAAAATGCGTTTTTCGCATTCGGAGACCCGAATGCAAGCAGAACGTAATGCGTATACCCAATCAAATATTTGTATGTATAGTTTCCATTTTGACTTCGAATGCAGAATTCAACTTTTGAAACTCGAATAAGGAAACTGTCCGTTTGCGACCAGCCTTAACATATCCATTTGCCTGGCAGATTAAAATAATACATCTAATCTAATTACAGTGGAAAATAAAATATAGCTGAAGAATAAGTAAAAAAAAAAGTGTTATTACTATAGAACCGATCAATATTTATCGAAGTGGACCTTAAAAAGGCCATTTAAAAGCTCATATTTCAAAAAGGTATGAGTGAAAGTCTTTAAGAAAGTTTAAAAAATATGCAGGTAAAACGGTAATCGAGGACTGCAAACATTTTTAAATGGAAGTACAAAAAAAAAATAATAATAACACGTTGTTCGAGAAAAAATTATACTCCCCGTCATCAACAGTTCTTCCGTAGTTTTCAAACTATCCTTACTGTAGCACTTTATCGCTGTTCCTAAAACTCTTGGGTAGTTCTAGTACGACGTAAACAAACTTATTGCAACCAGGAACTTGCGTTGCGCGGTAAGTTATACCACGAGTACAGTGTGGTTATAAAATAATGCTCGCTATTCGGAGTGGTCTGCATCTTTAATGAATGATCCAAATGCATCAAAAATTGAGATACTTACTAATCAAGAAGGGGGAAAAAGAATGGAATCATAAAAAAGACAGAATCCTAAAAAATAATGATAAAAAAGAATAAACATAAAAAACAAACTCGTCTCTTGATCAGAATCTAAATTACGAGGCGTCGTCAATTATGGCCAATTACGGCCAACACAGCTAATTACGCCTCGTAATTTAGAACCCTGGTCAAGAGACGAGTACTTTTTTACAAAAAAGAATGAAATCATAAACAAGAAACTCGTCTCTTGACCAAGGTTCTAATTACGAGGCGTAGCCTAGTATGGCTCATTACAGCCAACACATCCAATTACGCCCCGTAATTTAGAGCTCTGGTCAAGTGACGAATTTGTTTTTTATTATTCCATTCTCCCCCCCCCCCCACTTGATTAGTAAGTGTCTCAAAGTTTTTTGCATTTGGATTATTCATTAACGCTACAGACCACTCCGAATAGCGAGCGTTATTTTATAACCCCACCCTGTATATTCTTTAGTTCTGTCCTTGCCTTATCTATCGTATTGGTTGATCATGCTGGCCAGAACAAAAATGATGCCAATAGTTCTAGGGTAGTTCTAGTGAGATTTAATTCAGCCAATACCTACCGTAGCTGGGGTTTAAATTGTCCCCTGAGCCGTAGCCTGAAAGGTTTTTGTATTTGGAATTAATTCAAAAATTTCTTCCTGTTATTTAGAATATTCCAATAGAACACATTAGCCTACGATGAATAATAGACGATATTTATTGCTTATCAGTGTCTTTCCATGTTATTCAATGTATCATTTATTATTCCCCTCCCATTTCAAAGAAAAAAAATCGTTTTAATTTAGAAGACCCACGATGTGTCGTCGAATATATCTTATGGCTAATACGTAGAGGTCTGAGTTACACGATTGACTTACTTTTTCAATTTCCAGTTTAAAAAAAATGCTCGGAAAGATATGTCTCCCACTCTTCTCACAAACGAGTATAATCACATTCTTACTTGGTCACTACTTTTTTGCACCCTATTAAGAAAACTTTCCCAAATTATAATTTTAGCTAAATGCGCTACTCTTTAATTACTTAATTTTAGGCATAAATTTAACGAGTTTAACAAATTAGATTTCTTTATATAAAACTATCATTACAGTATAAATACGTTGTTTTTTTTCAATGGATTTAATTAAGGTTATGAAGTGGAGTTTAAACAAACCAAATCTTCTAAACAAGAAATGCATTTTACAGAGCAACAAATGGTATTCACTCCATGATATAAATGTCAATCATTATTTAGTTAATATACTTTACTTTAATATTTTACACTTTAAATATATAACTTTGATTTGTTTTAAGCAACCAACACTATACTTAATATCATTGTCATTTTTTCCTTTGTCAATTTTTTGGAAATTAGTTTAGTTAAGAAAATATATTCTAACTTTTTATTCTTTTGATAAAGTCCTTAATTAGTAAAATATTTGGCCAGTATCTTGTAAAAAGTAATGTTTTTGATATGATTTTTATGATCCGATGCTCAGGCTCGGTAGTTTCGGGATGAAAAGCTTACTCTGAAAGAAAAATAAGAGACAATTAGGGGATTCATTGTAATTGTTTGAATGATTACAAAATATTTGCGGTTAGACAAAGATTTGAATCAGGTGAATTTAATTATCTGAAAAAAATATTAAAAAAATTGCAGATATTTTCTGTATTAAAAATGGTAAATTTAATTTTAAAGTAGTTTTCCTACGAAATGTTGTCTTATTTTTCAAAATGGTTTCGCATCAGGTGGGACTCGAACTCCCGACCTTAAAGTTACTAGCCAAGCGTTATGCCGAGTAAGCCACGGAATCTTACGACAGATAGCAGCAAAAATAAGTGAAATTGGTGTTAATACGTTCCCGAAGTGACGTCATTGAGAACATTGTTTCGGATAAAATGGTTTTAAACTGAACAAGTTTAAGAAAACGGTTAAACCGTAAAGTAAGCAAATCGGTTTTATTCCGTCGAAAGTATGGGACGTTTTCGTAAAAGTGATGTTCTTTTACAGTGCAAAATAATTTAACTTTTTCAGAAATGCTATTTTTAACTTGGGTGCATTGAAAAAGAAATTAAATTTTACTGAGCATTTGCTCGTTATAGGATTAAAAAAAAATTGTGAGTATATCCCGTAATTTAACAGTTTAGCAAAGTTATTTGAATAAAATAACACATTTTTTAAATATTGAAAACTGCCTTTTTAATATTATTTTATAACACTGAATGTGTATAATGCAAAAAATCTGGTTTAATTGCCAAGATTCATATTATTTCACCTCAATGTATTTACTAAAAAATGCTATTGTAGCTTTTCTTCTATTTCTTGTCTTTTTGTAAAACTTCTGCGATATGATAACATGAGTTTATAAGAAGACTGAGAAAAAATGATAAATAGAAACAGTTGCGATTTGCTAAGATACTTCTTTAAACTTTCTGCTATTAAAACCACACATATTGTTTTTGTTTAATAAAAAATTTAACTTTTGACCTAATCCTAAAATGTTTTATGGATACCTAAATTCCAATAATGTTGTAGGAAGTTTTTTTAATGTTGCCCTAAAAATGTTAAAAAGGTCCTTTTTAAGACTGTTGCAACTTACTATAGTTGCTGTAAAAACCTAACAGGAATATTCCTTTTTTAGTATGTTTGTATGATATATATTATCTTACCCATTATGTAAGACATATAATTGTCTATACTTGGTAAGAAAATTCCTTAAAATACAAGAAATGAGTACAAGTTTAAGTTTCACGATCGATGTGTGTATTCGACTATTTTAAATGGAAATTTACCTTTTTCTTCGTTCCGTTCAAAAATTCTTTGTACAAATCTGATCTTAAGTATCGAGCGTAGCTGTCGTTCTTCATGAGTAAGTAAAGATGCGACTGAAAGAAAAGATAAAACAAGGAGCTTGCACATAAAAAATAGACATACTTTAGCGAAACCAATATATTCCTCCCCGTCTCATGAATAAGCAATATTCAAGTTAAGTTTTTTAAAATATGTAAAGATTGTTTGCTTAAACAATTGCCTAGTGAATTATCGATTTCTTTAAATTATGTAAACAGGTTTAGAAACATTTACTTTCCTCTACAATATATGATGTAACTTAATTTATCTTTGAAGAAAAAAAAATAAGTAATAGGGATATTTTTCCCCTTTAACAGTTTCTTTAATGAACAAAACGAAATATTTTTTTTGATGAGTTGTTTCGTTTTGGTTACAAATATTAGCTCATTACACATTTTCCAACTTAGTCATTCATTTTATACGAAATTGAACTTATGTAAGAATGAAATATATGTTTTTGATTAGTTAATATATCCGAACCAACCAGGTTTGCTTTCATACCAATATTAATAACCTGTAACTATATTTTTCGCTGCTATTGTCATTTAGTACTCACACATAAATTATTTACAGATTAAAAAAACATTTATTTTTACATAACTTACTAAACATGCAACATAAAACTAAACTTACAACATTTTTACATGTACTTACTAAAATCAAATAGTAAAAAAAAAAAAAAAAAACTGCAAATTTTGTTTCTTTTAGTTTGCTTTAATATAATTTATTTTTTTGAAATGTAGGCCTAGATAATTTTTTCTGGTAAGAATTGTTGATGTATCTTTTTTAAATTTTTTAAAAAATTTATGTAACTTACTGCTGCAGCATCAAATGCCCATCTATTCGGATTTTCCACATTTTGCTTTGTTACGTCGTAACTCTTAGAATCAATGTTAACGGGTGTATTGGCATCTTCGTCCAAAAATTCCCTAAAAAATTAAATTGTAATTTTTTAATATTTTTTCTCATTTTTCATGTTTGTAACAATAAAAAAAATATTAAACTTTTTTCTCAACTGCGCTGCTTTTTTTTGGCGGAATCCTTTTACAGGCATATTCCCCAGAACTGAGAGACAATTATTACTATCTCGGCGGCTCTCTCTACAAAGTTTGGCGCTTAGATTATGATGAATCCGAGCTCTCTGTGGATGTTAAAGTACATACACCGAATTTTTTTTTTGCCGAGAGAACTCAAGCCAAATGGGTACTCAAGTGATTTTTCACATGCTACCTAATCATATGAGATGCGAGCCGACGATTTTTCCCATCCTGAAACTCTACCAACTCAGCGGGGGATCGAACCTTGGCTTAAAAATATTACACTTAGATTCTTTATGTAGTTCCAAACTCAAACACCGTAAAACTTAAAGCATTTTCAATTGTTCAATTCCCAAATCCACATACATAAAAAGGCTTGCAATCTTTAATGTAATAGGACTTTATGTTTTAATTTGAAAAGAAATTGAAATAATTGGTATGATTTATTACACAAATATGATAACATACTTCCAAATTTCTTGAACTTTAGATTCTATATCAGTATAATGGGCTTGTTTTAACTCCTGCACCGCATCGTAGAATCTAAGAATACGGGAAAAATACTATTATCAATAACTCTCTGTAAGTTACAATGCTGATAACTTACTAGATATTTAAAATCTAATTTAAATAACATGTTATAAATTTTCCTTTATAAATGTTAGGCCGATTTGCAATTTTTTTTTTAAAATAGAGTTCGTTATATCGTGAATATTTGAAAGCCATGACTTTCGTGATTCATCCAACTTCAATACTCGTTTTATATATTTACACGTATACTAAATGACCTTAGATAATAATGGTTTTAGTAGTTACATTACAATAGCTTCTGCTAATAAAATTAAAATATGCCATTTTTTCAATTGTACCTATGCAATGAGAATTAATATACAAGTGATTTAAAATTAACATTTTGAAATTTAAAAGCATATTGTATGGAATATAAGAAAATCAAAAAAAAAAAAAAATCAATGTTTTCTGTTTAAGTACACATATTCATTTTAATTAATATAATACATCCAAATATTTATCGGTTAATAACTGTTTTTAAATAAAGTATATTTAAATATCAAAGCTTGCAGTGAATATATATTCTAATATTCATCGTATAGTTGTATAAAAATATTACCTAAGTATCTTTTATAGTTAAACTGATAACATAAAATTAAAAAAATTCTTGACCATTTTATATTTGAAATTTTTGTAATTTCTCTGGAGCAATAATAATATATTGAATAAATAAATAATGGGCTGTTCAGCGACAGACAGTTAACTCATGCTCAGACGTACGGACAGACGGCCGTACGGACTACGGCTTGCTTTTGGAAAAGAGGCAGTTAAGATTTCTTCAACTAGTGTGTTACAGCCGTTTATTTATTTTTTAGTTGGCGCATAGCATACTTTCGACGGTGAAATCTAAGCAAATAAACTAAATTCAGCTTGTTATTTTAATTTGCATTTTATATATTTAAGACGAAAACAAACCAAAAATGCATTTTTACAACATGCATCATTATTCACCATTTTTTTTTAAATAACCACATTCAACGAGTACTTACTGTAAATTTTCAGCACTGAATTCTTTGTCCAAAAACCTATAAAACTGCTCCCTGCCTGCTGGATCTCTGAGGAGCTCCTGTAGAGAGAAAGCCCACTTCCTCACTCGGCGAGCGCTCACTTCTTTCCTGCTTGTTTGGAAAAATAAATCTTCAATGGATTGATTGATTAATCGGCTCTGCAGAGCTAGGAAAGCGGAAACTGTACGGGACTGATTTGATAGGATATCATGAAGAGAGGAAAGGCTTGGAGTTGGCATTTAATATAAATGTTCAAATTTGTAGCTGTAGCAAGCCCACGAACTATTCAACTTATAATAGAATCGGTGAGTGCAGAAACCACTTCAGTCAAAAAAATCCGAATACTCGTTTTCAATGAAAATAAGCGTAGAAAGGCAAGATGCGTGTTGGGTGCAAAAACTACGTTAGTCTGTTGAGTAGTTCCGTAAATACAGGACGTTTGTTTCGAGTGTTGAGTGCAGAAATAGAGGAGGAGTTATTACGTTTTTTCTCCCTCCTGAAAAATTTGAAATTTGTGACTGACGTTTCTGCACTCACCGATTCAATACCAGCGAAGCTCTTCGTAAAGTCACAAAAAGCATCTTGAGTGCAGGCCTTCCGAAGAAGAAACGAATCTTTCTTGTGCTCCGCTGACTGTACTTTTTGGGTTCCTAATAGGTTTGTTTCTTCTTTGGAACATCTTACACACTGAACAGGAGAACAGGACGGCTAGTGTGACTTCTCAAAAACTTTTTTTTAAAGACTTATTGGTCTACACTCTTAAAACGAACGAGCTATTTTAACTCAGTCTGAGTTAATTTTCACTCCTCCAGTCTAGAAAATGTACTTCTCCGAAAAGAGTGGATTCTTTGTGTGTTAAACTTCCGACAGGATCACTCCAAACGAGTGATTTGAACTCAATCTGAGTTAATACTCACTCCTTTCCAATGTCGAAAAGGCACTTCTCCAACTGGAGTGAATTTCACTATTTTGTTTTAAGAGTGCAGTAGTTCACGGCGAGTTCCAATAATTCATTTCCCAATAATTTTAGTTAGGTATCAAACTTCTATAGGGTTAAAATTAAGGTGCCGATATAATAGGAGAGTATATGAAGAGAAAAATAGACCGACGTTGCTTTTCGAAATAAAAATTCACATATTTAGTTACAACAAGTTCCATTTAATCCGTTTTCCAATAATTATGATTAAATTAAATGTTGAATTCAATTGAATACATGATTATAGAGTAAAAAATACAGTGGTTCATTCTATTAGCCAATAATTCCGTTAAATGTTGGCTTGTGTATTTAAGAGACACCGACTCTAATTATAGTTGCTATTCCACGAATGTTATACTTAAGATTTCCCCCAAAGTGATTTGTATTCTTCGAAAGATTAAGTTAATTAATGAGAGACATTTCTAATTCCTTGGAATTTTAAAAATATGTTTTGAAAACTACTGTTTTTATTACTGGCACTTGTTTGATTGTAAGCTATAGTAAATTCTATATCAAATTATGAAATGCTCTTAAATTACAACAATCTTATAAACTGTGAGGAAATTAAAGAAAAGTTAATATTGTATTTATAATGTTAAAATAAATACTAAATCCACAGAATATTGAAATAATCTAGAATTTTACTAAAATAAATTTTAAAAAATGTTAATGAATTTCAACTTAAATAAAAGCTTATTGATGTAGAAGTTAAAATGTATTTTTAATGACTATTAATAAATTCAG
This sequence comes from Hylyphantes graminicola, assembly GCA_023701765.1. Lineage (NCBI taxonomy): Eukaryota > Metazoa > Arthropoda > Arachnida > Araneae > Linyphiidae > Hylyphantes > Hylyphantes graminicola. Next base: position 43,589,285 of record CM043111.1, read on the forward strand.
AATTCGAATTATGGCTTCAAAAGCTCTCTAAAACAACCACGCAAAAGATCCGATAATTTAAACTTTTTTCATAACACTTCATTTAATTTTTTTTACAATTAACTAGTTATTTGGTTAATTACAATTTCAGATTAAAACACTGTTTACATTTTGGAAGTAAACTAATGAGTAAAAAACTGTTTGAAGAAAGAAGAATTCAATGTAATTATTAATCTAATTAGTTTCAACTTGAAGATATTTTAAAACTACTTCTAGTAGTTTTTAGTTGAATAATTTTTGGTCTCAACAAAAAAAAAGTTTTATTTTTGTGCATCACAAGGAAAACATATTCTTTCATTAAATTAAACATTCCTTATATTTTTTTTGAAGAACTCATATTTTAATTTTATCAAAAGCACCCAAGTAACAAGTTTCTATCTGACTAAACTCCAAAGTTCTGTTCAATCTGGATTAAAGTACAAAATTGAACAGACATTTTTTTATTTATTGATTCAAACTTTGATTTAAAGCTGTTTTCAAGTCCTGTTTTTTTCTTAAACGGCATATATTAAGTTGCAAATGTTACGTTTAAAAATTTTAATTGCTAATTTTTTCTTGCAAATGAAAGAAAGAAAACTCCCTGTGACCGGATTTAAATCAAACATGCGCGCGTTTTACTTTAGAATAAAAAGTAACAAAATTAAAATATTTTTCAAAATTTTTTATTTTCTTTTTTCACTAGTGTATTTTTGTAAAGATTCCGGAAAAAAAAATACTTTCAATTCCAAAGACTGAGATAAATCGCTATTGAATAAAAAGGCATTTAACTTGCATCTGGCAACTTGCCCCCCCCCCCCCCCCCCTACGTTCCTTCTACTTTCTCTCTTGAAATTCTAGCTATACATCGTTAAAAAACTATTTTCATTTCACCCAGTTTATTTGACAAAGTTGCGGCTTATTTATGTATTGTTAAAAATAAGCTTCGGGTAATTACACGATAAGTTGAAACAGAGTTTTGGTTACGTAAAAAATATCATATGAACTTCTAGTTTTTTTCACATACATCTTATAAGAAACAAAATAATCAGATTCTTAACACACATGAAATGTTTTGCTAAATAAGTTTTAAAAGTGTGTAGAAAAATGCGATTTATTAAAATTTATGTGTGAAAATTTACATTCATAAGTAAATTTCAATGCAAAGAAAATTAATATCAAATCATTCTTTAAAAAGTCATCGGCGTTTAAAATATTTTTGTTTTATGATTAATTTAATGAGAAACAAAACCTATTAGGAACCCAAAATGTATCGTCGATCTTTTTCAAATATTTTTGAACCTTTTCTTCTTTAAAATCCTATGGGACCTTAAAGATGAGTATGGCATTGTTTAGCCCCATATAGGTGACACTCGTGACAATATTCAAGCATTTGCGCCTTATCCAAGTATATTTTGTTCTCGATTTCTCAAAGACCTTTAAGATTGTTGTATATGTAACTATTCCTGTAATGTTAGTTGAACAGTAGAGTCTCGTTAATCCGAATACCGGTTATCTGAAAATCAGTACAAAGTTTCAGTAGGACTTATTTCTCAAAATATGCAGTAATTTTTTTTATTTTTATGCACAATTTTGGTCCCATATCTTTAGGATAAGCGGGACTCTACTGTATTTGCAGTTCCGGATAATTGCAGTATTAATGTAAAGCCAATTGAATCTTTCACATGTGATGGCAATGGAGTGCGGTTTCCAATTAAAGAGTCAAACGTTAAAAGCTGCAGTAGTCACGCTTTATGGCAGAAAACTGTTTCCAAACTTCAATTTCACTCAACATTTCCACTATTTTATTGAAAACATTAACTGTTTGACATGTGAAAGATACGTTTGAATTAGCATTGCCACCGGGATAGTCCTGATGCGTGTAAAGCAAACCGTATGCTCTGTTAAATAAAAACACTTTTTTTATATTTAAGTAGAAGGTTTTTGTAAAAGAAATAAGTAGTTTTCAATATATATTGAATCCTATAATATTTTTAGATTATTATTTTAAGATAAAGATAGAGTAAAAGATTTTCCCAGAAATAAATATAATATCATTTTTTTGCTTAACAAGAACTGCTTGATAAACCATTGCTATATCAAGTAGTTTGTGATCAAAGGAGTTATTTTTAGTACTTGCAAGGCAAAAGGCAAAAACGATTTTATCACGTCTAGATTCAAACTTATCTGTTTTTTGACGTTTGATAGGGGAGACCGGGGCACAATGGACCTAGGGGCACAATGGACCATCCCCTATTATTTATTTTGTATATTTTCCAAATTAGTTCATATTATAAGTAATAAATGACATAACAGTCTTGATCTAGTTATGATGAAAAACCATGTTGTTAGCTCACATATTTGCCATTTTTTATTCTTGATGTGTATGAACCAGGTGAAAGTAAAAAAACTCTCTCCTAGGAATTATCTTCTCATTATTAAAGTAACATTAGTTGGACAAAGTGGCTTAGCATAGTTGAAAGGCAAGATATTTGTCTTTCTTTATAATATATAAATTAATTTCTGAAATCATAATACAGCATATTTTAATTTTGTTTTTTGTTCAAATACAATATGGGGCACTATGGACCACAAAATCTGGGGTACAGTGGACCATGGTCCATTGTACCCCATTCAACTATAGAAATACTTTTAGTTTCAAAATAAAATAAAAAAATATTGATGCAAGTCCTTCCGAATTATTAAAAGTTAAATTTGCTATAATAGTAAAATATTTTAATATATATTCTAATATTTACTTCTGAATGTAATAGATTTTTCTCTTCTTCTGATATTGCTTGTTTTTGTGTTTTTTAAACAAGAAGTAACAAATTATTAGTCAACTGATGTTTTAATTTATATATTATGGCTTCAATAAGAGAATGAAAACAATAAGTGTTTTGAATGAGAAAAGTTTTTTTTTTAAAAATTGTATGTGATACTAGAGTGTTAAATTAGTTTAAAACAGAAGTACAAGTATAATATCATAAATTTTTAAATTAATATTTGATTACTGTTGATTTTTTTACTAACAAAAATGTTGTAGTTATAAATAATTAAGTAACAAACAAATTATCTCAGAATTGGTACAATGCACAAAATTGAAATTTTGTTAGTAAAATTTTCAACCGCATTGATTACGGCAAGACTTAAAAGGTTAAAAAATTAATCTCGCATAAAAACGAAGATTCTTTGATCCACAGTTTTTCCCTACACTTTTGGTGTTGTTTTGTATAGTAATAAAAAAGTGATTTTACTTTAAAGTGATCTTATAATTGTGAAGATAAAATGTAATGCTTTTACTAATTTTTTTTTCCGATATGCCACATAACAGAATAAGAAAGACTTGTGAGGGAACAGTGCCAAAAGAAGTGTTGGAACAGGCTGTAAAACATGTTATTGATGATATTCGTTCTATCTGTTTGGTCACCAAAGTAAAAGGCATTTCAAAAACAGCCCTTTTGAGCTGCATAAATAAGTACAAAACCTCCCATACACCTGCTAGATTTGAGCCTAACTGATCCTTGCACATAAAGAAGATAAACAAAAAATTTCAAAGGGGAGGGAAAAAAGCAAACAGTAATATCTGATAAATCTCTCACTAAAAGAAGTTTTAATGCAATTGGATACTTAAAATTTAAATAAAATCCTTATTTTATATGTATGTTAATCTTAAAAAAGTGCAGATAATTTTTTTTCTGCAAAAAATACCATGGTCCATTGTACCCCGTGATGTGGTCCATTGTACCCCGAACCTGGGGTACAATGGACCACTTTCTCACTTGTAATAAAAAAGTTAATTCAGAAAAAAGTAATTGAAATTATATTTTTTTGGTAATGTATTTTTAAGCCAGGATATGTATGTAATATATATACCTTTTTTTAAGCAGGCGGGATGAATATTTTTGTACTTATAGAGCAAAAAATGAAAAAGTGGTCCATTGTGCCCCGGTCTCCCCTATATTTTTAACACATCAAAGCAAAATAATCTTAAAATAAATGAAAACCGTTTTTTATATGACAAATCGAATTAGTAAACCCAAAGTATGCTTGAGTATAATGGCTTTAAAAATATTCTATTTTTAGAAAGTAATATAGATATGGAAAAGATTTATTTCAGATTATCAGTTTTTGCAATTGAATTATAAACAACTATGGAATACTTGATACTGATAAGCTCGTTGTTAAATAGCCAATCCTTAGAATATGCGAGGTCGTGGTTTTTCCCATTTTACCGACGACAATATAGTATGTCTTCTAATGCTCCTAAAGGAGCTAGAAATAGAGAGCCGGAAATTATTACATTACATTATGTCCCCTTTTTACTTTATGTAACGGCTCAAAAGTTTAACATTTGTGCTCAAGCGATTAGTATAGCGCATGCAAGTTTATTCAAGAACTCTGTAGAAACTACCCTTTGTTTTCAAATTTAATTACTTTAGTGAAAAATATTCATAAAAAGTTTAAAATTTTTCAAAAAAGAATGTTTTGTTATTTTTGAAGGATTAATTTTTAAACATTTTTTTTAATTAAAAAAATATCAGCCTATTAAATTTTGGTTAAACATTGTGCCAAATTATCTTTTCTGTAGTGTAAATCCATGTGTAAGAAGAGATATTATCATTACATTTTTTAAAAATTTAAATAAAAAAAATAGTAGAATAGTTGATCTGCACTTATTAAACCTATACAATGCAACGTGCTTTATTTAAGTTAATTTATTTTTCAAATTTGAGAAGCTTTTAATATCCTCTTTAAATTGAAACTTGGCACTGCAGTTACATGGAATTATATATTAATATTTCAATTTAATCGACAAATAAGTTCTAATAAACGAAGAAAATATCCCATTTGATACCAGCTTTCAATTAGGAAAGTTTGGTAAACACACTTCTTTTATAACAGAAATATTATATCAAAGATACTCACGTTTGCTTTTCCATTTCCCATGCCTCGGGGCTGTCTGATATCCAGGGATTGCTATGCTCTGGTTGCGTAAGGAACGGATCATATTCCTGATACATCTCAAAATAATGAACAAATCTGAAACATGGACATTTATTAAACAACGACGCTCGTAATTGCAAGGTTTGACTAGCTAATAGATGTAGGAAGTCTGATATGTATTAAGTGGGTACTTACTCACTATGGGTATTTGGCTATCACGCTGGTTTGACGATCTAAGGGCGGTATTAATAAGGTTTGAAGGGCTTTCAAATTATATAAGTAAGCTGACTATAACCTCACATGAGGAAATTATTAATAGTATTGGTATTTAGTGTAATGGTAGCATAAGTAATTATTTGTTTGACTTGTAGAAGTTTTCTCTTTTAGAAAGTTCGCATTGCTTTTGCAAAACGGGAAATTAGACCAAAATATGTGTTTTGATACTTTAGCATCAAAATAATTTCTGATTCATTATCTCTCAAATTTTCGAAGTGGATTATTTGTATGAAAAATAGTTTTTGATTTACAGGCGGGTTTGTATAGGTTGATATAAAAACATTAAAATTTCGGCGTCTTTTAAGCCTAAAAAAATTATTTAGTAACTAAACAGTGGATTATACTTAATTAAAATATTTTAAATGTGAGTTAAAGTGTATAAATCAGAGTATGTAATATGTATCCTACTAAAATCTAACTATTCCAACGGATTTTTTCTGGTGTTTTTTTTATAGCACTATGCGATTTTATAATTATCACTTTAGCAATGAAACTTAGAACCCATTTTCTGAAGAACGAATTTTCTCATGTGCTTGTATTGCAACGGGGATATTTTAAACTAATATGCTTCAATTAAAAAAAATTCTAATTGTATTTTAAAAAATATGAATCAGAGCCTGTAGCATACTACTTTTTAACAATTCCAAATGAAACTAAATTTTTTACAGATTTTTAAAAACCTTAATTATTAAACTTTTCATATTTTAAAGATTGTCATTTAAAACTATCGTGACTAAATAACTACTTTGCTTAGAACTTAAATTTTAGTAGGTCACTGCCATGGATATTTGCTATTTACTTTTCTGCAAAAAGTAAATAAACAATTAATTATAAGTGTCGTTATGTCGTTCTAAATTTGGCAAACTTAATTTATTATTTAATATATTTTTTGCAGTAAAGTATATTTATGTAGTTTTTATGTGCCTGATTTTCTCACAAATGTTTTAAAAGTCCATCTCAAAAACACACGAAAAGTTGCCTAAGGTATATGGATATCCCTAAGAAGATTTTTTAGATAGTTTTAAAAATTAAATTTATTGGTGCATTAAAATAATAATTTGCTTTGTCAGATCTAATTAATTTTAAAAACAAAAGTAAAAAAACCCTAACTAAGTAATAACTACATGTGTTACCACAGACATTTCAAGACTGTTGTGTTACTGATGTGTTAACACAGTCAGTTTCAAAATTGTAAGACCACTATTTTTTTTACTGTTTCTCCAAAACGAGAATTTTTTTTCGTAAATTAAAGTGTTACTAATTTAAGAAAATAAATAAACATAAAATACTTCTTTGTTGAAAAATACATGCACAATAATGGTTTTAAATATTTTATATAATTTTAAGATTCCTTAATTACTTTTATTGAAGCAGATGACTTTTTGAGTTTATTCATAACCTAAATCATGACATTAATTCTGTTATCTTAATTTATTAAAATGGTATGTAAACAACAAGTCGAAATATAGTTGTGAAAATTGAAAAAATGTCAGGTTTTTAACGGCAAAAATGTACGCAGCAAAAAAAAAAAAAAGACTTTATCTAAGATTAAGCATCAACGTTCATCTCAGTAAATTATTTTGGGAATTTAATGCCTGGTTGATAGGGATTTCTCGCAGAGATAATATTTTCAATTTTAAAAGTTTTTCATAAAGTTTAAGACTGTCATTTTTTTTAATTGTTGCCTTTCCTTGTAAAAAATTTCCTTGTTTACTTTCGAAGTACATGATTTTTTAAAATTTCTTATAAACTATTACGAAGTATGCAAAATTCTTTTGAAAAAATTGTGAAATGTTTCACGACAGATTCTTTCGCTCAATTATATGGTCTCCAATGTAACTCTAGAATGGATTTGGACTCGCAGAATGGATTTCAAACATAAAATACGTTTTTTAGCACTTTAATCTGAAAACTGTATAAAAACTATTCGTTTTAAATATTTAAAGAACTAACACATATATTTTAATAAAAATTTCCTTTATAATATTTTTTGTTTGGTTGGATTTTCCTAATTTTATTTGATAATGCATTGCGACAATTGATTGAAATAAAACGTGTTTATAGATTATTTATTAACCTGATAGAATAATAAGTTTAGTTATAGTTTTATGTTAATGTGATACTTTCAATGTTAAATTAAAAAGTGTTTGAGGACTAGTATTTATTACTTAATTAAGATTTATTAGTTTAAAATATTATTTTAAGACATAATATTTTAAGAGAAGTGTGTATTTAAAGAAAATGACAATTCATAAGGCGGCTTTGTTTAATTTTGTGGATGCCCCCCTCTTCTTTTGTCTTCGTCTGAGAAGTTTTTAACTAGTAGAAAAGAACCATCTAAAATGGTTTGTATGTTCGACAAATTTATAGATATGAGATTTTGTCTTATTGATGAGTTGCACATACTTTTTAGTATAAAATTCTGTCATTTTTTTTTAAAAAAAATATTCCATGAAAGTGCGGAAAAGGATAAATTACTATTAATACTGAAAGTTTTAAAATTATTTCATTTGTGCTGAAAATTTGCACAAAATATTTTTCATCTAGTTTTTGAAATGTCCAAAAAGTTTGGTTTATTGTAATAATTTTTTTATTAACCATATTAACCAAAAGAACATAATTTTATCTTCTTTAATGTTAATTGTATGCTATTAATATAATTCAAGTGGGAAATGCTTGAATAATGAGCATTAGAAATTAATAAGCCCCTACTTAATCACCAAGTGTATTTGGTGGTGGGAATCATCACTGTTAATTGAGGGATCAAATGGAGATTTGTTGGATGAGGGTAATTGGAGTCATAAACTAATACATGTTGCTGTCTTAAGTACAAATAATCTCAACTCACACAAACTACTGTATATAGTTCAAATAATAATATCTTGAAACTGTTTTAAATTTGATAAGTGCATATACTTCAAAGAACGTAAGAAAAGTTATAAAAAATAAGATTTCATAGGAATTTACTTCATTGATCGAATGCCTTTAACTAATATGAATGAATCATCAGTTTTAAGCATTGGAGGATGCTCGAATAATAATATGCATTAAAAGACACTAAGTGAGCACTTATGACAAGGGGCTATTAGTCTGCGTGGGGCGATTTTCGGATCTTAACAGTTAAATTAGCACTAAAAGTAATGGGCCTTAAATCGCTAAATAATTAAATAGTAATAACCCTTAATGTAAATCATTATTTTAGGTTGTATATTTAAAATACAAATACATTAAGAAGTGTAAAAGTGTTTCCACTCATTAAACATAAGAGGTATTAAGTAATTAAAAATGACTGACAAATATGTCAATTTGTGAATAATATGCAAAAAAAAACCTTTTAAAGTATTAAAATAAAAAGTAATTGTATATCATTTTCATAAAAGATAAAATTATAAATTTTGAATGCAATGAATGTCCTAACTTATAATTCCGAAACAAACCACGCATTTAATTCACAAGTATGACTAAATCTTTCAACCATCGACACTTAACGATATACATTCGAATCTGAATAGTAAATTAATATAAAATTATTGAACGAAAGTAAACTATGAATTAAAATGTCTTAACGAAGGACCTTACTAAAATAAGGAATGCATATGGGTAACAGTATACATTTAAATTCATCCTCAGATGTTAATTATATATTTTGATCGGATTTATATCAAATTTTGGTTTTGGTGGTTAGATTAGGTTAGGAATGAATTATCGTCGCACTAGAGCTACACGAGGGCTACTGGCGACGTGCGTCGTATTTTAGAACCACAGTCAAGTGACGAGCCGACACCAGAATAGGTACCCAACGCAACCATTGAGGGCGACATCGTAAGCAGCGTTAGGACTTTGAAAGATATTAACCTGCACTCCCTTATACGGGGTATTATTCGTCCGACAATTTTGGCTGTACGGGCCGTTTATAGGTCGGCAGTTATTTTGGCGATGCCCGGACCCGAACCTACGACCTTTTGCATGCTAGGCGAATACCTAACCTACTGGGCTCCCCAGCCCTTTGGTTTTGGTGGATTTTCATAGTTTGCGAGATAGTGCTAAATTGATTGAAATAAAACGTGTTTATGGATTATTTACTTATTTTCTTGATAGAATAGTTAGTTTAGTTATAATTATATGTGATACAGTTAATATAATGTGATATAGTTAATACAAAAATTGTTTAAGGATTATTTATTGCTGAATTAGAAATAATTAGTTAAATTTTTTTTTTTGTATAGACATAGTTTTGTTCAGTGAACCTTTTAATTCAAGAAAAATGCCTTTTATTGATTTTTTCACTGTATGTGATAAAAGTTTTACAAAGAACGTTAAATACTTAAATAGGAAACACATCAAAGTTATTTGAGCACTTAAAGTTATTTTTAATAATAACACATTGGGTTTGGTATACAATGCCTTTTAAAGTAAGTTTTAAAATGATATTACTTTAAATATTAAATTGCACTTCATTTTATATTCAAGCGAAACTCAGAGATATCTGAGAAACAGAAAATTGTATAGATTTAAATTATCCCGATTAGGGTTCATCCAAATTTTGAGCAGATATATTATTTTGTAATATTTCCGATAATTTAATTAACATAAGTCATTCTAGAGAAAAGTCAACATTTACTTACGATTCGCCAACTTTGGAGGCTTTTACAGTTCCACGCTCTATTTTGGCCCGCAGAGATGCTATCTGGAATTATAAAGGGCATAGTAACAGTATCCTTTTAGAAGATCATTAGTAAAGCTATGCATACTACTTAATATGTAATATTATACGCTTTTCTATCTGAAGCAATTTAATCAGGAACATAATAACAAAATAATATAACAGCGAAATGTTTGTGAAAGCGTATTGTATTTCATGTATGTGAACTCATTTAAAATAAGAAACAAATAGCATATTTCTATATCTTGTAGTCTCAGTAAATGTCTATGCAAGTATTTAACTTATAAATTACCTAGAATTGAATTTATTAGAAATATATTTTAATTTATAATACCTCCTTTCTATTAAATGTGTTTTAATGATTAAATTACATTAATTGTTAGAAGCTATGGTAGGTTTGCTACAATTAATGAAATATATTTTAGATGTATGAATTAATCGTTTCGTATCTTTTAATCTTAAGTGATAATCTAATGAAATTTTGAGAACCTAAATAATTGTACCACTGACTGCTTTCACATATTTTTTTTTTTAAATTCATATGGGGTATGAAAAATAAAATTAACATAAATTGGTCAAACGTTAATTAAAAAATTTTACTTTCAAAATATTTAAATTGCTATAAAATTCTCGGAAAACAAGACCAAAAGGTTCTTAAATTCTTGTTTTTTTTTGTATTACGAACCGCTACATAAAATATGTTAGTGTTAGTTCCAAATGAACATAATTTTTCACTCGAACTTCCACAAATCAAAGTAAATATTTCAGGAAAATTTATTTTAACTTATTCAATTGCATTATTTAGAGTACGTTCTGTAGAACATTCTTCACTGTCGAAAGCACTTGCTAGAGGAAACAAACATTAGGCACTAAACTGTTCAGTAGAAGTCTCTTTGCTACTACAATATGTTTTCGACTCAATAAACAACATATAGGGATTAGGGATATGGGGACCAACTTTTAACCCAAATATTGTAATTTTGATATTTAAATTTGTTGAAATTGTTTTTCAGTAATACATTGAAGCTTTAAACTTAAAAAAGTAAAGTAATTTTCCTATACATTAATGTTTTATTTTGTATTATAATTGCGAGAATTTTGATTAATGAAAATATTTAATATGACCTGAATGAAGTCGGCACGCATTGTGAATTGAAAATATCTAAATTTATCCGAATCTAAATTTTTTAAACAACATATTTAATAAATACTTTTTTTAAACACCAATTTAGAAAGTATTTTCACACATTATTTATATGTACAACTTTGGCAGAGTTGGCGAAACACAATTGAGGGCAAATTGAATAGATAAATAGAAATCTTTTCAAGATGTTTGGTTAAACTTTACTCCACAAAAACCATGGTAGCAAGTTATGCATCTAGTTTTACTGAATAACTTTACAAGCTAAGCTTACAAGGCTACTTGTAAACTAATCTATCCCATCTAAATCTTTCTTCATATGTATTTTGTTTACTTCTGCTAGTTATTATGGGCAACAAAAGCATTTTTCGTCGAAATGCTTTACAAATTATGAAATTCTATCATTTGACGGAAATTTACATTGCGCAATTTTTAAAAGTGAGAGTTCAGAATAATAGAGCCCATTAATAAATGAAGAGCACACGGGAATAACCGATTGATGTATTAGGTGGACGCCCGCAATTGTCTGCTTGGCGGCAGAAAACAGGTTTCACTCTTTCGTCTTCGCTTGGTCCAAGCGTTGGGATCGCCAATCGCCTGAATCTTGGTAGCTAGGAACCACATAGATAGTAGTTAAAGTATTAGCGTGGCATATCACGTGACCTACAACACTGACTTCATTGGGGCTCTTCTGGGAGCTCCTTGCGCGTCCCGTCGTTAGCATTGGAGGTCACGTGATCCGCCATTATATTACTTTAACTATGATATCTATGGTAGGAACTGGTTTCCTTACACAAGTTTAGGCGATCACTCGTATCATCGCCAAAGTATAATAAAAATTTATCAATGAATAAATGATTTGCCTTATGTAACGATTTTCCCATCTTGCACTGTTCTACGGGTTTTTAACATCCTAGATTGAATGAATAAACTATGTCTTTGGATCATAAAATAGCTAACGGCCAAAAGTAACAGCGTTTTTCATGAATTGTAATTAGCTATTTGTAAGATAGAGTCTGGATCTTGTGTAGTCGTTTCCAGAGAAAATAATGTCCCATGAAATTTCGAGTCGTTGTGATTTTCACTTCATATCAGCATAAAATGTTTTTGTTGCAAGTGACTAACAAAGAAAATTACTGCTTGATGGTTGTTTGGCATTGAAATTTTTTTTAGAATGTGTTTATTTTAATTTGTTTTAAGTGTGGTTGTAATGCTTTAAATGGTATTTTTTTATTTGTGAGATGTTTTTTGAGATGAGACTAAATTTTTGCTAATTGTAGGCAATTAGAATGTCTAAAACTGAGGAATTTAGGAAAATTAGTCAAGTGAATATAACCTCTTGAGACCCGAGCAAAATCCTACACGTATATTCTTCATGTAAAAATACTTTTCATACAAATAAATGCTAAAATAGTATGTTTTGCAAAGTAATTAAAAATATGTTTAATAGTTATTGAGATACACGCCTCAATCTTAAAAAGTATATATTTCTTCTGCTATAAATACAAAGAAAAAGATTTTATCACTTATTTGTAATTAACAGTTTATTTTTACATTGCTTTTAATGCAAAATGTCTTTAGCATTAACTATAAAAGGACTTTTTTAAAAGTTTGAAAAAAAAGTTTAAATTAATGTTTTTAAGTACTAGAATATTATATTGAATCCCGTTCAACTTCATTTTTTATAGAAATAAATGACTGATACCTGTAATCAAAGGCAGAAAACTGATATTTGGATTTTCTTATATAGGACCAGGTCAATTTTGGAACTAATTAACATGCTAAATGTTTGTGAGGATGTTTTAAAAAAATTTTAATATAAATAAAATAAAAAATAAAATAATTATTTGAATAGTTGGATTATTTTAAGTATTCGTAATTTCTATAAAAAATAATGATTAATAATCTAAAAGTGTAATTGCAATGCATGGGAAGAGAGTTAGTGTTGAACCGCGAAAGAGTATCTGTTATTGACCTGTGTGAAAAAAGACTAAACTAGAATAGGTGAAAAACTAGTTGTTTTATCTGGAAAATTTTTTCTAAAACTAGTTATCTAAAAACAACAAGCGAGAAACTCATTTCATAAAATAACATTGAGCTCATTTTTTTTAAGACTATGACTTTTAAAGAATGATTTCTTTTTCACATTTTAATTAAAATATCTTACTAAAATTACTTTGTAGTTATTAAATATTTCTTACAATAAAACTATAAATTTTAAACTGAAACCTTTTTTGTTCATTATTTTATTAAGTTTCTTTGTGTTTTTCAATGTCAACGATCGAAAATATTTTGATAACTATTTCAAGCATATTTTTTATAATTTAATACTTTACTTAAATCACAAATAACTGTGAAGTAGTTGAAAACATAATAGAAACTTACAACATATAATACAAAACATATCCTATATAAACATTTATATTTATTTAGTTTTTGTTACAACTTTATTTTATAAAAGAAACAAACTATATAAAGAAATTTATTTATGTTTTTTGAGTTAGAATTTAAATGCAAAGCAAGTTCTGGCCGATAAGTGCACTTAAAAAATCGAAATATTTTCTTCCACTTCTAGACTATTTTCTCTGAGTTTCTGGATAAGATGTTCTCTTTCAATTGACTCCTTGAGATTCTTATATTTCGAGTGACGAAGAGCCGAATTCTGCTGAATATTTAAACGGTGCATTTAAGTAGGGAAGCGGCATATAATGCATGCTCCTCCATTTGAAATGTCATACGTAATATCTGAAATAGAATTTTTGACGTCGTCCGTTGGAGAGCACTTGAAGCCGAAAAGTACTTGCGTCAGAGAAGCAAGAAAATACTAAATAAATTTCTTTCTCGGAGCATTTTCGCTGTAAAATATTCAGTGACTAAACGTATATTTACGTGTAGAAATGAATGAAGGTATCAGTGCAAAATTGGTCTAAGTTGCATGTAGACTTAGGATGTTGACGCTTAGACCAATCTCCCTTGCATACATTATTTATTTTAGCCTAGAGGAATCTACTGTTCGCATCTTAGAAAATGATATTTCATAGACATGCGAGTTTGATTTGTGTTTGCAGGCATTCGTGTTTACATACTAAGGAACAAATACGAAAGCAAAAGTTGTTTTCCGATTTCGGAAAAGGTTTCGCTATCTTGATGGCTGTCATGTTTTAAATATTTCACTTGACAAACAGTTGATTATTATACAAAGCTAACAATAAACTATCATGTTATGAAATAAATCAATGCACACAACTTCTTAAGTATTAACCCTGTACAATAAACTATTATTTTGGAATATTTTCTGATATAAGTTGTAAACTATATCAAGCAATAGATTTGTTTTTTTTTTTAAAATTAATTGGATGTTTAAAAGTTAGGCCATTCAAATAAAAGTTGACAGGGCAATGCACATCAAGATCCAATTTTGCTAATTTGTTCGTAATCAACTGCAATAGTAGTACACAATATTATTTGTCCTTATGATGGGGCAATATGATATCATTCTAGAATTGTTATATAAGCTGACATCAAGAAGTGGTCGTAAGATACTTTATGCTACTAATATACTTCAAGAATGTTGTATTATATCTGTTCGTTACGTAGAATTTTACTACCTTTATTTAATATAAACTATTTATGCGAAATGTAGTTCAGGTTGTGTTTTGCTTGTATTAACATGTAAAATAATGTAGCATTACATAGATATTAAAAAAGGTCTATAATTCAGATAATTCTTGAAGAGATTTTCTTTAAAATCAATATTCAATAGAAAGAATGCAAAAAAAAAAACTGATTTTGAAATTTCCAATTTAATAGGGATGTATGCTTAACTTTAAAGAGCTAAAACATTCATGTTTAAATAAATATTTACGAATAATATCCTTGAAAATGTATCTGTTCAGCTTATTGTGATTGACAGACACTTAATACCGTCTTTTTTAGACAAGTTACTTATAAAGATATGGATTATTGATACTCTAAGGAACACAAGGACGAAAACTTATATTACTTTAATATTAAAACTTATAGAAAGTGTGAAATGGATGTGCTCATGTGTGTGTTGATTAATTACTAGCCGAACTAGCCGAAAAACACTCCCCAAATTTTGTTTTTAAAAATATTAAAATATATTATCACTTAAAGACTCTGCTCATCAAGTTTCGTGATCAAATACCATTTAATGACTTTTCTAAGAACTCGTATTTAATAGCTATTGGTAGAAGCTTATTAATATTTAACTTTCTCGATAGTGGAGTTCCATGAAAATAAAATAGTTTTTTTTTTTAAATATTAAAATAAAGCAAAAAAATTGAGCATTTTACTTTTTGAATATCATGTGACTATTTTGTCAATCATGAGTGGATTTGAATGTGGTGTTGGCTTAGCGCCAAAGATTTTTCGATGCATAAAATATGTTTTAATAAATATAAAAAAAAGGCGATTACTTTTAAATGCAGAAACTTGACATTCTAAACATGTATTTTTTTAATATGTCTATCTTGGAGAAAAGGAGTGAAAAATTATATTTCTTTAGAATATAAAAACACACAAATGCACCGAAAATGGGCTCTGATTGTAACAACGGGACCCTGAAATGCTCCAGCAGGTGTTTAGCTTATGCTCTTAAAAGGTTTTACTTGAATAATATAAAAAATCCGATCAAGTTCTTGAATGGAATCAAGTAAAGCGATTATAAAATATTCAACATTTCCGAACACACTTAATTAGCATACAATAAAAAGATGTATTCAATGCAAAATAATAAAACCTTAATTTTTTCTGATTTTATCTTAGCGCTATGATGATTAAAAAAACAATACTAACCTGTTTCTGGAGTGATTCTATTTGTTTTTGAATTTCTGATTCTGAGGGATGAGATGATGCCTGGGCTGATTTCGATTTCTAAAAAACATTCAAGTAAAAAAAAAATTAACAAAATCACCTTAATTTATTTTTCAAAACTCCGTAAAACTATCATATGGTCACAGAAAAGATGATTTGGTTGACCTTAAAAACGTTTTTTTTTGTTTTGTAGTTGTATTAAATCGCATCTACTGTTCCCTATCTGGCTTGAGGATATATATTTTAAACTATCTGTAACATATTTCGCTAGCTAGGATTTGTTTCGTGTTTTTCTATAGATAGTGTGTATTTAGTAATTCCTGATAAAAAATAACCCAGGTTTTAAAGGTAGAAAGAGGTGCAGTACAGAAACATAATTTCTGTAGTCTTTTTTGTTAAATATTCGATTATGAACATTGATGTAATGTTAAACAATTGTATTTTAATTAACAATTATAATAAATTGAACAGTTTTTAAATTTCTGCCAGTGTTAAAATCTTTAATGCTTTTGGATAAAATAATTAAAACTCTATTTTTTTCTGCACTACAAAATATGTAGTTTGCAAAAATGTGCATGTCAAAAGTATTTATTAATTTATAAAAATAAAAATTAAGTTAAAAAACCTATTTTATTAACAACATAAAAGTTTTTCATTTTTTAAAAATCTAAATATTAATTCACTGTTACTGAAATAAAGAAAAAATAAAAAAAAAAATAAAAAAAAAAAAAAAAAATCGAAACTCTGTAGTAAAAGCAGTGTTGAGAAATGCTTCAAAAAAGTTTTAGAACCAAAATAAAACTATTAATTATTTTTATTTTAATATATGTTTAGATATGGTAGCTATACCATTTTGCAATGAATGTGTTTTATACTAATTTCTACTACAAAAAGGATTTTGTAAAACTTGGTTCCTATCTCGTTTATATATTTGAACTGGTAAGTACTGCTAAAATAGTTATTTAGTTTTAGCTATTTAGATTTTCAAAATACTATTTAGTTGGCAATTAAGTTTTCAAAATTTTTTTTATCCCAATGCTTTTTTTCTGTTAACTGTGTTTTTTAAAATTATTTTATCAGATGAAAATGATTTACTTTAACTTATTATTCAAAATCGGATTTTACCAAGATATAAAATTAAACTTTAAAGTTATTATTGCGATAAGTTATTATTCGACCTTAGACAATGTAAAAGGAAGAATCAATAAACATTTGGAAATCAATTGTTATTGAAGGAATTTCATGGAAACATGGAAAACTATTCCCGGTCTCCCGTACTTTTAACAATGTAAGAAAAATGTATTGTAAGGTTAATCCCGTTTGTAATGAATTCGTTTGCTTGAATTTATCCTAGGAATATGCCTATAGTTATTTTTATGGAAAAACAAACTGATTTTTCGAAACTTTTGAAATTTTCAATTTAATAGATGAACTTATGTATGCTTAACTTTAAAGTGCTAAAACATTCATGTTGAAATTATTATTTACGAATAATATCCTTTAAAATGTATATTTTCAGCTTATTGTGATTGACAGACACTTAATACCATCTTTTTTTAGACAAGTTACTTATAAAAATATGAATTATTGATACTCCATGGAACACCAGGGACGAAAACTTATATTACTTTAATATTAAAACTAAATAGAAATTGTGAAATGGATGTGTTTATGTGTATGTTGATTAATTATAAGCTAGTTAACTAGCCGAAAAACATGCCCCAAATTTTGTTTATAAAAAATCTTAAAATAAAGCAAAAAAATGAGCATTTTACTTTATTCAAGAATAAAAACATGGAAAACTACCCCCGGTCTCCCCTACTTTTAACAACGTAAATAAAATGTATTGTAAGGTTAATCCCGTTTGTAATGAATTCGTTTGCCTGAATTTATCCTAGAACTATGCCTATAGTTATTTTTATGGAAATAAAATTCTTTGAAATTGTGAGGATAAATTTTGCACAAAGCTTTTGATCCCTTTTGAAGACCTCGTTAAATAGATTTTGTGAAGTGTATTAAGGAAAAAAAAGACACAGGCTGAATAAGAACATGTATTTTTTTAAAAAAAAAATTATGATCAAAATAAAATACTAGATAACAGATGAACACATTGTTCCGCACTTATTTTACCATTGTTAGGTATATATTTTGGTTTATATTATATTATATTATTGCTGGAGTTGTGTTTCAGCAATATTACGTAAATGCATACATTTCTAACTCTTTAAATATATTTTTTATAAATCTAACAACAAACAAAAAATATAAGAAGTTAAAACAATATTCAAGTATTTATTTTAAATGACAAAATAAATTATTTCAATTTTTTGTTATGCTATAAAATCTACTTCCGTGTACCATTTTATATATTTAAAAACTAAGAATAAAATTATCATAAATAAATATTTCAATAAACTTTAATGCTTTTCATGACAAAGCATGGAAGCTATTTAGTTTCACCAAACCAATAGCAAAGAAGAAACCAATTTATAGAAAGGGAGTAAGTATAAAAAATATTTTAAATAAAATGTTACCAAAGGAATTTAAAAATTTTGTCTGTCTAGCAATAGTAAATAGATGTTATTAGATGTATAAATGATTTATTGTATTTATGCTTGATAATTAATTGTTTAAATAACTGATATAATAAAACTGTTGAGAACTAATAATGTTTGCCAAGTTCTTATTGGCCGAACTGTGCAATGCATACAGCCCAATATCATAAAAACAGCTATTTAAAAAAAAATTAAAATTATCTAAAATAATGGGACTCTCAAACTTCAGAAATGAAAACTAATTGAAATTCGAATTGATTCTAACATGTTTCGTATTTCATTTAAAGTTGAAATAAAATATCAAATAAGATGAATTTAATGTAAATTCAGTTTTATAATGACTGCACTGCATCACAGCAACACTGTTACAGTTTTCGGGGAGAGCTGAGAGTGTAACTCGCTAGATATGATGAGATTACCTAGTCAATAAAATGGATCATACTTCAAATGTTCAATATTCACATCTATAATAATGATAAATTTTAGCGACTATTAAATTTATTCATGCTTCAAATTTCTTTAATAGAAAAATATGTATTAATTTCAAGCATTTCATCATTTTTATCAGTTCAACTTTTATTTTTATTGCAATAGATTTAAAATGAACTAGCTCACTTTACACTAATTGCTTATCGTTGGATTCTTAATAACACAATCAGTATATTACATTGGCTAAAAATGTCATATATTGAACATAATTTTAAGTCTAAATAAATTTCCTATTTTGAAAGCATCAGACAAAAAACTATATATCGTTGTATTTAAGTAATAAAAAGTCTTATAGTAACTTCTTTATAAATTTTTGTCTCTTTTTGAGATTGAAGGAGAATCAATTGTGTACAATATTTTCCAAGTAACTTAACATCAAAATTGTCAATAATTATTTGTGTGACTGATGGGGGGGATGATATCGACATTTTTGTCGGAGATGGTGACTTCTTTCTCTTTTAGTTACTTACATTATTACGTCTTTATCTGCTTTTAGAAATATTTTTCAGATAGAAAAAAATAATCTTCAATTTATACGATTGTTCTTTCGTAACCCTCTTTTACCCTTATTCATAAGCCTTTGGTACGCCTTGCTAAATATGCACTTGCCATAATGTATATTTAAATACGCCTTTAAGATATAATCTCAGATAGAGATTGTAAAAATTTTAAAATGTTTAATTTGCGATGAAATTGTTTAAAAGAAGATTCTACGATTTAATATTCCCCTAAAGTATTTTAAGGAGTGAAGGAACTATTTTGTTCACCTGTATGAGGAATCGAATTTTGTAAAATATCTATAAAAAAATCTTAACCGTTACTCTGTAAAAAATTTCAGTTATCTACATTTGTTTCAGAGCTTTAAATTCATTTCTTTTGAGAATATTTTTGTTACGTTAACACGTACGTAACAAAAATATTTTTGTTACGTTACGATTATAATAAGGTAAATCTCATTAACCTCAAAGGACAGTCTGTTCACTGAGTTAAGGTTTACTGAGAGCTCTTTTAACCTTGACCCTGTCACAAGAGTTGTTCGGTTAGGTTAGTTTTGAATTATCCGCACTCGAACTACGCGAATTTTACACGAACTTATTCAGGACCATAGTCAAGTGACGAACCGACACCTGAGTAGGCACCCAACTCACCCGTTAAGAGCGAATCGTACGTTTGGACATTGGACATATTTTAAGTGCACTCCCTCTACACGGGGTATTATTCGCCAGACATTTTTGGCTGAACGGGCCATTTAGAGGTCAGCAGTTGTTCTAACGATGCCCGGACCCGAACCTGGGATTTTCCGCATGTAAGGCGAACGTATTAACGATTGGGTTCCCCAGCTCCCTCGCAAGAGTGGAAAAAAACGAGAAATCGACAAAAAATTATAACACACTAAGATAGAAATCATAAGCTGCCAAGTTATTGTCAACTGTAATGGAATGAAAGAAAAAGATTCATTTGACAGCATTATAGAATTCATTTTTTTATTAAAAATATGTTTTCGATATGCGCGTATAGTTAAATGTATTAATTACCATGTGTTTTGTTAGGAAACTTAAATATTCCGATTTTCATTTATTTAACCTATCTGTTTTGAAGCCGAAGTTACTATAATAAAATATTAGTTTTATCCATTATTATTGATTAAAGTGCTATTATAATTGCTTCTGTCTGTATCATATAAACTATAATCATGATACACTTAACTGCATATTTTCTTTAGATTAATGCAGATTTTGCATTTAAAAAAGAATCTTCCCTTAATAAAAATATTTTCAACAAATGTCATATGTTTAATAAAATGACTTTGAATAACATATTTTAAATACCATATCAAATGTAGGCGCATGTCAAAATTTTAATTTGCTTAGATCAACAAACTCAAAGGGGAATTCGGTTTAGCAAGAACGTTTAGAAGGATAATTTAAAATAGCGTTTTAACTTTCATGGATATAGAGTAAACATATTTTCACCTCACTAAACGCACATATTTTGATTTTTACGCAGTTTCCTAAATTAAAAAAAAAATGTTACTTAGTTTCGCAATGTTTACTCGAAACTCTGATGGCAGTTTATTTAAACTATATCTTAAAGTCAACATAGCTTCGATTCTTTACGACGCCCTCGGCTGCTTTGAATTTGTCAATCGAATTCCACGTGAGCGACAACTTGTTTGCAAATGTAACGCAAACTAGCTTAGTTTCAACTCCACTAAGGGAGTCAATCGACTCGTCTCACAGAACAAATGCATTTGTCGTTTAGTTTACATAAATTTCCAAACTGCATTGTTTAAAATAATATTATAACCAATTTAATTACCAATTTTTTTGAAATATGGTAATTTTATGCTTATTTTTTTCCAGGTTTTTGTTAAAAACTACCCGGATGCTTTAAAAAAAAACTTGTTCGAATGATTATGAGTATGATACCACCAAGTTAAACTGTAAACTAATGTCTAGAGAATTTAACTTGAAACCAAAAGATTTTTTTTATTAGCAGTTAAAAAAGTCTTATTTTCGATTTTTTTAATTTCTGCTTCAGGATTATTAACAGGTCCAAACAAAATAAAAAAAAAATTCTTCAAAGTTTCTTAAGCCTTAGAGATAAGTTTACAGTTTGACTTGGAGGTGTTATTTTCTTAATCAGACGAACAGGTTTTTTTCTAGCCTCATTGAAGGTTTTGACAAATATTGCAAAAAATATGCATAAAATACCATATTTAAAATAATTTGGTATGCATCAACCGTGCTGATTCGATCAGCAGACTTGATGTGGTATTTCAATGCGAAGCTCGTCTAATAAAAAACTTGAGATACGGTTTTATTAATAACCACTGAATCTTAAGGCTGCTCATCACCCCCAGACCCGGTCCTCATTCGACCGGGCTTGCTAATGGTAAGTCTATGGGGGAAAAATGGTTTTTGTTCCAAAAAAAAAAGCAAAGAAATTATAGGAATATTTTGATGAGTTTTTTTTTAAATTCATAAAAATCCAATAAAGTAGTGCTTTATAAGGTTATTTTTTTAAAAACGTTACTTGCCTTTTTTTAATAGAAAAAAATTTAGATTAAAAAAAGGAAATAACTTTTTTTAAAAAATAACCTTATACAGCACTACTTTATTGGATTTTTATGAATTAAAAAAAACCGCATCAAAATATTCCTATAATTTCTTTGCTTTTTTTTGGAACAAAAACCATTTCCCCCCCCATAGACTTACCATTAGCAAGCCCGGTCGAAGGAGGACCGGGTCTGGGGGTGATGAGCAGCCTTAATAACATTTCTGAATTGTTTAGTCTCATGCTACCGTATGTTGCTTCCATGTGATTATAATCATGACAGTTTGACTCGTAGAGAAATGGTTCTCTAAGACTTGGGTGCGAAAAAATTGGGTTGATTAAAAGATGCAGACACTTGCTTCTACTGATATTTATTCACAAATTTATTAGAATCAAATTACTAGGTTTGGCTTGAAACTATTCTAAATATTTTATTTAATGTTTTTACTTAGGTTTCTTTTTTAAGATTATCGTCCTTACCTTTTGTAGGGAATAATTGGATGTATAGTTATTTGGTTTAAGTTGCGTTTTGTGCATTACTGCAGTTAAAAACCTCCAACAGAATGAATCACTAATGAAAGGTAATCAGATATACTGTATTTCATAGTATCCAGTTTAATTTGTTAAAATATCTAGAATTTTTTTTTCCAAATAGATACAAGTTTTGCTTGTTATTGCTTTAAAAACAAAAGCAGATCTAATAAAATATGATTTATGAAATGATTTTATAGTACAAAAGTTAATCATTTCATCCAGCCTGATCTGTTTCGAATCAATAGAATTGCATACTTTGGATTAGGTTTTTAATAGGAATTTACTTGTAATAACTTTTTAAATATTTTTTATTACATTTGTAATATATATTTTAATAAATAATTTCTTTAATAACTAAATCTTACAGCATAAAAATACACCAAAAATGAATACAGCGTCAAGTATTTACATAGTAAGTATTATGTTATTATGTATTTCTCTAACTGTGTTAATGTAATTAAAAAAAAATCGTAGGGAGGAATATGAATTTCTAAATAAAAACTTTTCTTCTCCACGACCTTCAATTGTTTATAAGTTACGTTTATTGTTGATGTAAATAAATTCTATGCTTGAAAAAGAAATACTTAAAAAAGAAATACAATTTATTTGCGTTTTAAAGTCGCTAATTTTCCGATGTAATGGAGAATGAGAATTTAAAAAAATTATTTGGTATAGTATAGTCTTGCAATCTTAAATGTTTACTAAAAAAAGAATGAATAAAATTCAATAATGATTCGTACTCAATTAACCTAAACGATCTAACAGTAGAATTGACATTTAACATTTCTTTCCAAAAATCGCCTTCTCCGATTTTCCTCATTCAATCCATCTTCTGAAGCTGAACGAAATAAGAATGCGATAGCCGTGAAAAGAGGTATAGGTACTCTGGTTCCATCTTTCGTTCGAACACATTGCAAATCAATATTTTCGTAATTTTTCGTTCCTAGAACTGAAATAAAGCGTAGCGTTGAATGCTATAAAATGACGAAAAAGAATTTTGAAGCATTTGAAAAAAAATATATGGCTTAGTGCTTTTTTTCGGAGTTAAGACCCAGCAGACTTATTTAATACTTAAAGCCTCTGCTCATCAAGTTTCGTGATCAAATACCATTTAATGACTTTTCTAAGAACCCGTATTTAATAGCTATTGGTAGAAGCTTATTAATATTTAACTTTCTCGACAGTGGAGTTCCATGAAAATAAAATAGTTTTATCATACATATGAAAGTAGTTGTAATAATCTCAAATATTGGCTTTTTACTGTCTCAAAATTTTCAATAAAGAATAGGAAAAATCGAGGCTAGTTTTCCATCTTTTTCAATGTACATATAATATTTTTTTATTTTTATAAATTTTGAAGAAAAAAAAAAGACATCACATACTTACTTACACTTTTCTATACACTTTATATACACTTTTCTTTCACATATACTTACTTACACATCTACAAATTGGCATTTCTAATATTTCAAAAAGCAAAAAATGGAATTTTACAGAAAGTGGTTCAATCCAAACATGTTGAATTGGGAAACCTGATCTAAAAGGCTTGTCCCGATGTTGGCCGAATATACTTTGTGGAAGGAGCGCATTATTGCAATTTATATTGTTGGAATTCTTGTTGCGTAAAATTTCGGGAAACCTGAACCCTCGCCATATTTTGGGCTTAAACTTCCACTCGTAAAGGTACTATTAAGTTATGTTTAAAAGCAACTACATATTTACGTAGGAAAAGGAACTACATGTTAGTACACGCCACGATAAAATAATAAGTTTAGTAAGAATGAGAAGTTACTAAACGTAAAAAAAAAACGTGTTTGTTAATATTTACATATGAATATCGATAGCATAATTTTAACAAAGACGCGTAATTGGCTCTTTTTGAAATTTTTTAATAATAATTTATTCTTGTTATCCTGCAGAATTAATAGATTTTACTAGGGGGCTACGCCCCCGGCTCGCTGGCGCTCGCCCACCCCCAGATGTTACGCCAACAGATGTTATATGCTAAAATATAAGTGAATAACCGATTAAATTCGTATTTTGAATGCTGATAATTTCAGTTAAGCCCAACTTGGCTGCCGAATCCGTAGTGCCGTTGCCATTCCGACCATAGAAATTTCCCTTTATTTTTGACCACGTAAGAAGAATATATAGTTATATAGATTTTTATTTTCTCTAGAGCATCATGTCATTTATTGATAAATGCTATAAAAACATGTAATACGTTTGACTTAAGCTTTAGAAAGGATTATTATCTTGTTTTTGATTACTCGACTATTTCAATTTCACCGGTTCCCTCATTTGTGTCACATGTCCCCTACTCCCATTGATCTCTTGTGCCATGTCTCTCTTCGAAAAGCTACTATTATACTCGGATATAACGAACTTAAAGCTTCCTCTATTATCCCTTTTCTTGCTACCCACTATTATCTTTTTAGGTAGAATGACGTCTAGGGACTAAGACCAGATTAATGCTAGAGACTAGCGTGCGAACGGACAGATGTTTTTGGCCCGGGAAACGGAAAAGAACACCAGACTTTTTTGCTAAGCCCATATAGGTAATTACCTTTGTATCTGCAGCTTAAGTAATGCAATAAACAATTGATATTCCTCCTAGTGAAATAACCCAGTTTTAGAGTATATTGAAGTCATTTTGTATTAAATTACAGTTTAAATAAATGTTTTATTATATCGAGCAGGTATTTTTGTCCCTGAAAAACAGGAAAGAACATTAGACTTTCTTGCTATAAGCCCATATAGGTAATTACCTATATATCTATAATTTAATGCAATGTATAAACAAGTGATCTTCCTCCATTTAATTGTAGTAGCACAGTTTTTAACGTATGTTGAAGTCATTTTGAATAAAACTACAATTCAAATTTACGTTTTCTTATATTTAGCTATTTTCTGTACTGTTTGTTTCAGCTAAATTTAGTTGTACGATCACCTTTCTGGACTGACTATTTTTAACCGCGACTTTTTCACAAAACGCGAAATGCATATGTTTTGATGCATGAGTAACCCACAAATTGCCATAAAGCATACGTTTTGATTAATTCTTAGGCGTCATTCTATCTAGAAAGAGTAAAGACAATAGGTAGTAGAAATAGGTGCTTTCACTAATTTTTTTTCAGAATATTTATATATTTTTTCAGTACCTCATTTAAATAGCTCTTTAAAACCTTGATTTTTTTTATTCTTATCAAATGTTTGATAAAAGGACTGAATTTATTCCCCTGCCTACAAATAAAGAGTAAACTTTCTTTACAGTTACGTAAGAAACTTTCACCCAAGGAACATCTGCTTGTGATATTAAAGGACCTGCTTCTGATGGAAAGGCAATTGGCTGCCACTATAACAGATGCAAGCCATCGATAACAGTGGGGCCCGTAAATCTCGCTTCATCGGTGCTGTATGAAAATTAATCCCCCTTACAACACTTACAGCAGCATTTGTGTTCATCATGTTCGATGAAGTTACTTTAGAGTATAAAAAGAAAGAGGGTGAGGTAGGAAGGGATAATTGTCTTTTGTTTTCATTACAATTATTTTCCCGCGGATTTGGATTATTATCCTCTTTTCTAGTTAAATTGAAAGAAAAAGGAAAAATCGCGGCAAATATGTTTACAAAACTTAAGACCAGGCATTCAAAACTTAAATTAAAATTGTAATTCCCTATTTCTATTTTAGGAAAAAACTTACGAGGTCATATCCGTCACAATGAAAACACCATAAATAAGTTTAACCCTGGGGTTAGCGTTTAAGATTGTAAATTCTTTGTATAAAGTTCTAAATTAAACTGTATTGTTAATACTGATTATTTAAAAAAATACTCAACTTCTGGTTATATATATTTAAACAAATTTTATTTCACTTATTATTGTTTAAGCTTTTGTACTATTTAAAAAAACTATTGTTATTTTGGAAAAAATTACAATTCGAATCCTCTTATATTTAGATATTTACTGAATTGTTTCTTTTTAACGAAACATGCATATATTTTCTGCATAAAATATTCTGAAGAAATTATTAACATTAAAAATAATTGAAAATAATACATACGGAGTTTTCTGTTTATTTAAATATACTTAACTAGCAGTATGGTCCCGCCTTGCTGGGAACCCGTTAACTTCGCATTGCTTACTTGAGAAAATACATTCAAAATCAAAAAAAAAAAAAAAAATTAAATTCGTGTTGGCACATGCTCACTTAAAAAAGCAAACACTAATAGAGGATGAAGCAGCCTTAGGGCGAGCGCATATCTCAACCAAACTCAATCAATCAAACTAATAGAGGATGGCGTCAAGCCCCCGTTTTGGCTCGGTCCATGTATTTTCAGGCCCTGTTATGGTCCCGCAATCCCACGTGGATGACGTTTTCTTGAAAATAATTATATTAATTAAAAATCACAATCAAATATGAAAAAACTAAGCCTCAGGTGCACACGTAGGTATTAAAAGGAATCTATATTAAAAATTTCGATTTTTTAGAGCAGTCTAAGTAGGTCTTTTGCGACCCACAGACATACACACAGACAGACTCTTTCTTTTATTATTATAGATAAGAAAATTAACTTTATTTTAAAATAAATTCCTATATTTTATGGAACTTAAAAACCTAACAAGGGGACTTTTTGCTTAATGTAAATAATGTAAAAATAATGAAGAAATTTTAAATACTCTAAAGGGATATATTATTCGAGTACTCAATTGTTACGTATTATTAAAAAAATACCTTTGTGTATCTTGGGGGCGCGTTGACTTTGACTGCTTTTTTTAGATCAATTTCTGTCGTATTTACACATCCAGGCTGTTAAAAAAATTTCAATTCGTTATTAAGTTGAACATAATTTCGAACAAAATCTATTCAGATAAAGTTTTTTTATTAATTTACAGAACAATTAATATTTAATTCATCTTTTGAAATGTATTAAACTTGCTTGTTTACATAAAAGTTTTATAAAATTATTTTTAAAAATAGAAACTAAATCTATTTAAAGTAAGGGTTTTTTTATTTTCTCATTTTGAAATTTTTAATGCACTAATCTATGCATACACATGCGAATAAATTACAGAAAATATTAGAAGTATGAAATATTAATATTCTAATATTATTCTAAGTTTTTTTTTAATTGAAACACAAACTGTAATCAAAGGGACATATTTTTAAAGATATTTTCTACTTTTCAGCTCTATTTCAACCTATTTATGTGATGAATATTTAAAAAAAATTGTTTCAAGTAAAATATAAAAATCAAACACTTACTACTGGTCTATGGACATCCCAGAAGGCTCTTTCTTGACTATCAAGTACTTTCCGTTCGAATTTATCCCTTTTCTTATCAACTCTAAAAAACATTTAATATATATTCAATTAGATACGAAGCTTTACTTTTTTAGATTAAATATATTTTTATTTGGTCGTTGCTATTTATTGAACGTTTTATTTTGTTGCTTTATGAAATTGAACAATTTATTGGATCAATTATTAATCCAACAATTATTATTTAGAGAATATCTATTTCTGTAGTTTTGTTGCTCACTTATTACTTTAAGCTTTATTAAAGCTTTGGAAAAAGTGTGTGTTAATTGAATTCTATTTTCGCATTTTGATAAAACAACGATGACAACTTTTCATTTTTTACGTTATAAATGTAGTGTGGAAGCCAATACAGTATAACCGGTTTTAGCGTCATTTAAGGGACTCTGATGCGTATGACGATGTTGTGAACAAGTACCGTTATATACAAGGTTGAATATTAAGTGTAGAGAATCAATTAAGTGTACAATTAATTTTATTCACGCTTAACATTTGCCACTCAAAGAGGATTAAAAAAAAACTACTTCAATTTCCTTTTAGAAAATAAAAATAAAAAACGACATGCCATTTAACTAGGCAACAAAAAATATTGATATTTCTCCGAAATTTATTGGTACTTGGAAAATAAATGTCCATTAAAGAATACTTGATGTTCAGAGCACAGTTAAACCAGATAAGTCTTTTTATTATGCACTGCCCCAGTCTTTATGTGCGCTAATTCTGTGTTCTTTCATACATGAGTGGTTTAAACGCCATTAAGAATTTACGTTAGCAAGGGTTGACACTCCCATTCTGTAGCATAGAAATGAAGCTTAATTTTATTTACTTACTTAGCCTGTGCCTCAGCTTGCATGAAAATGAACTCCCATTTTCTAGAAAACATTTTCTGGAGCCTTGCCAAGTTCTCGGCCTCATAATCCACCAGCTCCAGCCTCGTCTTGTTCTGCATTGTTCTCTTGCAGAGATACACAGCTGAACCGGCAACAAAAGAGATAAAAAAACTTTTTGCTCGATTTGAATTTTTAAGTTAATAACATTTCTTTTCTGCTGCGAGAGTCTGCATTTGACGAATCGGGTCTTTTTTTCAGCCTCGGAATTATCTGCGAGCTGGAAGAAAATTTTCATTGCACTATCTAGGTCGATCTCTCTACCGATTTTGAAGATTAGGTTACAATGAATCTGAACTTTCTCTCTTTGCTAAGTCTGCCGAGATTCAAATTTACCGAGGGTATTCCTACCAAATGGGTATTAAAGGTATTTTATGCCTGTGTCAGAATCATAGAACTTCCATGAAAACCATATCACACCTTATAAACATGATGACTTATCCGGAACTCGAACACGTGATCTTCGAGTTATGGGGTGATAGTAGGCGCGTTTACATGAGCCATCGAATCCATGGAATGCCAAAATCCCCATTAAGGGAAAAAGAGGTCGAGCAGGATTTCTAACCCAAATGATAGGCTGTGGCGGAATCCAGGGTATGAAACATCAAACCCCTCCTTCATAGGAGGGTTTGCGAAACCACACAATGAACCCTGTATTTCCCGTTCTATCTGGGAAAAAATCCACAAGAGGGAAAAATTGCTGAGTTTTCTCTTCAATCCAGGGATTCGATGTCTCATGAAAACGCTCCTAGTGAGTGATGATACGAAAAAGTTTTGTTACGGTTTATATGAGAGTACTGTAGACCTAACTATTTGAAGCGTTGCTAAATATGCCAATTTCAGAAAAAAATCTACTTGGCCTATCTGTTACTGTTTTTCTACGTTGATGTCATTCCTCGTAATTTTTTCTACCCGACAAAAATAATAGGAATGGCAGACAACTTAGACAAATTCTAAGAGACTGGTCGTGTTTTAAAGTTTATATATCGCATATAACCTTTTGCACCTTCTGTAACTTGTTATATTTTATATACTCCTCTGTTATTTATGTAAGTTATATTTTGATAATATAGTGAATAAACTTTCAATGTATATTATTCGCCAAGGTTTTTAAGAGAAACTATCATTTCAGCATAAGTTAAAAAATTAAAATAATTATTACAAAAAGTAAAAAAATCAAAAAGCCAAACGTTATCTACGGTATCTTGAAGTTTGGTTTTGGTTAATGTGATGACAACCAAAACAAGTACTTCATGATCTCACAGCCCAACAATACAAATTAATTAATTAAGTTACACTTTTTACTCCTATTCACTACAATTATCTGAACGTGGTTAGGTTTCAATGCTTCGGTTAATTGGATTTCTATTATACTACCGTAAGTTTTGATTGCCAAACGATGGTTTCTGAGACAACGATTTTCTGCTTAAATTCAATTTCGGATGGATACGTGTATACAACTATTTATTCCGATAGGATTTTGCAACCATTGGCTATTACTCAGTAATTATCAATACCGCAGAAATTCTGAAGTATTTATAAAAAAATATATATTCTCTATCATCTTTTTTTTTCAGATTAACAACATTTCTGATAAGAGAGCAAAATTTTGTAATCTTTAATAATCCAATTTTTGTTTCCGATTGTAAGAAAAAAATATGTTCTGCTTGTCAAAATTAAAAAAATACATATTCTCATCTTTAAAAGATTATTAAAATTCATAAAAGAAACTGAGAAAGATAAATGTCGAATAAAATGGAAATCTGGAGAGGATTTAGTGCAGGTTTCGAACAATTAGCTAAATTGTGCTTAGTCTTTTAGTTTGAATTATCGTCAGAGCTACACTAGGGCAGAGCTACACTATTGACGACGAGCGTCGTATTTAGGAACCTAAATTGTGCTTAATTAACACATTTGAAGAAGTACCCTTGCTATGAAGGTTAGGGTGATATTGGTTTTATGAACAAGAACTTCTGATGTAACTGTGAGCAATGCTTTGATACTTAGCAATGATTTACGAGGAAACGCTTTGTGATACCAAAATATTTAGGCTCTTGTTCGAAAAAAGCCTTAAGCAAATCTTCGGGAAAGATTCCGTAACATCACCGATATCTTAAACGCTCTATAGTAATAACTTCGAAAAATATACAGGGTGGTTATAAAATAACGCTCGCTATTCGGAGTGGTCTGTAGCTTGAATGAATAATCTAAATGCATCAAAAATTGAGACACTTACTAATCAAGAAGGGGGAAAAAGAATAGAATCATAAAAAAGACAGAACCCTAAAAATAATCATAAAAAAGAATAATAATAAAAACAAACTCGTCTCTTGACCAGTGTTCTAAATTACTAGGCGTCGTCAATTATGGCCAATTATGGCCAACACAGCAAGTTACGCCTCGTAATTTAGAACCCTGGTCAAGAGACGAGTTTTTTTTCGAAAAAGAATGGAATCATAAAAAAGAAATTCGTCTCTTGACCATGGTTCTAATTTACGAGGCATAGCCAATTATGGCTAATTACGACCAACACATCCAATTACGCCTCGCAATTTAGAAGCCTGGTCAAGAGATAAGTTTGTTTTTTATGATTCCATTATTTCCCCCCCTGCTTGATTAGTAAGTGTCTCAAAGATTTTTGAATTTGGATTATTCATTAAAGCTACAGACTACTCCGAATCGCTAGCGTTATTTTATAACCACCTGTAGAAAAGGCACTGGCATAGAGCAAGTAAGCTATAGTAAAACGCATTTTAAAGACGACAAACTTCCGCATTTTAAAGCCGACTCTTCAAAACGTCATCTTCAAGTATCAAACGGGTTTTTGTCACCAAATGGGCCAAATAAGCAATAAAAGACTGTAGACAAATTTGTTTTATAAAAAAGCTACTTTTTTAAGGAATGTTAATTAATTTTTGTAATTTTTACTTGCATAATTAAAAAAAGGATACGATAATTTTTCTTCTATCAAAAAAAGTTTTGACTCTTTTTATATTAGTTTTTAAATAAATGTTTTTGTTTAAGCAAAATATTTTCAATATTTTTTACAAGTTTTTAAGTAAAAATGAAGCAATAACAACGTTTAAAATCTTACCGTAATCTGTATTCTCGGGTTCCCAACAGTTTGATGGCCAAAAGTAAGGTGTCTAAAAATACAACATGGCACAACATTAGAAATATCTAAAAAAATTGAGTAAAAAAATAGAGCTTCTTATATCATTATTTTAAAATATAAAGAACGATTTTTTATTAGCGAAAAGGGTCATTAAATACTCGAGTAAATGTAACTTTTTTCCACAAAGATAGATTTATGTTTCGAGGTCACTATAAAGAGCACCTTTAAAAAATTTTCATTCTGTAAGTTAAAAAACAGATGTTTTTAACTTTAACTAACGATAGTTCTTAACTCTGAAGTTAGATTAAGAAGTTTGTGATGCTGCGTTAGTTAGGGCATACTTGTGCAACGCTGCTTATAGAAAGATTTTCATAAACAAGTGTAGAAAAAAGTTATCCATTCAAAATCTATAATACCTCTTCTACAAACTATAATACTAGTCGACAACAAATTTTCAAACTTTTAAGGTCTAGAAGGGAAAGAGAAATTCTATAAGAATCTCATGTGTTAAATACGAATATTACAATCATAGTTTCTTTACCTTTGCTTTTGAAACATTCACGATACTATCTCTCTCTGTCGTACCTTTTAAACCAAACAAAACGTGAATGCCTTAAAAATTAAGCTAAGAAAAGAAATCATAAGAATATTCGTGTTTAGCACGCCCAAACTTTCAAAATTCGGTATTTCCCACACCACGCCTTTTATCACTGTTACTTTGTGCAATTAAAGTAAACACTAAAAGTGAGAAACTTTATAAATATAGCCTAGAGAAATTTTATTAAAATTTCTTACGTCAAAATGTTTAAGCTTTAAAGTTGAATAGTAATTACTATTAGTTATTACCTGGAACCTGTAATATGCCCCATCCGCCTTAACCGTAAGAATGTGATCGTCAATGGGAAATAAATATCCATGAGCAGCCAAGAGATGAGCTAAGTGAAGTGCTTCCACTGAAAAGAAAATAGAGAATTGACTTATTTGTAGACTTTTTTTAGCACATTAGAAGGTGCATACTCCGAACATCAGCTCACAAATCTTCAAAATGAGTATTTTTTTAAACGTAGCATTTTTTGAGTATATATGCAAGCTAAATTTCCATGAAACTAACGTGATTAAAAGCAGCTTTCGACGTAGGGATTCATGTTCTTGGAGATTTTTTTTAAAAAATTGCTACAGTTAGCATACGCTTCATTAAAACAAACATGTACACCTTTGCATAACGCTCTGTTTGAGAAGAACACACGTCTAATTTCAAACTGTGTGTGTTTTGGGAAAAAAATTAGATTACCCTATTTTTCTTGTTTGGTTGTTTGTTTTAAAACCGTACTTTAAGCTTGCCGAATATATTTCACCCTGGATCAATCGAAATTGTCATAGGACATTTACAAAGTTTGATTATTAAGAATTGTAGCTTAGAATACAAGCATTTTCTAAAAAGTACAGTTTTCAGGTCTGAGAGCATTCAAAACACATTTAGTTTAGTTTGAACTATCGTCACACTAGAGCTACACGAGGGCAATTGGCGACGTGCGTCGTAATTTAGAACCACAGTCAAGTGTCGTAATTTAGAACCACAGTCAAGTGAATAGGCCCCCAATACACTTTTAAGGCGAGTTTACATGAGCCATCGAATCCATGGAATGCCAAAGTCCCCATTAGGGGAAAAAGAGGTCGAGCAAGATTTCTAACGCAAATGATAGTCTGTGGCCAAATCCATGGTATGAAACATCAAACCCTCCTTCATTAGGGTTTGCAAAACCCTTCAATGAACCCTGCAATTCCGGATATATCTGGGTGAAAATCCCCAAGAGGGAAAAATTGCTGAATTTGCTCTTCAATCCATGGATTCGATGGCTCATGTGAACGTGCTTTTTGTAGTTTATCACTATATAGTACAGGTGTTGATGTGAAAGAGCACGCCTATTGGACAAGGAAGCCAAGACTTATATTATAAAAAATGCTAAGAGGCAATTTAAGTGTTTTCACCGGAAATGACGAATAACTTACATTTAATTGAATAACCGACTGATTAAATTAAACTTTAACTAATGTGACGGATACCATTCGACGTGAATTTAAAGCATGTTTGTTTGCAAATGAGTTTGAAATTCCTGCAACTTTCCCTTTCAAGGTGGCAGCTCATCATCAAAATACTTTGGGGAGGACTGGACCAATTCGGATGACAGGAGTTCGAGTGATTTGAATGCGGATAAACGGAGTACGAATGATTCGAGTTATACTACTTACATGTGTCAAATTTTATGTGGCCATCATTTCAGTTAATATTTTCAGTATTTTTTGGAAAAAAAGTTTATGGTTTTTTGAGCTTCGAACTACTTCCGAACTCTAACTAAAACAGAAGAATTAAAAATATATTGGCCCCGGGTGGTAGACCTGCAGGAATCACAATCATAAATCGGATAATTTTGTCTCGACAATAATTAGTATTTTGGTATACTTGCTTTTTGGTTAGAGTTATTGAGAGATTATAACAATCGTACAAGTCATATTGCTAGATACTGCAGTTTACCTGCCTACGGCTGCAAAGTTGTTAGCTAATTATTAAAATAAAATTGAATCTTACTTTGGTCTTCCATTTGCAAATGTTTCATCATCCAATTGATTAAATCCGAACCTGCAATATAAAAACTTAGTTAAATGTTTCTTTCTAATCATTCTCAGTAAATTTGTTGGATAAATCGCAAAATCATCGAACGAGATAAGTTTGTGTTATACACGAACATTTTCCTTCAATAAAACTCTTTACAATAAAATTCTTTTGTGTATTCCCCCTATTACCCCCCTTATATCCGCTTCCAGAGAGACAAGCAAAAAAAAAACCGATATAACCGAATGCGCGATGTAACGAGCGACTTGTTAAATATTGTACTTTTGATGTATTTATACTCTCAACATAGATTTTGAAATAAAGCACAGTAGGTATTTGAAAGATAAAACTAAGTCAGATTAAATAATATAACTAGTCTGAAAAAGAAACAAAAATTTAAAAAGGAATTATTATAATTAATAAAATTAGACATTACACATTTGCACAGGTAATACTATACATATTTCACTCATTTTAGAGTAAAAAAAAACCTTCTAAAGTTAGCTGCTTTGATTTTTCTCGTAAAGCTTGTTTTCCGGCAAATATCATGGAGCGAAAGTTTATAAGGTAAGGATAATACTAATTAAAAAAAAAAGGAAAAACTTGGGAGACATGATACAAGGCGTGATATATCCGAATGCGCGATGTAAAGAGGCGCTACTGTAATACAATTTATCAACTAATGCAGAAAGATGATTTTGAGACTCGTCGAAACATGAGAATTTGTACTATAAATAAACTATTTGCGCCAAAAATCTACGTTGCTTCTTTCTTGAAACTTCTCATGTTTCATTCTCAAAGTTGAAGATATTTCTGAATGCAGAACGATGCATCAAAAAGTGATAAAAGGTAAATATTAAATATAAATACCGCCGGCCCGTTGGCACAGTGGTTAGTGTAAAAGCCTTTGGAGCTGCTGGGCTCGGGTTCGAATCCCGGTAAAGGCATGGGTGTTTGTGGTTGTCAATAAATGATGTTATTTGTTTAAATGTTTGTGTCGTCCTTCTCTGTGTGTCTCTTGGGACTGTCTCTTCTGGAGAGCTGGGTAATGGGCTATAAAGCCTACACTCTCCCTTCTAGAGGGCGCAATCACAGCCTTTTGTCATTTGTCAAATATAAATACTATTTTGAAGTTAAAAGAAGGTCTATTCGTAACGTTAATAACCAAGTTTAGTAACTAAACAAGATCATGGACTATATCTAGATTCTACTTAAAAAAATTAATGAAAATTCTACTCTGGTTTCGATGTTATATAATATTTAAAACTGAATTAGATACTTTATTTTTTTTAAATTATGAATATTCTCCAAAATTTAGAAAGAATTGCCCAAGAGAACTTTACAACTTTTTTTATTACCTAGCTGTCATTATCAACTAAACTTTATCCCATACATAGTTTTAATGTGGCTTATTGCATAAAGCTTTAAAAATATTGAGGAAGAATATACTTATTACGTTGAAAACTTTTTGAGACAAATCTATAATAATCCGAATTTAATGAAGGTAATTTAGCTGCAAAGCTTAAGGTAATTTTTCCATTAAATAAGATTAATTCAGCTTACAATTAAAATGTAGTTCGCAAATACTGACTTACCGAGGTTAAATTGATTACAGCAATAATTATTTTGATGAAATAAATTTGATTTTAATGGAGCCCCGAAATATTAGAATTAAACATTTGAATCAATGTTACAAAGCAAATAAGGTATTTTATTCAGAAAGTATTTATCAATGATATTCAAGTAAGTCTTTCTACCTGACAATTAAGCAGGTTCAAAAAGTGTCGCTACCATAGAGGTAGTCGTTACTGTTGAAAAAAGCGATTTTTAAAAGAATTTATAATATGATTTTTTTTTATTTAAAAGCAAAATTTGTAAAAACTGTCAAGGGCTAAACTAGCTGCACAATATACCATTTGTGAATACAATAGATTTTAAAGAAGCTAACAATAGTGAGAACTGAATAAAACTAAATAATTTATTGAAACATTAATCAGAAAGGTTGTGTTTGAATACCCCTTTGGAGATTTAATATAAGGTCAATGCCCAACGCAAACTAAATAGAAGCAAAAAAAAAAAAAAAAGAGATCTACAAACATATCTAACGTTATTCGTTATACAACTCACATAGTTTTGACGGAATTGTTAGTTGTTACTAAGTGTTTTCTTAGGATAATGCTAACACTTTTTATCTAATAGCCTATGTAATTCCAACTTTTGTAGAATTTTTTCTTTCTTTTGAGGATAAACCGACGCATCTAATTATTGATACTATATAATAAACTCATAATCTATCAAAATAACATTTGATTTGAAAGTATTTTTGTTATTATAAATTGCTTAGTCTAATGGAATCTGGGATCGTATGTAAAATACATATTTTGTTCTCAAAACAAAAAGGATTATTACGAATAACTTCATAATTACTTCCGAATTACTACATATATCATAAAAAGTAATGGAGTTCATACAAGAAGGATCCCAACTGACATTTTCCATAGTGTAGGTAAGATATAGAGTCCGGTTTCATTACGGGGGTTCATTCGTTCATTCTTAGATTACGGTCGTCAAAGCCGTCAAACAACGAATAATAACTTATATTTTCTTTTGAGAATGTGAGTTCGGCAACTACACTCCTTGCCAACCTAAGTTGGGGAAATAGAAATATGCTATGGAGAAGACCTTTCCGCGGATGTAAAGAGTTCCATAAATTATTTGTGAATCCATCCAGAAAACATGTTTTAAACATTAATTTTATTTAAGGTCTAATAGATTTGAATATTATTTCAGAAAATTTGGTAATTTTATCAGCATGAAAGTGTATTTTGGTTAAATTGCATTCGGATAATTTTGCATGTAAATATTACTTTACAAGAGTTTCGAACTAACGGACCAACCGCTCTTTTCCCTATGCCTTTTTACTATTTGTTTTTACCCAAGTTAGGTTGGCACGGAGTGAAGACTCTTCATGTAACGTATTGATTTGGAAAAAGGTATAGTCACAATAAAAACTCTTTTTCATTATTTGCTAAATTTATTCAACTATAACGTGACTTGAAATTAATGTTCACGAGAATCCATTTGGGTTTTTGCTACCTTGATAAAATAAAGTAAGAAACTCGACTTGTAGAATCGTTTTTATTTTGGTTTTATGTGATTATAATTATAATTGACTTTTAAAATAAAGTATATGGTAAAACATTGTATTTCCCAACCACAGTACAAAATATTCTATTACACTTTAAGGGAACATTTTATGGTGTCATTAGAACATTTCATAGCACATTGAATATTTGGTCCAATAAGGAATTACAGTACTTTGTTCTTTGTATTTTTTTTCAGAATACTCTTTAATTTGAAATTTAAATTTTGAATCGCTAAAATAACAGTTTTTTTTTGTAATTACACGCAGCATAAGAGGTTTTAACCGTATTGCAAACTTGAGACAGGTACAATTTACAACCAAGCCTTACCCCGGAATCAAACCAAGACCCCCATCTCTGTCCAGAGCTATAACTCACTAAGGGGGCGAGCTATAAATAAGTTGTTCAACAGTTTTGAAAATTTCGGTATTTTTCCTTTGCAGACGATTTCCCATCTTTTCACAGCATATTCATTTTTTTTGGAAGGATTTATAAGTTCTACTGACAGATAATTTTTTTTAAATAATTTTTGTTTTGCTCTTTTTACTCACAGTTAATGGATTAGGTATAGTCCTTATAAGAGGTGCCTACAAGGGGGTCAACGAATAAGACTTCGTAGTTAAAAATTGTATTGGAGGAGGTTAAAAAATTGAAAAATATATAAGTAAGCATATTTTGACTGCAACCCCCCCACATAATCAATTTCTTATTCTTTCTAATTATACACACTCACCAAATATCGATACCTCTCTCAACTTCCTTCAACGAAACAGATATTTAACCAACTTGCCCTTGTTCTTACTTTATTTCTATAGAATTTTCGAGAAACTGAAAAATAAACTGGTTATGGATAGGTCGGGTGGAAATTTCCACTCGTCTGTCTGCCTGTATTCTCCTTCCAATTTCCTTTTTAATAAATCGACTTTAGGTTAGTTTAAAAAGCGCACTTTAGCTACACGTGAGCTATTGGCGAAGGACGTCGTAATTTCGAACCAAAGTTAAGTGACGAGCTGACGCCTGATTAGGCACTCAACGTGACCGTTAAGGCCGACATCGTACGCAGCGTAGGTATTTTGAAGCATATTTAACGTGCTTCCCTGTGCCTGGAACCTGGGATCTTCCGCATGCAATGCAAACGTCTTAACGAATTAGGCTCCCCAGTCTATCTGAATTTAGAATTTTTTTGTTTAAAAGGACACGTACCTATACCACCTAACCTATACCACCTAACATCACGTACCTATTTTTTACATTTTATCCTACTCTCTCTACGTCGGCATTTCTGCTCATCTGTACATACTTTTTCAGTTTCCGTTCTAACGTATTATTTTCACAATTATCCTTTTGTGTGAAAGATATGACATCATAAACCATTCTTATAATTTTGCCCTGCCTATCCATTAGATTTGAAATTCTGTGAGTATTAAAGTAAAACTAAAAGTGGTTATTTCATTTCTTGCAAAACTCCTTCTTTATTATTAAATAGATTGAATTAATTTTATTGTTTTGGGCCTTAACCCGTTTACAATGGTTGGCAAATTACGAGTCTTAAAAGGAGACATAACAGAACAACAACTACAAATGAACTTCCTAAAAACACTTAAATGCAAAAAAAAAGGAAACACGGAAGTATAGGGGTAAGTGGTGTACCTCGGACGTATGTGTACCTCGAACCTATGCTGATTCTAGCTCGATTAGCTTAGATATTGAAACAACTACAAATGCAGTTAAAGTATTTGCTACCAGGGATCTCAGTGAAGTTCTATCTGTTTGTTTAAAAGGTCTATTTATTAAGGAAGTTTCGAAAAACTAAATTCATAGTTCAAAAGTAAATTTTTGTCAGATTCGTTAGTGTATTTTTTTACTCAAACATGTAGTGTTTATTCAGAAACGATGGTTATGCAATATAAAGCAAAGTTTTAGCTATAAAACAGTGTGTTTGAAATTAAGTTAAGTCTAACCTTAACTTGGTGATTAACTATTTTGTTTTTAATATCCAAGAGGTGTACCTCGAACCTAATACAAGTGATGTACCTTGGACTGGTCCAAGGTACACTACTATAGGTCTTATGTGCTTCAGATTGTTGAAAACAATTTTTAAAATTGAAGTAAATTTTTCCTTTGAAAAATTAAGTATTTCAAGCTATTAATATGCAACCCTGATTTGTAAAATCTAGAAGAATGGAAATTTGTAAGAAATTTTTACTTGTTGTGATAAAGAATTTTTTCTTGTAGTTAATTATTTAGATTTATGGAAGGCGATAAAATTTTAACCATATTTATATAATATAGAAAATAATTATTGCATGCTCATCTAAAAAGATATTTTTTATACTAAATATGTAAGCAGAACATCCTTTTTACGTTTAGGCCTAGTTGTATAAACATAGGGGGGAATATTTGAGTTGTTTTTTCAAATTTAAGACAGAAAGATAGCCAAATGTTTTTCTATGGCATGAAAAAACAGTTTAATTTTATGCTGCATTTTAACGGATACACCTGAGAAAGATTGCATTGCAGCTGAAAAAGCCAAAAGGGCACTAAAAAAAATTAAGGCAATAAAACCCTCTTACTAAGCCAATTGACCTAACATAACCAATTACTACAATTTTGGCTAGAAATAAGAGTAGGTTGTAAAATGTATTTTTGAATTTTATGTGGCTAATAAATATTGGTTTTCGGACTGTAAATCGAGTCTCTCTACCTGTTAATAATTGGTCCAAGGTACACTACCGGTTGGACAAAGGTACACCGCCCGTGGTGTACCTTGGTCCTAATTACAATTTTCTGTATTTATTTTTGTAATAGTTGAAATCATTTAAATAACATGTTAAAATAAATATATGTTGTGTATAACATCATAAAGTATTTAGTAAAAATATTTTTATTCACTTTTTGCAAGTAATTAAGAAATTAAAAATTTAAAAGTCAAAATAGGTCCAAGGTAACCCACCTTCCCCTACTAATTGAATCGGTGAGTGCAGAAACAACGTTAGTCACAAATTTCAAATTTTTCAGGAGAGAGAAAAAACGTTATAACTCCTCCAAATTTTAAAATATTTGATAATTTTTTTTTCCTTTGTCATAACATGCTTTTATGCTGCTGTTATAAAAAAAATTACCTAATTTCCACATAAATTAGGCTCAGGAGAATTAAAACTATGATTTGGACTAATGCTGTTTCTGCATTCAACTGGTTTTACAGACAGTAGAAAACTTGGAAAAAGATAACCATTCGTTAAAAGTTTGTATTTGTTATGAATTTTGTTTCGATTTTTGTTAATAATATTTATTTTAATTAAATTCACACAAAAATTACAATTGTATATTTTTCCATATTATATGAGAAATGAAGTTACAGTATTGCAAAGTCATAAGACAGGAATATAACAAACTGAAACGCTCTTAAAATAGATCATTCTCAACGATAGTATCATTGTCATGTTCAGTGGTTGACCAGGTAAATAGTTCATCATAAAAACTTTGAAGTTTTCAGGAATATGAACAATCATTTTCTGGATATCTTCCATTTTCTTTATGTTGATTGGAACTTTCCCTGATGGGTAGGCTGCAATACTTGAAAGAAAATCAATATCGACGTTACGGAAAGCAGGTCTCAGCAACTGATGGCTGTGCTTTTGTAATCCTTCAATGAAAATGTATGTTTTCTTCAGAGTTATAGCGGAACTCTTAATATCGGGTGGGAGCAAACTTGAATTTTGTTACTTTTGGCACACTGTGCTTAATGGCGTGTTTTTCGATCAGTTGTTGTAAGAAAATATCTGGCTCATCTTTTGATTTGAACTGATTCAAATTAGCAACAAATTCAGATTTTTCATCATCGCTAAAGTTAGTCAAGCATTGTAATTTACACTTACAAGCAGCACCCCTGTTGATCGAGATGGAATGAGATGCCTTTTCCAGTTGATGTGTTCAACCCCACGTACTTTAGATGTTATAATCGCGTTTCTTCGAAACTCTCTTCATTCCTCCTCCTATTCTTGGGTGCTGTTTCATTATCACTCTCACTGCTTTGTGAGACTCACCGACATATTGCAAAAGACTGACTGTAGACGCTGAAAACTAACTTAGAACACGTTGAAACACTTAACTGAACTGACTTCAATACAAGCCTCACCTCAGGGTGTTAATCACACGCGCATGCTCGGCAAGGAACCTGACAAGACTGATCACGCGATCAGGCGGTGGGTGCAGAAACAACGTCAGTCACTGGACTCATGTTGTTTCTGCACTCAACACTGGAAACAAACGTCCTGTATTTACGGAACTACTCAATAGACTAACGTAGTTTTTTCACCAAACACGCATCTTGCCTTTCTACGCTTATTTTCATTGAAAACGAGTTTTCGGATTTTTTGGACTGAAGTGGTTTCTGCACTCACCGATTCAATTAATAATTGCATCGGTGATAAATATTAAAATTTAAAACGGATATTATATAATGATAGATATTATAATAGTTTTTGTTATGAAATTTTAGAAAAGCTAGTAATTTGTTAGAATTTATTAAGTATTTTTGTCTGAAGGATTCGTAAATCGGGTAAGTTTT
Organism: Hylyphantes graminicola; assembly: GCA_023701765.1. NCBI lineage: Eukaryota > Metazoa > Arthropoda > Arachnida > Araneae > Linyphiidae > Hylyphantes > Hylyphantes graminicola. The sequence continues at coordinate 43,631,445 of CM043111.1, forward strand.
GGTTTGGTTTGGTTTGAATTATCGTCGCACTAGAGCTACACGAGGGCTATTGGCGACGGGCGTCGTATTTTAGAACCACAGTCAGGTTACGAGCCACACCTGAATAGGCACCCAACGCAACCGTTAAGGGCGACATCGTACGCAGCGTTGGGACTTTGAAGGATATTTAACGTGCACTCCCTTACACGGGGTATTATTCGTCGGACATTTTTGGCTACACGAAATCGGGTAAGTTAAAATTATACTTTCCCAAGTTTCATTTTCGGATGTATTGCACATTTTACATGCATTGTCAAGATATATTTGGCAGATTGAACCGTTAAAATATAAGCGTGTGTGATTATAACGCAACTGCATTATAATTCATTCTATTGATTCGTCAATACATCAACATTTGAGGCTAGATAATTTTTAATTTAAATGTCAGCTTTTGATGAATTTGAAATAACAGTGATTGGTATTGTTAGCTATGCGTTATACAAGCATTGTTATTAATAATTTCTTTTTTTAATAAATCACATAAAATAAATAGGTAACTTAAAAAAATCTTTAGCAATTCTTAAAAATGAGCGACGAATAATACCCCGTGAACTAACATTACTAACAACCCCGTATACTAAAAAAAATTATTGAATCAATGCGGAATTTGGATTCATAAAAATTTAAATGGAAATTATAATTACGAGCTAGACATAAGTAAAAAATACAATTCTTACTGTCGAAAAAGTTTAAAAATAACTTGTTGTAAAAGCTTAAACTGGTGTATGCGTTTTTTAACAGAAATTTATAACGAATTGATAAATGTTAAAAGTTGTTTGCAAAATAAAACTTATGCTACAAGGTTATATTGCTAAAATTAATCTTCAGTTTATTATTTATTGAAGTGAAGAAATTTAAAACATTTAAAAAATCAAATCATCTTATAATTATTTTAACAAATGTTGGAGGGAATACTTCGTTAAGCCGTCAATGTTTTATTAAGAGTGAACAGTTTGATCTTCAGATAAAGTGGACCGAATAGAAAAAAATTGGCTGATGTTAAATTAGCAAATGACGTTTTTTTCGGTTTCTAATATTAACTCTCAACTCCAGTCCTGAAACGCTAAACTTTAAGCCCTGCAACATGACATTAAACAAAGATCTATCACAGATAATCCTTCTATGAAAATACTTATTTTATACTGTATTTTTAAAATATTAAAGGTGTTTTTACATATATTTTCCGATGATTTCCCTAGATGATATCTTAAATCCAACAAATGAAATTTTGCAAAGAGGCTTAGTTTTTAAATAATCTTTAAGTACTCCTCTCTCTTTCAAAAGTACAAGCAATTAAAATTATAATCAGGTATTAATTTTTTTAGTGTTCATTAAAACAAATTGTAAGAAATAACAAAGTTTTTTATTATTATTTTATTATTTGGTTTTTCTTTGTGATGTATATCTTCAAAAACTCTGTAACTTATTTTTAATGCCTTTAAGAATAAACTTTTTACAAACTAAGAATTAGTTTGTACAGTTACAATAAAATTAAAATGTTAAATGATTTTATAATCATATGTTACGTATATTTACAAATTTTGTTTTAGACATCAACTTTTATGTTGCGTAAATTTGTAATTAGATTTATTTGAGATCCGTACAGATGAAGCCCGAAAATTATTTATTAATTTCTTTTTCGAGTAAATGTACACAATTAAGGTGACTGCGAGTAGTCAGCTTTGCCTGTTAACCCATGTGAAACGTTTTACAGTTTTTTTTTAAATTCGTATTATAATCTTGTTTCTTATTCATAAATTACATAAACTTGTTAACGAAAGAAACCTAGCATTGGCAAAAAAGTAAAGATTTAAATTTGTCAGTTGTGAGAGTATTGTCGTTTGTGAGGTGAGTGTTGTGTAAACTAAGGAAATTAAATTTTGGTTATTAAATAAGATTAAAGTTTTCTGATCTCCGCTTTTATCCTTGAGACTTTTTTTTAATGTGATACGTTTTATTTAACACTGAGTTTTTTTGCTTCGGTTGGAGAGTTTAAAAGAAAACTTAACAAGGAAAACGTAATAAGTTTTTATATTATTTTTTGAACGGAATGCATTTAAGGTAAAAGAATATTAATTTGGCCTCTGAATATGGTTATGCTTTGAAAACTAACTTTCATTATTTTCTATTCAATTTCAAAACTTAACTCGTTTAAAGCGGTTTACAAGAAAACTTGTCATTCGAAAAATACACTTTTGTCTAAGTGTATCTAAATGTAAAAAAATTACTACTTTATTAATACTAATAATTAAATACTTTATCGAATCAATTTGCAAAATATCTCCTGACACTGTATGTAAAATTTGTAATACATCCGAAAATGAAACCTGAAAACATATAATTTTAACTTGCCCTATTTATGAATCCTTCAGAAGAAAATACTTTATTCATTCTGTCAATCTTCCATTTTTTCTAAAATTTCATAACAAAAACTATTTTATATGTATAACTACTTAATATAAGTTTTAAAATTTAGACAATATATATTAAGCTTCTATGAAATCGACAATTAGTTTACTTCCTTGTGTTTCTTATTATGTATTCAAGCATTTGTTTGTATTTCATTTGTTTATTTCTTTATAAGTATCCTTGTAATAGATTTATGTTAGTATTATGTAATAGTATTGTTGTAATAGTATTGTGTATAGATTCTGCCAACCATTGTAAGCGGGCTTGGGTCCATTACAGTAAAATTATTATCTATCTAATTTTAAAGATACAAGACGCGTTTACAAGAAAACTTGTCATTTAAAAAATAAATTTCTGTCTAAGTGTGCCAAATGAAAAAATATGTAGAACAAATGAAGACCATAGCTCTTGAAAATTTATCTCTTGCAAACTAAGTTACTCAGAAAACGAATTCGGAAAACTTAAATTAAAATTTTTTTCGGTAATGAAAAGTTAATGGTATTCGAAAACTTTTCGTTAATAGGTTAAGTAAACCTTGAAAACAATATGAAAATTTTAATACAAAATTTGCCATGCGATATTAGGTTTGTATTAGAAACTCTGCTTCAATATAAACAAAATATTTTTGTTTATCTAGAAGCACAGTTTCTCGAATATGAAAACTAATATTAATATATTGAAACAAAGCATATCCTAGCATTTTGTATAAGATTTTCTTCAAGAGGAAACCAGCAATATTTGGTGTTACCTCGTACCTTATGAAGCAGTTCTTCTCTTGTGGGCATCTATGAAAGCTATAAAATACAATTATTTCTGTCGAAGGAGAAAAAAGAATGTCCCAGTTATTCATCGTAAGGTGCAACGATTCTTTCATTACATATGTCGGAAACATTTTTCCGGAAATCTTATTACTTTCCATTAAGTTCTCCCTATTTTCATAGAGTTTTTCTGTCGTTGGAAAAGAATGCTTTTAGTTGGTCCGTCATAAATGTAACTGCCGTTTCTGACAAAATAAGTTACATATTTTATCCACTCTTTTAAACATACTTTTAAAATAATAATAAAAAAATCCTTCAATGGAAAAGTCGTGCACTACCAATCATATTTTTGTGTCTTTATAAGTTTTCATAACAGGCAAATATTTTGGCTGTTGGATATATAAAAAAACATGGCTATAAAAGAACTTCTGGTTTGAAATACCCATATTTGCCGTCTCCGACAATATGTGTCAAACCAAACGCTTTCTATGAAGCCCCAACCAAGGGGGATATTATATTATTAGGAAAGGGGGGATTATACAAGATTTAGGAAATCTCTAGATATTGCAGACCAATTCAAGTTATAACTTTGTCTATAGATAGTTCACAATGTAAATTTAATTGTCTTCGGTAACATACATACAGCCACTGACTAAGCAGGATTAGTAGTTTTCCATTGTGCCACGCAAATGGAATTTGGTTAATGGTAATTTTAATTTGGTTGTTTTTCGATACATTTCCCTTCACTAGCTTTCTTCGTTTCTAGTTTCCTTCACCAGGGTATTCATAAGACATCTACTTTTCGATTTGTATTTTGTGCCCTTACCTTACATAACGGTATTATGTATAAGGTACGTTGCAAGGGAGTTTATATTCGGGCAGTTGTTGACAGTTCCCGACTACAAATTTCTAAAGTACAAACAGAGTTTTAGCACGGTCACATACACTACGCAATTTTGAACCGTGGTTAAGTGGCGAGCTCGACTTCTAAGCCCAACAAAACCTTCAAGCAACAACTTATTCTATGCGCCGTCATAACTTTGGAGTCCACATAATTAATGAGCATGTATGACAGTGTATATTCAAACCCTCCATCATTAGCAGCGGTCAAACCTCCCAAGTCATGACCATTCGTGCGGATCCTTTATTGCTTAAGGTCGGTATTCCGATGGGAATCGTTGATTTACTGACAGGCCTGTAAGATGGGCAAAGTTTATATTTGCGAAGTGTTTGAGCTCAGTAATGACTACTCGGCCGGGAATTCTTCATCATTTGCTATGAAATGTATAGTTTCGAGTTATGCACGAAGATATTACCTAAACGATAATGGAAGAATATATTTTTCTCTATATGCTTGGAGAAGTTTGTACAACCATGAAGCATACAATGGATACAAACAACCAAATACGCTAAGAGTCATAAAGTCATACAGGATCAGATGGCTGGGACATGTTTTTCGACGTGAAGATCTGGACCCAGTTAAAAAGCTGTTTTCAAAGATTGAGGGTACAAGGAGAACAGGGAGACCAGCTACGAGGGGGTTGGACAGTGTTGAGAGGGACCTGAAAGTGATAGGAATAACCAGATGGAGAAATCTGGCTGCAAGTTGCCCTTCTAGAGAAAGCAGACCGAGAAAGCCTTGGCCTGCACCGGGCTGTAGTGCTGTTAAAGAAGAAAGCATGTGTTTGTAGAGTTTCAAAGAGTTAAATAAACATTAAATTACAGTTACAGCTTTGTCTAGTAATCTTGCGAACTGTGCGAGGACTGTCGCCGGTAACACGTATCGATCCAACAACTTCGAGAAATGTTTTCCATTAGTTTCTACCTTCTTCTGAATTGCAGGCCCCGAGGAATATTGCTCTTTCGGGTTCTGGGTCTCGTTTAATCATTCAATCCTTTAGGATGTAGCTATCTCTTTAATAAATTGCACCGTCTTTTAAATATAGCACATGATGATATAGATAAACAGATTGAGAAGGAAGTGTTTCCGCAGTAATTTAGTAATTAAAAGAGGTCGGATTAATTGAGGGTTCTTAAATACGCAATTTTCTTTAATCGTTTAGTTTACCATTCTGAGAGATTTTTTTTATTAAGTGCATTGTGTTTTGTTCAAGCTTCCTTAGTAAAAATTACAGCATAACAACTGTACTTTTTCTGTTGTTAGAGTAATTTGAGAATGTGGCTAAGTATATGGTTGTACCTTGAATATTTCGGAAAGAGAAACGTGCACCCGCTTTGAAGTGAATCTTGATAAATGATTATTTAACACTTGGATAATGTGAAAAAGTTTTGTTTGTCTTATGCATAAACTCATAGGTTTTAGTGCAAATATATTTCTTTCGTACATTTAAAGAAAATAAGTTATTTTGGAAAATCCTATTCCTTGACTAACTTTGACTGTATTTTCAAAAGTACAAAATATTTTTAAAGGGGACTCTGTACCACATCAACTTTTTTTTTTATGTATAGCTTTTTTTATTAAAATTTCTTTGGTTTGTATTATGCGAATTAACATATCAAAACAATGTATCAAAAAAACTTCGAATATTTGAAAAGTTTTTTAAATTTAATTTTTAGTCTTAAATATTTTTATTTTTAAATGCAAAAACTTTTTTATTACCACTATTTTAACAACAAAATTTTTACCTAGATACTTTAAACTATGATACATAAAAACTAGCTTATAAATTTGATACATAACCTGTAATAATTTTTAAAAGTAAATAAAGCAGTTAAAAAGTGTCGTAGTTAAAAGGCCTTAGCATTTTAAAATAGCTCAAAATAGGAGAATCTCGCTGGATATATTAGCTTCTAAAATTTCATTTTAACATTAAGGGCAATTTAACATACCAATTTACTGAATCAAATTGCTTGTAACTCCCATGGTGATCTAATTTTGTTATCCCGTTTGCCGTGAACTGTAGACCATTGACTATATTATCATAATTCCATACAATAAAACGAAAAAAAGTGAATTTTTTTTCGATTTCGAGTTACCGAACTTCCTTAAACTTAATCTAAATATTTTAAAAACTTAAATTCCTTTTTTTTAAGCAATGTAAGTTTTTTTTTTTCAATTCGTTCAAGCGGATAAAATTTTAAATGAACTTTAATACTTAATTATTCAAAAACCACAGAAGGGCCTTTAACTTAAATGATGACTTAAACCACAAAGTACATATGTTTAAATCTTACTATCATAAAGTTTTTCAAATAATTTTTATTCTTTAATTTATTAAAAAAAGCATCATTAAACTGTCTGAATGGAATGTTTTGGAAATAATTAGTAAATATCAACAAACATTAGTTTTCCACCTTAAACATAAATTATTTTTAAATAAACTACATGTACAGACAGTAATTTTTAAGTAGGTTTCATCGTTAAGTATAAACGGAAGAATAAAATAATTATGCTTTTATTTAATATTTACACAAAATATATCGTACATGATTGCTTTCCCAAAAAAACTTTTAATTTCCGTTGAAAATCCCCCCCCCCCCAAATATTAGTATATATTACCATAAAACTATAACATCGGTCCTGATCATACAATAAATTGGAATTATTCTGATAGTGAGTAATATTTCATTTTGTAAAGTTTTAATCCTCAACATTAACATAGAAATATTTATTGTTAGCCTTTAATAAAATTTCAGAATTACTTTATTATATGTTCACGGCAAATTATAATTTAGCTATGAAAATGCATTCTAAGTTATATTTAAACTATTTATTCTTTTAATATTTAAAACGTCATATCCGTATATACATAAATTATGTCAGTTGACCTAAATACATGGACATGATGGTACAAGGACATGATGAAATCTTAATTATAAACTCCTAGACAGAAAAGTTTTAGGCTTAAGAGTTTTGATAAGGCTTCAGAGTTTGAGCAACGCTTTAAAAAAAAAACTTTTTTCAAAACATACTTTTTAGCACATATTTGTATGAAAACAATCTATGTTTAGATGAGAAGAATATGTGTAGGATATTTGCAGGATCTTAAGAGGTTAAATAATTTATTTCTCTCTAACAAATAGCAAATTATTAGTTAAAATAGTGGACTTTCCTACTTATATCTTGACTACAGAAATTACCCTATGATCTCCTGTAATTTGTTTTTACTTTAAACTTCTAATTCTTTTTTTTATATTCTATGGTATTCAAAATATTGACGTGACAATGTTTAACGTGCATTATCGAAAACTGATACGACAAAAACATATTACCGTTGTCATCTCTATATTCTTATAAATGTCAAATAATACTTAATTGTACTCGGACATGACGGAAATATGTGAGAAATTTTGTTTTCACATAATTTAGATATTTATATTCTTTATAATGATTATATTTTGTGTGTTCAAGTAATGACGATTCAATTAAAAAAACATTTATTGTTGAAAACAATTTAGATTTAATTAGGATTTACTTTCTAAAACAATCCACAGACATGATCTGGTATAGTCTGTGGAATTTTTATGCTAAATATATATTTTTTTATTTATTCAACATTTTTTAAGTAGATAAAATATTCATAATCTTAGATTAGGTTAAGGGAAAGCATACATTTTTTTCATGTGAAAGATAGCTTGCAGAAACATGGTTTTGCATATATTGTAAGGAATGACCAACATACATTTTAGAAAACCTCATAATAAACCAGATTGACATTTTGTATTTTTTAACAATATGGCTACAGTTTTTAACTAGCATCTTAAATAAACTGACTTTTTTTAATTTCTACAATTTTGTTCAATTTTTTTAATATTTGGAAAACGGTGCATATATGAGTTACTACGACATGAATCTCGCTTATTTCTTTAATGAAAGCTGCCTATTTTTTATGCGTTTTGCTGCTGGCATAAATTCAGTTAAATTAATGTGGTGTAAAAAATAAAGATAGATCAAAGTTTTAATTTACTTCAAACAGTGAGAAAAAGACTTTAAAATCTAATAATTAAATTCAAGTGGAACATTTTGTTTCAAATTTAATGACGCAATGCATATAATTCCGAAATACTAGACAGTTTTTAGCAGAACTAGTTTTCATTCGTTAAATGTAGTAAAATTAAATGGTTTTATATGTATATATATTTTTTATAGTATTTAATTTATTTTCTATGACCTAAGGACATACTTGAGGCTTTTCACAAATATTTTGTTTAAGAAAATACATATTCTTCTATGAGATAGTACTAAAATGAATGTCTAAACAGCCAAAATAAATTTTTCTTATGTAGCTAAGTTTCTTAAAAGCAATACAAGTATGGCGAAATTAAATCCCTTTCTCTTAAGTTATGAGGCGTTAACTGAAGTAAAAGTGTGTTTACTTTAACTTTCTTTCGACTTTATTATTAACTGCTGCTATCTTATTAAAGAACTTCGTTGATAAAGGAATTTCCGAAGCGCGTTAGGCACGTAGATAAATGAAATTTCCAATATAAAAGCTTTGCTCTTAAGCTTGTATTGTTATGATTGTTTAGAGATTTAAGCACTTAGAAAGTTTAAGCCGAAACTAAAATAGGAGTTTAACTTAAACAACAGTAGACTTAAAGACATTTGAATACTTATTTAAATTAAATTATATAAAGGTGTTAAAAATTTAAATGCATTAGAAAAGCGGAATTATCAAATTAATCTACACTCTTTAAACAAAAGAGTGAAATCCACTCCAGTTGGAGAAGTGCATTTTCGACACTGGAAAGGAATGAATATTAACTCAGACTGAGTTAAAATCACTCGTTTGGAGTGATCCTGTCGGAAGTTTAACACACAAAGGATCCACTCCAAAAGGAGAAGTGCATTTTCCAGACCGGAGGAGTGAAAATTATTCAGACTGAGTTAAAATCGTTCGTTGTAAGAGTGTAAAGTAATTTTATAAGAAATAAAAAAGCTAATTTTTTAATTGCACAATAATCTTTTATGTAGACTAAAAGTTGAAAGTTTAAAGTAAAAGAAGTATTATGTAAATAGTTCATTGCATAACTGTTAAAATTAAATTAATTTAATTTAATGAATTATCAAAATAAGTCAATTGTCAATTTTAATTATTTATCGTATTACCGATAAAGTTTAAATGCATTGCAATTTACAAAATATTTAGAAAGTTAGTATGCATAAATTTTTTTGCATTCAACAGTTGATTTTTTAGGAAATCTTCTTCACAAGCTCAACAGCCTTTTGCAGGCCAAGGCTGACTCGCTGATCCTCCTCCAGTTGGCCCTATTAGCCGCAATGGCTCTCCATCGGTTGACTCCTATTATTTTGAGGTCCCTTTCGACATCGTCTAACCATTTTTTAGGAAATAATCTTAGCAATTCTACATAAAGTATTGCTAGAAAAATGCCAACACTATCTATTACACCACAATTGTCTTTGGTGAATGCTCAAAACCGTACAACAAGTGTACATAACCATATTGCGATTTTCAAGTATATTTATAATAAAATATACTTAAGTGCAAAAGAAAAACCATAGTGAATCATAGAGGGTATATTCATAATCTTAGATTAGTTCAAGGGAAAGCATAAATTTTCTTCATGTGAAAGGTAGTTGCGGAAGCATTTTTTTGCGCATATTGTAAAGGAATGATCAACATACATTTTAGAAAACCTCATAATAAACCAGATCGACATTTTCTATCCTTTTAACAATATGTTTAGAGTTTTTAACCAAGATAAAAAAAAAAACCTGAAAACCATAGTGAATCATAGAGGGTATCGGTAGGCAACCTGTGTCAAATTGCAGCTCTTGTGCTCAGATTGAACGGAATTTGTTTTATGTATGGATTTAACTAGGTGAAGGATATTGAAGTTTATGAATTATTTTTTAATCTTTTTTACAAATTCTTTTCAAAAACAATTTTTTTTCAAATTCAATTTTACTTTGCATATAACAATACCACCTCATAGCTATCAGTATGCTGAACTTAGTTAAAATTTGTGCTGAAGCTTTCAAAAATCATACAAATTTCGGGCATTACAAAAAATAAAATATAGGCTTATAAATCTGATTTTTATATCCCGCACGGGTTCACCCATGATAAAGGTGACTGGTATTTTTATGCATGGCTTTTAGAAACTCGAAATGCATAGTGGAGAGGTCTACCACAGACGAAGAACGCAACCTCTTTAATGGATTACCAGCAGCACCGAAACTGCTTTAAAAACACAGTTGAGTCATTCCACGTCAAATCGACCAGCTCAAAATCTTCATGTCACAGAATTCAATCTTGATTTTATTCTAAGTACTAGAGACAAATTTATTAGACACGTATTTTTTGTTTATTCAAAATTTTAAGAATTATGAAAGTTATGATTTTTTAAAACCGAAAAGTTAAGCCTAACTTTTTCTCATTTAGCATTGCGGTCTATGGGAAATTTAGTATTTTCGAACGAGTATAACTAAAAAGGGTAACCTGGGAACAATTAACAAATTTTTGTATGGAATACTATTACTAATGGTAACATTTTGGTAAAGTGCACTGTTGTTCCCAAAACTCCTTCTACCAAAATTATTTTTTTAAAAGTCAGAGGAGAATAACATTAGTTCCAATGGAGAAATTTCTACAATAGGTTTGTGTTTAAGAAAGAATCTGTGCAAGCGACTATATTTTTTTAATGAAATATTAATATTAAATTTTCTCATATGATAGCAAACATTTTTTTAATATTTCATGTTATTGAAAAATTTAAGTCTTTTCCTCCTTTCAAATTTTAACTTATATTTATAATATTTTTTTATTTAATATAAATATTAATTGAAATTTCAAAGGTACAAGGGATTTACATTTTTCAATAATACAAAGTGCTTAAAAATATTTGCTATGGTATTTCAACGCGGTATGGTATTTTAACACGCTTGCACATATTCTTTCAAAAACGCAAACCTATTGTACCCATTTCTCCATTGGAACTAATGTTATTCTCCTCTGACTTTAAAAAAAATAATTTTGGTAGAAGGAGTTTTGGGAACAACAGCGCACTTTACCAAAATGTTACCAGTAGTAATAGTATTCCATACAAAAATTTGTAAGCTGTTCCCAGGTTACCCTTTTTAGTTATACTCGTTCGAAAATACTAAATTTCCCATAGACCGCAATGCTAAATGAGAAAATGTTAGGCTTAACTTTTCGGTTTTAAAAAATCATAACTTTTTTAATTCTTAAAATTTTGAAATAATAACAAATACGTGTCTAATAAATTTGTCTCTAGTACTTGGAATAAAATCAAGATTGAATTCTGTGACATGAAGATTTTGGGCTGGTCGATTTGACGTGGAATGACTCTTTATACAGTTTGCTTGCTGATAATTCGCAGTAACTGCCATATGTGGAGAGAAATTACATTTCGGAGAAATATTCATCAGAGGTTCAAAACTTTTTAAAAATTTCCTGACAGAGGGCAATGAAGCTAATATATCCCGATTCTCAACAGCATGTCTCACTATTAATTCACAAATTTCGGTAGACATGAAATCAGCATCATGGAACGAAACAGACATATGCGTCATCTATGATAGGAAAATTTTACTTGAAAAGCAGATAATGGTAAAAAATAATCCACTCCTTTTTACTTGGTTGCTATTAAACATATTTTGAAGTTGATGTCATTTTTTAGGGTTAAGAAAGTGTATAATTGATTTTTGGTACCAACATTGACATAAGATTTCTTCGATAGTTTAAAATGAACACTAATGATTAATCTTCTATCAGTAACACCCATCTTTAGACGTAAAAAGGTTAAACACCATCAAAATACGCGAAATATCAATTTTCCTTTAATTTTGCTGCAAATTAAATTCAACATGTGCTGACTTATACGCATTTTAAGTTGGACGACTCCGTAATGTTAAAAAAGTTTCACAAACTTTTTTTTATATCATCGAAATATGTATTTTCGCTTTTTCCGTCCGTCTATAGAAGTGCCCTATATCTTTTAATTTAAGTTCTGAAGTATAAATTTAAATACGTTGTTTTAGTATGTTTGTTTATCTTTACTATAAAACTCCCAGTTAGTAGTAAAGTAACAGGAAAGTAGGCCATATTAGTTTTTTCAGAAAGTCTTGTGTTTCATTGTTTTTTAAGCTATATAGATATAAAATATTTTATTATTTATTTTGATAAATTTTAATACTTGTTGGGAAATCTGCCAGTTTAAAAGGTCCAATTCAATTTCTTGTAGGAAAAAAACGTGGCTCTCCGCGGAAACCTACCAAATCTGCTATAATTGTAAAAGTGGTCTTAAATATCATTATAGTGAATAATTCGCAGTATTTATGAATACTAAATAAGTATAGATTATCATATAAACAAAGCATTCACTATACTTAGCAAATCTAAAACAAATTGTGAAGTATTACGTTCTGGGCACATCAAAGACAGTATCTAAAAATAAGATAAGACCAACTTTTGCTCTGAATTGATTATTTTTCTATAAACCCTTTTATTGTTTTACTTATAGGGTTTTTCAAATAAAAAAGATCCTCTTTGTAAATATAGCTATTTCTCTCCTCGTTGCTACATTTCATTGCATTAAGTGATGTAAGATGAATTAATGTAATCAGCAACAGTATTTGTTCTTTGGAAAAATAGCTCTGGAAAGAGCTATCTTAACATTGCTTTTTTTAAACATATGTCGTAATTAACTAAACGTTATTTCGCAAATACTTTCATGCGTTAGGTTTGGGTGAAATCCCGAGTTGGAAAGAGCTACACAAAGACTATCTTTTGTTAGGCCACTGTAAAGTAACGCAACTTTTTTACCCTGCTGTAAGGTCGTTGTTTGCAGATAGTTTTATGCTGGAAAGCTTTCTTTATCAGAAAATTTCAAATCGTGGAAAAAGAGCAAATAAAATGTAAGGAAAAAATCAACCTGTCAAAACAATATATTCTATTCATAAAGATTTTTTTATGTGTAGTGATTGTTTACAAATCTTTGGCATTATATTGAGGTAATATTTGAAAAAGGTTCTACACTATACAAAAATATACATATTTTAAAGTATCAAGGATCATTTTAAGTTATTTCTTATCCATAGTATGGTGGAAAAATATGTTAACAGTTATTTTTTATGAAAAAGTCACAGAAAAATTAAACAAATTTTTTTCTAGATTGTCGAAAACTGCAAGAAAACGCGAGAGATAATATTGTATACAAGACATTGATTGATGAAAAATACTTCAACCCTTCCAGCTATAACTTATTGAAGAAAAATAATGATGCGCTTCATAGATTGAAAGGAAAATTTATTTATCTAAGAAAAAGTTATTTAGAACAGTGCGAGGAATTAAAAAATGTGAAAAACTGTATTCAGAAAAAAAACCCGCCTAATTATTAAAGTAATCGATAGTAGATATTTTAAAATTTGATATCAGTTCAAGTGCATTTATAATTAAAGTAAAATTAAGTATGAATAAATATTTTGTGCCCAAATTAAAAATTTGAATTGTTTTTTAAACTGCCTATATTTATTGATTTCCTTGGTTTAAATTAAATATAAGATACATAATTTATACTTAAATTGAAAGATTGAAACTTTTTATTGTAAATAATTATAAAAGCAAAATTAACGCATTTCAGTCAGTTGTAAATTTAAAAATCTTAACGATATTAAGTTTTCTCTTTATTTTCAAACAAAGAGAATTAAAATATTATCTTTGAATTTTGTGTAGTGCATTTAATAACGCTGCTTACAACGTTAACAAAACGAGGAAAACTATTAAATTAAATGAATTGCATTTTATTATGCTTATGTTAATTTTACTTAACAAAATCTCAAATTTTCAACTAATTATAAATACGTTTACCTGTAAATACACTGGGGATTTTGGACAAAAAGCTCTTAACAGTTCGAACTGGGACTCCATGATTTTCATCTTGCATGCTTTCTAAAATTGTTTCCATCTAAAAAAAATTAATATACGGCGTTACATAGATAGTAATTTAAGGAAATAATAGTAATAATAACAACATTAATTATTTAAATGTTAAAAGAAAAACTTTGCTGTATAAAGAAAAGAAAAATGGGAAAAAGAATCTGGTTCAGGCGAACAAAAGTAAATTCACATAAATTAGCAACTAACGAAAACAAAAGAAAAAACAACAGTATATACAATGGCAAAAGATGAAAAAATTATAATGTTTTAAGTAATTATGAATTATAAATGATTCAAATCGTATTTATTCAATACAAATTTAAATAAACTTTTTGTAAATGTAGTAAAATTCATGTTATAAGTTAAATTGTTAGATAAGTAATTGTAAAGTTGAAGTAGGATACAATAAGAGAAGATTAGATAACAAGTCGACTAATGAAAGCCTTAGAACTGCTGTTTGTTTATAAGTTATTTAAAATAAATATTTCTAAATTTCTATCGGTAAAAGTGGTATTTTTTACTAGAAAGTATTGGATAAAATGAATAGAGATATGTATCAAAAACTCACCAACTTTTGAGCAATAAGTAATAATAATTTTTTAAAAGTTTATTTGTTAAAAAAAGTTAAAAACAATTTTAAACATATAAGAATGCAAGCGTAAAGAATTTTGGATCAATTTATTTCACAAATTATTTTGGGAGTGAATTTTATTTTACACTTTTTCATACTTTCATTCAATAAAAACAAACATTATTCAATTCTTCAAAATACATGATTCTTCCATCTAATGTTAAATAAGGGCAAGCTCAATTTAGTGAGAAAAAAATCGCAAGCCGATGACTAACTATATAGTAATATAGTATAAAAGTTAAAAAACAAAACTTAATTTATTTTTGCTCAGTCACAAGTGTATACATTTGTTTGGAAAATCCTAAAATGTTGCTATTATCTTGCACCAGTACGGTTATAAGTTTGAAACGAAATGTATTGCATATTGTTAATATTTTTCCACAAGACATAATTTTTTTATTTTACTTTTTTTACTAGAAAGTATTGGATAAAATGAATATAGATATGTATCAAAATTTTTATTTATAAAATATTATACTTTTATTTCCTTCAAAAAAATTGTTTTGCCACATAGCTTAAAAATGTATGATTCGGATGATTTCTTAGTTTTTACACAGCCACTGATATACGAATGCAATACTTTTAATGGAAGGAAGCCTGCATTTCTGTGATTGAAAATTCAAGAAAAAACAAGAGTTTCAGAGTGCTTTTTGTGCTGATTTTTTTCTTTGCAGAATAAAAGTATTTGTTTTACATTATCCAAATATTTATTGCATTGAAAAAAACTGAATTTATTTTTTTACATGAAATTCTAATCAGAAGTGATGTTTGGTGATAAATAAAAATTAAGACAATACAGAAAATAACATAAAAGTTTTGTTTAAATGTTACATCTGCTTACATATTAGAACTTCAAACGCCAATGTTGAGTTATGAATGAGAGAGTTAGCTACCGTTGTTACAATTCGATGAAAATATTCTGCGATAGTCTTGTGATAGTTGACATTATAGATGTGGTCTTATGACAGCATTCTTCTGGGACCTTTAGTTTTTCATTAAAATATAAAATATAAGATACCGCAACACTAATTGTATTTTAAATAATGTATTCACGCGTTTGCATTAACGTCTTTAAAATCGATAAAACTCGTTTAAAAGCTACTTTAAATGCATCTTTATTTACGATGATTATCAGATAGTTATTATGGTTAATAATATCTATAATAATAAAAGAAATAGTCTGTGTGTATGTCTGTGGATCACAAAAGACCTACTTAGACTGCTCTAAAAAAATCGAAATTTTTAATTTAGATTCTTTTTAATATCTACGTGTGCACCTGAGGCTTAGTTTTTTCCTATTTGATTGTGATTTTCAATTATATAATTAGTTTCAAAAAGCGTCATCCACGTGGAAGTGCGGGACCATAACAGGGCTTGAAAATACATGGACCGGGCCGAAACGGGGGCTTGACGCCGTCTCTTTTAGTGTTTGCTTTTTAAGTGCGCATGCTCCAACACGAATTTAATTTTGTTTTGATTTTGAGTGTATTTTAATACGTAGGCAGACCCCATAACAGAGATTCAAAACACAACAAGCCGTAAAAGGGGCTTTACGCCATTATCTGTTAATATTTGCTTTTTTCTTGCGCATGCGACAACACGAATTGAATTTAGTTTAGATATTGAGTGAATTTTTACAAGCATGCCTCTAAAAGGAAACAATGCGAAGTTAACGGGTTCCCAGTAAGGCGGGACCATACTGCTAGTTTGATATAAATGTACCAACTACACTATTGATTTAATAAAAATTAAAATACACTTATATTAACATTCACTCACAAAAAACATTGTTTAATATATCTTTGGTTAGAATTTCGCTTGTTTTATGGGAGTGACTTTATTTACATGACGTCGATTTTGCACCTATTTAAATCATTTTAGTTGCTTATTTCATGCTTTTTAATTTTATCTCATTAAATTGATAGATATTTTTTATTCTTGTAATAATATAGGTATTTCTAGTAAAATAACTTTAGCATTGAAACTATTATTAAAGTAATAGGATAATATGAAAATGAATTGCACATTTTACTTATTCATACTTTTCGTACGAATGGCAAAATGGGAATTAGCAAAAATGTATGGTTGTTATTTGCGCGTTAATTATAAAGCTTATTTATTTTAATACCATATTTGTTAAAAAAAAACAAGAAAATATTTTTTTTAGGAAATTAACAGAAAAAGTTTGTGGCAAAAAAACAGAGATTATGAAAATAACCCACAGAGATTATGAAAAAAAAACAGATTTTTTAAAATAAAATTTTGAAATTTATCTTTATTGCTAGATATACTTGTGAATAAAATTAGGAAAAAGCCGTATCAACTGTTCTGAAGGATGAGAGTTAAAGTCAAGAGTAAAGCTATGGACAAAATTAATTCACTTAAAAGCCTTATGTTTTGCATTTGAAAAAAAAAAAAAAACTAAACAGTTTTCCTACACATGTATTCCTAATTAGTGATGCCTGCAAGTACTTAAGGTAACTTGATGCTTTTAAAGTTTAAAAAATGACGCATCAAATGTAAGTGTTTTAATTAAACTGAATGAACTAATTTTGAGTCGCAATTATAATTTTCACGGCTTTTCGAATTCATCATTAACGAAACAATTTCAAGTCCCTTTAATAAGGTAAATTCTTTTATCGACCATTATAAACTTTATGTATTTTTATTCGTTTTAAAAATGCGTTGGTTGCCAGTTATACGCAGCTTTCAGACAAACTTAGTAAAGTAAGCCCTAGTTTATTAGAGATATAAGAATTTTTTTTTTTGATAGTGACTAACCATTATGTAACCTATTTATCCCTGTCCCATAAAGGACGCTTGTATGTTTCTTCCTACTTCAATTTATATAAATAAACAAAATATTAGGCAAATGAAAACTTTAGCTGGGAGCAATTTATGTAGATCAAATTAAGTAAAACAAAAAACAAAAAAAAATTAAAGTTAGCGTTTTTATTTTGTAGTAGGTTAGATTGGGTTTTGAATTATCGTCGCACTGAATCTACACGAGGGCTATTGGCGAAGGACGTCGGATATTAGAACCACCACTCCAGTTGGAGAAGTGCATTTTCGACACTGGAAAGGAGTGAATATTAACTCAGACTGAGTTAAAATCACTCGTTTGGAGTGATCCAGTCGGAGCTTTAACAAGGATTAAACTTTTAAGGATCCACTCCAAAAGAAAAAGTGCATTTTCCAGACTGGAGGAGTGAAAATTAATTAGACTGAGTTAAAATCGCTCTTTCGTTTTAAGAGTGCACAGTCAGGTGACGAGCCAGCACCTGAATAGGCCCCCAACGTAACTGTTAAGGGCGACATCGTACGCAGCTTTAGGACTTTGAAGGATATTTAACGTGCACTCCGCTATACGAGGTATTATTCGTCGGAAATGTTTGGCTGCAAGGGGCCGTTTATAGGTCGGCAGCTATTTTGGCTATGCCTGGACCCAAACCTGGGGCCTTCCGCATGCTAAGCGAGTGCTTAACCGACTGGGTTCCCCAGCCCCCTATTTTGTAGTAGGGTAAGGTGGGGTAAGTGGGACCCCTTTGTGGCATAATTCACACGACTTTAGATCCTCATACCACTGGATGTAATAGACCTAACAACTTATTTGTTTCTGTGGTTAATTCTCTCATATCTTATTACTGTACCCGTGGCAACCTTAAAACAAATAGGCGAATAATAAATTTAAAAAGTATATTTTTCTTTTTGGTCGTCCGAGTAGACCCCCTTGCCCCGCAAGGTGGGGTAAGTGGGCACCCCCCCCCCAACATATTTTTACACATAACTGGCATAGAGATATGATGGGGCAAGTGGGATAATTTACAACATTTTTTGAGTATTTGAAACAAAAAAATAGTGATGTATCTTCAACAGTTCCCCCATAGCAACTTTTTCTGGCACATGCAAGTTTAATAAAAGAAAAAATACGTTAATTTTCATCTTGTCATTTTTGCTTATAGTGTAACCTAAATGTTAGGGCGACAGATTTGAAACTGGCCTATGACAATGAAAATGACTATGAATAGTGAATATGACTAACCCTATGAATCAGTGAATAAGACTATTTTTAAGTATATTAAAGAGTAGGGGCAAGTGGGCCACCCGTGGCCCACTTACCCCAAACGCGGGGCAAATGGTCCCCCCAATTTTTCTTAACCTTATCAACATTACAAGTACCTGACACTGCAAAAAGATAGTATGTTTCATACACTTTCAAAATACATAACATTTTGTTTTGTATCATGAACAGTTTGGAAATAAATAAAAAAAAATAGTATGATAGCGTGAATTACGATAAGATGCAATTTTAAAAATTGTCACAAAAATGCTGGTACATTTTGACATATTTAAATGAAAATGATGCCATTATTTTTCCTGTATCTATTGGGGTAAATACGTAAAAATATTGTAACATATGTTTTTTAAGTCCATAATTCGGGAAATGCCAAGGGGGGGGGGGCCACTTACCCCACCTTACCCTACTTATAGTACAAATACAAATACAAAAATTGTCGACCAACAACATTCCAGAAGACCAGCTACGTTGGTCCATGTTATATTTAATTCCTTACCAGTTTCCAGTAATTATTGAGATAGTATTAAATTAACTTTGTTGACAGTATGTATAATTTTAGTTTTAACTTTGTTTTCAAAATACTGTTATATCCATATGTTTTTAGGCTTAGTATACATAGTTATTTTTTCGAAACATTAAAGAGCTGATGCACGGCCTACTCAATTACTAAGTCCAAAGAAATTATTGCCTTGTATATCATATTAGGTAATTAAAGGTAACATTAAAACTTGTGAGGCGTCACAGCACGATATTTTAAATAAAAATTGTCCTTACTCATGTAGATGCTAAAAAAAATTCGATAATCATTTATTTAAGAAGAAATATCGTTACTTAAGCATTTTTATCAAGAATTTATTTAATTTTACCTCTTAATTTGTACTGCAGCTTTAGCTTCAAATATATTCTTGGAGCAACATAATCCAGAAACCGATTTTCCTTGTATTTCGAAAACCCATGAGATAAAAGTATATCTCCAAAGGAAGCTATGTGTGCCTGGAAGCGGCCGCGGGACTCACAAAGACAATGGAAAGGAATTTTGCGAACTCAGCACATTTCGCGTATAAAGGAATGCGAATCTAAGAATTTTTTTTTATCGAAAAGTAAAGTTTTTGGGGTCAGTTAATGAAAGAGGTTTATGGAAGGATTCGGACGCATAAAATAAATATATGTTTTCTTATTTCATTTGTTTTAAGGGACATTTAAAATCATTTGCTACTAAAATACAACTAAAGAAATGGGAAATTAAAATATTTATTTTCGATAAAAGATTTTTTTCTCCGATTTTAATCTTTTTTACTAGAAAGTATTGCAGTGAATTGAACTTACGCAGTTGTGCATCTAATTTTTTTTTTTGCAAATAAAATATAAATTTCAACATTTATTTCCAAATAATTACTTTTTTTTTTAAATTTTTTCATTACAATTTATGATTGAGAGGATTTCGTTTTTTTATTCATCCACTGATATACGAATAGAATAATTTAAATCGAAGAAAGGCAATTTATTTGCCTTTCTTTTTTAGTGAAAAAGAACAAGAGTTTTAGATAGGTTTGTAGACATTTTTTCGGTCTCTCGTTTTCTTTTGAGAATCAAAATATTTGTTTAACTTTATCCAAATATTTATTGCATTGGAACACAAAAAACCTACTACATTCATATTTACGAAGCTTTATCAAAAGCGAAGTTTTTAGGTACATGACAACAGAAATTAAAATTAAATAGAAAATAAGATTACAAAAGGTATATTTAAAGGTTGCATCTGATTACAAATCCTCTAAACGCAAATGCTATGATCCAGATAAAGGAGTCCGTTTATATAAAACTTCCATGATAATAATATTATATAATATAGTTATGGTTGACATTATTTGTGCAAACGGTATTAAGAGAACATTCAAAGCATGTTTTCGACATATCTAGTTTTTTAAAATATAAATTATAAGATTATAGTAATACTAATTGTAAAGCCTATGCTCTTCCATGGATGGCGCATGCCATGGCATTTGTCATTTGTCATTACTAATTGTATTTTAAACTAATTTGTTCATGTGTTTGGGTATTAACATCAATAAAATATATAAACTCGATTAAAAGCCACTTTATTGAAATAATAAAATTTCAAAATATATTTTAAAGATTATTCTTAGATAGAAATTTGCACAGTAAGAAGTACTGTTTAGTACCTTTTAAGTTAAAATTTCAAGTGTTTTAAAATTTTAATTACTACTATTTTTTTGCTTTTGATATTATTTAATTAAATATAAGGATCTTTTATTTATATAATATTTAGGATTTTATTTAATACGGCCACTTTTAAATTGAAACATTTATTAAATTTATATGATACTATCAAGTACATTTTAAATCTTGTTTATTCATATCTTCAGAGCTGCTGTGTGAAAATTGAAAAAATGATGTTTTCTCTTCTTAAGTTTTAAACTTAATTAATCTAAATTTTATAATTGTTTCAAAACATAGTTGTTTAAAAATTAGATTTCAGTTTAATTTTGAAGAAAGGATCTTAAAGTCCTTTACAAATTAAAATAGAAGAATATCAATGAAATTTAATTAAAAATAATAAATTTTTTGTTTAACTCTAGACAGAGAAAACAATAAAAAAAGCCATGTATACCACTCAAAATTGAATAATTTAAATCTCTTATAATTGCAACAGAAAAAAAAACATAGCAAAAGTTTTTCTACAGGTGCATTCCTAATTAGGGATGTCTAAAACAACTTTGTAAGTTAACGTTGATACTTTTCAAGTTAAAATAAGTATGCATAAACAATAGTGTTTTATATAAATTGAATAAAATTAATTAATTTTCTATAGCAAGTATTATCTTAATACCTTTTTGAATTTATCACACGAAACAATTTAAATTCTTAGAATTAGGTAAAGTGTTTATAAACCGATTTAAACTTTGTGATTTATTTTGTCCAAACAATGTGTTAGATGACACTTATAGAAAATTTTCAAACAAACGAATTAAAATAATCCTTTGTTTATTAGGGAAAAAAAAGAAAATCCAAATTGGTTCCAACCCCTATTTACCATTACTTTATGGGTTTATGCCCATTAGCAAAAGTATAGGACGCTTGATTATTTCATCCAGCTTAAATTTATCTGAACAAACAATTTAAGACAAATGAAGAAGGGAGTTAGTGTAGGGCAATTTAAATACTATAAACTAACTTAAAGAACTTAGAATTCATGCTTTCATTTGGTAATGAAAATGTCTATGTCCTTAACCAGTGGGGCATAATGTTATAAACATTTTCTAAAGATTTAAGGTAGTATTGATATCGCATTCGAGTTTGTTCTGGAATTAATTAAATGTGCCTTTAAGTTAAGTCTGAAAGGGTTTAGTTAGTTTTGACGTATGTATACACAAAAAAATATATTAATAACAATTTGCAGTTTAATGCGTTATTAATACTTATATAATGGGTTTAATTTTTCAAAGTCATTTTGAAAAATACACGTGTGCTGCGCCTTTAACGCACATTTTGTGCTAACAATGCATTTACCTTTGGTAGAATTAAAAATTTTGTATTGTTTCAACTAAACTTGTAATAACTGAAAAATACATGCTATTTCTGCATTGAAAGTCAACAATTTATTTTAGAATGTATAACTGTTAATAGAAGTCTTTTTTCTTACACTATTCACAGGTTACTACGGAAACTTAGCACTCAATCAAATCTGGTGTGTGTTAAGCTTGATAAATAGCATGGGTCACAAGGGAGAATATTTCGCTGAGAATTTCTCCCCGATGACTACGTTCAATTTATGTTCTACAAGATTAAGGTAACACAGTTTCTCATTGTAATGAAAATGGTGCGTAACGTTGATCTTTTGATCAACTGTTCAAAATATATTTTATTAACGAACTAGTGCATTCAATTTTCGGTGTTTATTTTAGTACTGTGAATACTTTGGCATTGTACCACACTTTTAAAGTATGATTTGTATATAATACCTTCAATTTTCAAATTTGGCTGTTTTTAGCTAAAGCGGAATTTTAGTAATTGGAGTTTGAAAACCACATTGCTTTTAAAATCAGTTTAAAAAGGTGTGATGTAAAAAAAGAATTTTTCTAAAATATATAAAGCTTTTTTAAATTCTTCTAAAAAAATAAAAGTCAAGACATTAAGGTAGGCGAGTACCCAAAATTTCCCAACTAAAAAAAGTGGTTTACGCTAACAAGTCTACCACATTGAATTTTCCTCCTATTAACATTAATTATGTGTTAAATTCTTCGTTTTGAACTGATACATGCAATGACTCTCTAGACTTACATACAAATTACAAGAAAAGAAGTTATTAAGAAAAGTTATAAATTAACTGAAACCTTATTTTCGATTAACTTGCACTTGGACATTTTTTAAGAAATAACTACTATATTTACACAAGATATTAGAGGCTTATAGCACAGATATATATTGTAATAGCATCTGTAAAAAATTTCAGGTAAATTAATGTAAAACTTTTTATGCTAGAAGTGTTAGCGCAAACCCCTTTTTTTAGTTGAAAAACAGT
This sequence comes from Hylyphantes graminicola, assembly GCA_023701765.1. Taxonomy (NCBI): domain Eukaryota; kingdom Metazoa; phylum Arthropoda; class Arachnida; order Araneae; family Linyphiidae; genus Hylyphantes; species Hylyphantes graminicola. Next base: position 43,654,786 of record CM043111.1, read on the forward strand.
TAAAATAAATTTTATTTAAATAAAAAAAATGCCTAAAAAGCTTTGTGCATTATATTTGAAATCACTATGCCAAATTTAGAAAAGATTAAAGTAATAGTAAAAATTGTAGAATTTTGGGTGTTCGCCTACCTTAATGGTTATTTCGAAAATTTAATTTTTTACTTTGTGCCCCAAAGATATTTTCATTTCTGTTTGAAACGAAACACTTTTAGTAAGATGTAATTGAATTTCTTTTTTTAGATATTTACCCAAACCATATCGTGTTTCGCATTAAAAACAGTCGGTATATATAGATACATGTTATTTTTGTAGTTATTTTTATGTAGAATTATTTGCTATTTTGAACACAGTAATTGGCAAAAAATCTATTTAAAATTAGTTTATACATTTACTTATCAATTAAGAATAAAAATTGGATTTAGGGTAAAAATTCTGGCAAAAATACCAAAAAGAGGCAACAGAGCAGAAAAAGCAGTAATCAGATCTTCCTAATTACATGCATGACAAGCTAATTACTGCATAGGAAAAAAAATGAGATTCTTTCATTTCAGGGTGTAAATTTTTTTTATGATGAATATGTTATTAAGGAGAACTAAAAAGTGTAAAAACACTTTTACTCCCCACCCCTTCCCCAACCGCAGTTTATTAGGATGCTTTTATGTGATAAAGAGTGTTTTTTCGGTTACAGGAAAAGTTTTTATTTTTTACATGGTACACATGCACCTAGGTAATGTTTAGAAATCAAGAAGAAAATGCACACACTCATATTAATGACTCAATGTTGGTTCGTCTTTAAAATAATGGTACCAATTGCAAAAGATTGCATAATTATTTTGGATTCTGCTTATTTTTCAATATTTGACAAGTTAGGTTCTTTTACCGAAATAAAGTTTTCAAAATATGAGTAAAACAATGAAAAGGAAAAATGAATGATAGATAAATAATAATTTTAATTGGACATTGGTTCAATAATTTTTCCGTTATATATTGAAACGAATCTGATTTTTTTTATTTCTTTACATTTTCCTTGTTTTACGAAATATTATTTGCCCAAAAAATTCACTAATTACGCAACATTTGTTATTAAGATTCGATTTGAAATAAATGAAATCGAAACAGCCTACTACTTTCAGAAACCCTTATTATTAAGGATTTGTTTATCGTACGTATTTAATAATATAGTAAAAAGTTGCAAGATGACTTATTTTTTTTGTAGTTTAAAAATACAAAATATGGATGAATACAAGTACTTTATTATGTTTTGGAAAATATTTTAGTATTTTTAGTATAATAGTAAATTTAATGGCCTTCAAGTAAAAACACTGACAATGTCGGGACAATGATCATATTTCAATCATTAAAAGAGAAAATGTATCACGTAAAGTTGAAAAGCTTTGGTTAAGTATTAAGTTTAGGATAACATTCCGCAATGTGCAGAAAACTGACGGTTGACACTTTTATGTAACATGGGGGATCCGTTAGTTTCCGATTAAGTTTGTCATTTTCTTTGGAGGTAGGTAAACACACCGTTCAATTTCCTTTTTTTCTTATATACACACTCTTAGAAATAAAACTCTTATAACAACATTTTATCAATTTCTGAGCTTCCTTACGACGAAATTCAAATTCTTAATTATTTTATTAAAATAATCCAAATAGTTCGTGCATCCCATCAGAGATCATTAAAGGGGATTGACTGAGGGTTTCCGAATTGAAGCTTCTCTCCAAATCAGAAATGGGTCTCCAAATAAATCGCCTCTGTGTTATCCAATGGGAAAAAATATTTTTTAAGCCACATTTATCCGGCTCCGTTGAATATTTTTGCATATGGTTTTTTATATGATTAATGTAGCTGATTTACAGATTTCCATGATACCACTTTCTGAAATAAGTAAAAATATTTTTTTAATTAAAACAATAATTTGGCAAAATACTCGGACCAATTTTATAAAGCGGGGTTATGGGCATCTGGTAAGTCACAGCTACATTTATCATACTGTGAAAATATTCAATACCAGCCGGAGAAACTTAGGCAATATATTTTTTCCCATTGGATTAACACCGAGGTACTTTGTTTTGAAAATGTTATCGGGAAATGAAGCCCGCTGTCATTTGGGCTCATTCGCCCTTATGGTGACTTTTATCGTATTCTTTTTTAATTTCAATTAACTATGAGAGACAATAAAAGTATTCCATTGAAGGTCCATTTGAAAATACGTTTAGTTTGTATTTTACACGTTTTGGATGGTGCTGATTGTAAAGAGAGATGATTCTAGTTAGAAACGGTTGAACCCAAAAATGAGCTTTCTGCTTAAGTTTATATCTAAGTTAACAAAATATAAAACAAGTGATGGCATTTGTCCTAAACAATTTATACAGAATAAATTAAGTTACGCAAGAAATTTATTATTATTTTTTATAAAGTTAACATTCGTATTGGAATACGAGGGTGTAGGGGAGACCTGTGTACCTAGGGCCGGATTTTTCGATCCTCAAAAAGAAAGCCACTAAATTATTTAAAAATGTAAAATTTTGGTATGCACACATCATTACACTAATTACTATATATTTGGCATTAACAAAAATACTTAAAATAATATATTCTTTTAAATATGAGTTTTTAAAAAAAACTTCATAAATGGCCCCAGGTACAAGACATCAATGTACCTAGGGCCAGTAGCTTGTGTACCTAGGGTCAGTCCTTATAAACTCAGGTTTTAGCTTCCACACTACGTTTATAACGTAAAAAGTGGAAGGTTTTATAATCGTTCTGTCTGTCTGTCCGTCCGTCTGTCTGTCTGTCTGTCCGTCACCCACTTTCACAGAACGAACCGCAAGTCTCACAAACAAGTGGGATACGTCATTTTGAAGCAAAAAATCAGTTTAGGCTACATTCCAAATTTCATTAAAAAATTTAAATTAGAAGTTTATTTAAAATTTAAATAACTAAAATTTTAATCTACATTGAAATAACATGCGAATTCCATTTTTATTCAATATTTTCACTGTTGCCATGACATCAAACCTACGAGAAACTTTATTTAAAATAAAAATAAAATACTTGAAAAAAATATTTGTTTTTGTGTAATAATTCAATTTGGATTGTTGCAATAGCACAATAAAGTTATTTTGATGATTCGTTATTTTTTTGGGAAGAAAGATGCATAAAAAATTCGAAATTTGCACAAAAATATGCAAATTTTCGCTTTTATTTTTAAAGCAACAATGTTACCAATTTATTTTTCGAAATGTAAACTTGTGACTGCAAATATTTATTTAAAAAAAATCATCACTATTCTTCTAAGTTCAAAAAAATTAGCAAACGATAAAGATTAATTATCAAATCTGCAAAAGAAGATTAAAGAAAGTTATTAGTTTTTGCTTATAAAAGTTTGAATTAGAACTAGCCAAAGGCCCTGTTTGGCGAATTTCTTTTTGAGGTGTTAGTGTGTTTCCTGTTGAGCGTAAAATGTTGTGTGGAAGCGGTGTAAGTGACAGATTCTGTAACAAACCAACTTGTTTATTTCTAGTGAATAAAAAACACATATATACATACAGGAATTTTATAAAAGAAAGGATAACAGGCATTACATTCATTTTCCATACAGTTATTTAAATTGCAACAGTCCAAATTATTAATGAATTACAAGAATTTTCATTTTACATCATAATTTAAAAAACTGGTTCCAAAAGTGAGATGCACACATTGCCGCTCTGAAGCACCAACAGATTGTGGTTTGAGTAATTTAAACACTATAATGCTGTTATCAATTTCATAGATTTTATCTTTATCATAGATAAATTTATTTGATTGTGCAATATTTTTTAGATATTTAGTGCTATAGCGTTCCCCCGCAACATCTATTATTTCAGTACATAAAAATTTTCAGATTTTTTGCCTTGTAACTTTGTTAAACAAAAATCTCCCTTCTCAAACAAGAATCACTCATAGTAACAACTATAGAACTTGATCAGTTGAACTGGAATTAGAACACTGTACAATGTCTGATAATTCTTCGGATGACGTTTCCTCAATTTCAATTACAGGGTTTTTTTTCACATTTTCTTTTTTGGGCTTCTCTATTCGCAAGTTGTTCTTCAATTTCTTTCTTTTCTGGAGTGTCTGTCAGAATTCTGCATCTGCCTGGTTTTCTGCCACCTCTCTTGGACCTAGTTGTACCTAGGGCCATGGACCTAGGTACAATGCAACTATGTGGCCCTAGGTACACGATTTGATAAATTTATATAAAATGTCATCCACAGAAAATTCCACATGGAGGTGAGACTTATTAATTATCTCATTTAGAACCCAATATTACAAATAAAATTATACACTAGAACTCAACTGAAAAAACTTATCTTGCCTTTGTCAAACAACAAAATTGATGAGCTTCAGAATTTTACTTTAGGGCATACAAAACTGTTTTTCATTTATAAGTTTCCAAAGCCTTCTCCACCAAAGTTTAAAAGTGGCTGCCAAAATAAAAGTTGGTGTTGCCACTCTCCACCCCTAATTATAAAACTTAGAACAAAATATTATTTAAATACGGTAGGGTGGCCCTAGGTACATGGTGGCCCTAGGTACATGGTGGCCCTAGGTACACAGATCTCCCCTAATGACGTTCACAAACACGCGGTAAAAGGGTTAAGCGCATTTTACTAAGAATTTATTCGATTTTACAATTTAATTTGCACTTTACAGCTAGATTTAGCTCCAGGAAATATTCTTGAAATAACATAGTCTTGAAGCAAAGTTTCCGTGTCTTTAGAAAACCTTCAGATAAGAGAAATACATATCTCCAAAGGATGCGATGTGTGCCTGGAAACGGCCGCGGGGTGCACAAAGACAATACGAATGGATTTTGCGATTTCAACACATTTCTCGTATAAAAGAATGAGTGTCTAAGTAATTTTAAGCGAAAAATAACGTTTTAAGGGTCAGTTAGAGTTGAGTTGAATTAATGTCACACTAAAGATAAACGAGGGCTATTGGTGAAGGGCGTCATAATTTAGAACCACAGTCAAGTAGCGAGCCGATACCGGAATGGGCACCCACAGCAACTTTTAAAAGATAGATATAATTTAATTATATAATTAATTATTTAATTATATAATAATTTAATTATATAATAATAGCGAAGAATATAATTTAACTTAATATCGTTAATTAGAAAATAATAACTATATAATAAAAAACAAATATTACAATTCATTGGAGACACTGGCCACCAACTTTCTGTTTTAATTACAGTAAATTCAGTATTATCAAAGAAAATATAATTTTAAAACGTTTCGAGAATTAGCAATGATTTTGTGCAATAGCAAGATGTGATAAACATGTGTTTAAAGATACATTTCAACTGAACAGCAAACTAAAAAATATTAAAAATTTTATTAAAAATTGAAAACTTGAAGAATATTAAATGGCCAAATTGTTGGTGAAATTTAAACATATTAATTTCATTTTTAAGGTTTTTTTTTAATTCACAGCAGAAACTCAGCCAAAAACTTCTGAAAAACATTAAATTAAATAGTCCTTTCTGCAACTAGTGTGAAAAATAACGCTTTTTAAAACTAGTGGATTTTATAAATAATTTAATAAATAATGACACGTGTTTTAAAAAAGTTTACTTTTCGCACGTGTTTCATACACTATTTTTTTATAATTGCGCGAAAAAAATAAAATCTTATTGGTTAAAAATAATTTACGTGCTAATTAGACTAAAATGAATTCTGAGCTTCCAGAAGAGATGTCAAAGAAAACAACCAATGAACTCGCAGTTGGGAGCGCGTGACGCTATAAAAATCCAATGAGCGTGTTTCAACATTTTGTCGAATAAAACAACCAATGAACTCGCAGTTCAAAGAGCGTGAGTTAAGAAATATTACCATCGCCTGAAAAAAAATTCATTGATTCAGAAATAATTCACTCGCATAATATTTTTAAATAAAGCAGATCTATAAATTTATGGATTTTTTGAGTAATATCAAATCGAAATTTTACTTGAAATGTTGGCATCTTATGAAAAGAGTGAAAAAACTATTTTTAGCGTCCACACTGCGTTTAAAACGTAAAAAGTGGAAGGTTTTATAATCGTTTTGTCCGTCTGTCTGTCCGTCTGTCCGTCAAAAAAATCTTAGAATCCGAAATAAGCTTATTAATTTCCAAGATTCCGATTATTCCAATTTAAAATTGAATTACCAGTTTTTAATTAATTTCATAATAACAAACATTTAAAATAAGTTATTTGGAAGAGTATTTATTGCAAATTAACAATCTATTTTGATTGCAAATCGAAGAGCTTAGTGGAAGAACGTGCTAAGTGACAAAAAGGTGAAAACGTGAAAAGGAGCTTTAAAGTTTATCGTTTGCATTCAGATCTGTTGAAAACGGTACTTGTGAACCGTAAAAAACATACTAAACTAACAAATTACGAAAGTGGGGAAACTTGCTCTCGTTAAAGGAGGGAATAACATGTTCATTGCCCCAAAAATATCACTTTTTTCAAAAATGTCACTTAGCACGTTCTTCCACGAAGCTCTTCAATTGTGGTTTGGAGATTTTTAATTGTGCTAAGGTTGAGGTAAAAAAGATAAGTTTTTGAACAAATCGGGTTAATTTTTTTTAAAACCACTAAACAGATCAACATTTTACTTGAAAATGCATTTCAGAGCTTATATTCAATATTTTGATTTTATAACTGGATATAATAAGTATTGGGGTCATATTTTTTAATTTAGCATTCAAACGAGGAAAACCCATGAAAAACTAAAATATCTACCAAGTTTTAATTCAATAACAACCTTTTTCTTTTAATGCTGAAGCAAACTTACTTTAGGGAGAAAACAACATTTCCTTCCTCAAAATGACGAACGCATAGCAATAGTTCTCCAAATGCATCAATAAATACACGCATTTTGGTAGCATATAAAGCAAAAAATTATCAAAAATTTGTTTTTTACACATTGAAAATTTAATATTTGTTTTTTTTGTGAGGAATATTTTTTTACATTTTTAAAAAATTATAGGGACTCTTTACTATTTTCTTCATTTTTCTTAGTTAAATATGTCACTAATTTATTTTTTAAAGAGCACATAGTAACAATGAAATTTTTGCAATAAAATCATTAATAAAAACATTTCAATGTTATTTTATTATGAAATGCTTTTAGATAAATTAATTTTTCATTTCATTCATATGTAAAATAAAGGATTTGTAAACACTAATGGCTTTTACTGTCAATTCTGGTATTCTTCATTTACAGCCACATGTATTTAGAGAAAGTTGCAGAAACTATTTGCGTAAATATATTTAACGTCCTTAATAAGAATACATTTTAAAAGAAAAGTGCTTACTTTTCGTTTCCGTTTTATTGAATGGTTACCATGGAAACGATTATCCGATAAAACAAAAACGTATTTGTTTTGAATTAGAGTGCCACCTGTGTCAACTAAGTAAAGTTTTTGTGATGAATAGCCTTTTGAATAAATCAAGATATTGCGTTGAAAGTAATTTCAATTCGTCTTCTCTGAGAAAGTAATTTTATTTTATTTAATATTTTTAAATAGTTTTTTTTAATGCCTTCTTTAAAAGAAAATTTATTTTATTTATTAAAAAACCGATATATATGTTGCTGAATAGTTTACGGGTAGTAAGATCTTTAGTTCAGTCCTTGTAGCATAAACGGATTGTTCAATAAAATTTTTTTTAGTGAAGCCTTGTAGCGAGGTGTGGGCTAATGTGAAGCAAGACTAATGGGACAAGGGGCTAAAATAGGAGAAAAGTATACTTTTTAACAAATATTTCTACACTACAGCATTGTTACAGTTAGATTTCACATTTTAACAACCAAAGATCAGCCAAAGCATGTGTTGAAGGGGAGAGAAGAATGTTGTTTTGGAGAACTCAAAGTTAGTTAAAAGTGAATATTTTTTCACTTTTGAAGTAAAAAATAAAAACTATCTATGAATTAGACGATAGTTTTAGGTACACGAAGTAGCATAGATTAAGATAGTATATGTCAAATACTGGGGTGAAATACACGTGCTTCTGTGTTGGATCTTTTATAAAAAAACAACTATGTGGGGTCTAGTGGGAGACGAATAATTCTAGCTTTGTATGCTTCTCTTGAAGAATCTAAATCTTTAATATCTTATTCAGTAAAATTACCAACTTTTTAAAACTTTTATTTTAAACATTTCGAACTTTTTCATCGTATAGGCAGTGAAAGTTCAAGTAGTTTTATTGGTGACAATTTTCCACCCACAACTTCATTTATTACATCTCAATAGAGCTTGGTGAAAATAAATAATTGGTTGTTGGTAAATTTTGCTAGGCAGCAAACTATTCTTTAATCGTTGGATTGATTTCTGAAATAGAAAGAGATGAACTCCAGTTAAGCTATTTGAAGATAAAGACTGGCTTTTTAAACTCGCATACCCTGAAAAAGAGGATAAGTTTGGGATAAGTTTTGGAAGGTTTAGTTACAAAACTAATACTTCCAGTTATTCAAAAAAAATTAGGGGAGCATCTTCGATTTTAAGTTTTAACTTTGATATTTCACCTTTTTATGGGAATTTTTTTTTAAAAAAAATATATTCCATTATGCATACATTAGGTAAATGGTTTTTGCTTAAAAAATTTATTTTCTGGCCATTTTCTAATTACTTTTCCCTTTTTGGAAATTTTAATTAAGGCAACATTTACTATGCACCGTTAGCCGTGCACCTTTCCCCATTGGACCCAACATATGAGGGCTAACGGGACATTTACATGTTTGTTTAAAATGCTCAGCAATTAATATAGGACTGTTTTAACATCTGTAGAATGACTTTTTAAAGAAACGAATGTTCAGTTTGTGAAAAAAAGAGGAATCGAAAAGTTTGAATTCTTGCTGAAATACAGAGGTTAATAAAAGTTTGCCCCATTAACCACCACTCTACCCTAAGGATTAGAACAAGTTAAATTTTCTCGTAGCCTTGATGCATATTCAGGTTGCGTTGGATGCCAGCTACCAGTTCAGGAAACTCTCAAGGCTAACAAATTTAGAAATATAATTGTGTTTAAGGATCTCAGGTTTAAGGTACAGTAAAAGCGAGTGATGGGCCCTTTGGAATCGAAAAATCCCAAAGCCATTATCAGAAATTCCTAATTTAACCTCACGTTGTAAGTGTCAGAACACTGTATTCAGATAATAGAATCCAAAAATAGGTATTTCAAAATTGAAAGCATTACACTCTTAAAACAAACGATTGACTTTAACTCAGTCTGAGTTAATTTTCACTCTTTTCAGTGTTGAAAATGCACTTATCCTATTTGAGTGTATTTCACTCTTTTGTTTAGTTAAAACTCCAATAAGATGACTCCAAACGAGGGATTTTAACTCAGTCTGAGTTAATTTTCACTCCTTTCCAGTGTTGCAAATGCATTTCTCTTATATGAGTGGATTTCACTCTTTTGTTTTAAGAGTGTAAGTCGTCTTATTTGAAACACGTTGTTTAAAAAAAAAAAACATAGATTAACACAAATCTGTAAGTTTCACTACTCTCAGTCTGTGCTAAAAACGGCTTGAATATGAGCAACTTACGTTCACCTCTGTTATAATGGTTTACACGAAAAATGCAGAAATTTTTTAAACCCATTGAATTTTTTTGCATTTCTATGATCTGCAAACAAACATGCGTACCGTAATTTTTTTGAACTTCAAGTACCATTGCATTGCAAGTCCATTTGCACCACTTAAGAAATTTGACAAGCTGTCTTTTAGTATCGTTGTTTTTCTTTCCAATCGAATTGCCGCATTTTTAGTAATTGTGCTGCCTTATAGACCTTGAGATGTCAAGATTGATTTTCAACTTGACTTAAATCTAAAATAATTTTTCTAAAAATAAAATGTTTTAAGCCGCCATGAAAACAGTTTCTAAGAGAGTATAAATTGGTTCTCTCTAAAAATCAACTAAGACAGAAAAAAATATAATCCAAATTAAGTAATTTATTTTTCTTTCAAAATGGAATGTTTAGTTTTTTTTTATGGAACATATATTATTGATCTGTTTAGTTTTTAAAAAGAAAGTTAAGTGGAATTTCCATTGAAAGTTAAAAGAAACAATAGATGTGAGATTAATTAAAAATTTTAATGAATACAATAAACAAGAAAAATAAAATTATAGATAAGTTCACCATTTTTATAAATAAAGCATATATGTCAGATTAAAACTTTTTTATTCTGATGATTTTAATTAGATAGAATAATGTACGTTTTTTATAAATGGTGTGAGGGACTTTTATTGGGTTATTTTAATTTTTCATATGTATTTCTTCTTTAAGTTGTACCATAACAATTTTCCACATGAACGACACATATTACAAATTCCTGTTGCAGTAGATTTCGCTGTATTCTTCAGAGAATTTTATTATTACTTATGTCTTACTTTTTGCTAATTTATATCGTTCCGTTTAACAGGTGATACTACACCGAACAATAATCCGCATTGCAGTTTTAATGCTAAAGTTCAATTAAATTATAATGCAATTACCCACTTGGTAATCTCCGAAGTATGGTCTAAATTTAATTAACGGAAAGTGATTTATCTTTTCTGGGGATAAGTCCTTTTATAGTTTACGCTTTGAGAGCATGCCCTGGAGTGAATTGTATGCAGATGATTCTCGCATCTTCAACTGTCTAGGAATTATAAGGAATTAGTCTTTTATATTCAAGACATCCGGATAACCATTTAGCATAAAGTAAGACATTTCGCTGTTTTGAATTATCCAGTAAGTGACGTCTTAATGGAAATGCTGAATGCGGTTATGGAGTGTAGATCTGAATAAGTCTTTGAATTTATATCCGTAATTGCATTAAATGCCTGGATGACATTTTCCTTGAATTTCCTTAAATCATCTTTGTTGCAAAGTGATGGTATTGAAGTGGAAAGTACGGATTTGCAAGTCAATTTTAATTTGAGAGTGAGAAGAGATGGATAAAAGATGATGTGTGAGAGGTAAAATGAAACTAGATCTAATCTTTGTGTGCATGAAAATCTATATTTAATTAAACCTCAACTAAATGTAGTTTATATAAAATTTTAACTTAATGAAACCTTCAAACCATGAAAGTATTCTTCTTTATAATTTTACCCTGAATTTTTTATAATATCTAGAACTGAAAACAAATATACCTTTGAAACTTAATAAGCAAATTTTAAAAGCCCTGTTGCTTTAAAATTCTTTTTACTAACAGAAATTGCAATTAAAGTTATAAATTCAAAATTTTATTGTTTTTATGTCTTGTGTCAAATTTTTTTTTATCATTTAATGGTTTTTAATATAAATGTGATTAAAACATCAACAATTAAACAGGATTAGTTATAAAGGGAGTCCGTTTTTGTTCCAGTGTTGCTCTTGTCTATATTTTCAATTTTTTAAAGTGTGTGTGTAGTTTTTAGCTTTAATGATCACTTTAATGAATAAAACACTAGTACATTATCAGCTCACAAAACAAGTTAGAGAAGAAGTAATTCAGAAGCCAAGAAGTTAATAAATTCTTATCAATCGAGTTAGTTTTCAGTTTACTCCTTAGTTTATAAATTATTTGCATTTTATTATACTTAAATATTTAGGTGCTTTTTCAAATTTCGAGTAAAAAAAATACTGAAACATTTAATAAGTATTATGTTACCATTGTACAAACCAAACTTTTTATCTTACAATATCACACGATAACAATGTATTAAAATGCTGAGTGGCGAAAGTTTCAAAGTTCCAAAAGATTGGTGTTATAGTCAGCTGAAACCCTTTGTTAACTGAATATAAAGCTTTTGTGCTGCGAATATTAATCAGAAGACTTGTCAGGCGTAAAAGTCTGTAGTTGACAAGTAACCGAAAATTTTCTTTTTAAACCTTATCTGAACTGTTTCATTCCAAATTATTTTTTTAGCATATTTCATTATTCGGAATACATAGTTAATGACCTTTGACTGAAACAATACTTGTGTTTTATAAAAGTTTTTAACATTTAAATGAAATACGTTGAAATACGTGTTGCATACTTTAGAAAAAAGTTTAGTGCTTATTATTCTTTTTAAAAAGTATTATGTGCCAGTTACAAAGCAAAAAAAAAAAAAAAAAGATCGATACTACACACAGATAAAAAATGTTCGATTTCGTCAATTGTCAAAAGACACAAAATCAAAGGTATCAAAATGTATTTGTACATATAAACTGATATTTTAATATATGTACATTAAAGAACCATAGAAGTTGTTTAAATCTGAAAATTGTGGTTTCGAAATAACCATAGGCTGTGAAATATTGTCAGCAATTGAAAACAGTGCATAAATTTATATATGAATTTTTTTAAGTACAGCTTCTGTCAACCTATCTAAACTTGTGTGATTAACTTTGATTTACTTACTACTACTAATATTTTTTATTTATTATTGAGTTGAATTATATTTAATTTGATTGTGTTAATGTTACTAAATATTAATAAGCGATTTCAATTTATTTGCGATTTATGCAGTTACAAACAAATAATAATTCAATAATAAAAAGTTGGAACTTAATATTTTGAATAGGGCTGACAGTTAAAAATTCTTTAAAGAATTTAAGTAAGAAATCGCATAAAATATATGATGCATTGTAGATAAATTAATATTTTATTTTTCAGTCAAACATATAAAAATATTAAACTCAAAGAATTTATTATCTCCGAATCTTTGAACTTTTAACACAAATTAGAAGCAAAACTAAACATAATTTTATCCTTCATTTTTTGTTAAAAAATTATTGCTCTTGTTTACATTAGCAATGAATATTTTCTATTCTGAAAAGTAGATAAAAAACTACAATAAGGTTTAGAAAACATCTTGACTCGCCCAAAGAAAACTGACTTATCACCCTAATTACTACAAAAGTAACAATAGTTAATTTCCCGATTCCCAAATCGGACCCAAAATGCATTAAAAGTTTAATATTAGTTTCATGAAACTCTCGTATCTTCAACATACCTTTTTATACACGAGAAAGTTGGGATTTTCCTCCGGCGAGGGCGTAAAATTGCCCCCAGAGGAGCTTTCTTTGTCTTTCTCTTTAACCTCAACTGGAGCATCCCCTTTACTTTGACTACTTTCGCCTTCCATCTCTTGCATGTTTATCTTCCTCCAAGAAGCAACTCTACATCCTCTCTAGGCGAGAATCGGGAGAAGAAAGATCTTATTCGAGTTGCGGCCGGAGAAGAGCGGACGTCTTTCGTAAGGGGGCGCCAGCGATCGAAATGGTTCTGGGGCGATCGAAGGAAGGGACAGGATAAGCCCCTGCTTTGGGAAGAGGGGTGGGTTTGGGGGATGGAAAGTTGGGATGGATAGGATAAGAATGTTATGTTGGTTTGGATTTGTTTATAAGAGATTAGTGGTGGGAGATTGACAGATGACGCCTGATTTATGTGTTATTGTTCGTTTTTCTTATAATAACTTTTATAGCACATATTTTATTTGTTTTTTATCCATATATTTTATTATATGGATGTAAACAACTTTTTTTAAAAAAATTATCGGACATTATTGTGCGTTTGTTGTACAAATAAAATTATAACACATACAAGGACTCGTTAGGTTAAACAAGTAACGTCGATCGACATCAAAACTTGAACAGTGACTAAACATTAAGATAATTTTTAAATATATTTTAAAGCAATACAAGTCAATATGGCCATGTGTAAACAATCCACAATCTACTCGACGCTTTGCATACGGGGCTAGGCAAATTAAGTCTACACCAGTTACAGTACGTGAAAGATTTTTTTCAAAGCCTTGAGTTTTAGAAATGTTACCTTAACTATTCATAGCTGAAGTTTTATGATGTAATAATTCGAAGTCGAATATATTATTAAAGTTATTAATTATAGATATTAATCAAAAAGTGTATATATTTTATCCATCTTCCAGTAGAAAAGAACACATATATTATTTCAATTCATGTCGCAAGAAAACGCGGGGTGATTTTTTAATTATTTAATGTACTCTGTAGTAAGTATCATTAACACGTTCCTTACAGAATAAAAGCTTTCAGTTTTTAAATTTGCTTTTCATGCGACCTAACTTGTCATACTACAAGTTACTACAAATTTTCAGTACTAAGATCTTCATTTGTTTTATATTGTGTTTATATAGATAAACTAAAGCAGAAAGGTGTTTACGCATGCAAGAAAACTTGCTAATCGTCTCTTAAGATTTATTATTAAAAAAGCATTAATTTGCTAAATATAACAATTTGTAACAAATAACATCTGTTTATTAACAAGAACAAGTATTCCCTTCCAATAATAGTGAAAAGTATCGCCACTGGGCTCAGAGAAAAATTATTCTTCCTTCGGACTAGGAAAAAGTTATCTTCTGCCTCGAAGTTTCGATGGATCTTTTTGAAATTGTTGATGCGGATAAAAATGGTGGAAAAGGATTTGTGGGCTGTGGGGCTGCTTGTTGAGTTCTTTTGGGAACGAAGACAAATGTTTTTTTGGGTTTATTTGTACTCGTTAAATTGATAAATAAACTACGTAAGCCGAGCATGGGTGAACAGATTTAAGGTTTCAGTTGTTATGGATATCGATCGTAAATAAAACAAGAACGGGAGCAGTTATGTAATTTTATATTTCATATACAAAGAATGAGCATTTGTTTTTATTTTCTTTTAATGAAGAATTTGAAATAAACACGTTATTTTAATTTTGTGGCACGAAACAGTAAAATTAATTTTTGTAGGGAATAATAATGTATTGCCACAACGAACTATTTATTTAATAGTATTTAATGGATTTTATCGAATAACGAGTTCGAACAAAATATTATTTAATACTTTTTAACTTAGTACTGAAATATATTTACGATTATTGCGTGACTGTTTATATGTTTGTTGGTATATTATCTTCATATAAAACAAAAAACACCCAGATATGGAAAAGATGTCAAAATACGCAGAATATAATAGGAAAATTATTCCGCTACTTAAGAATTTGCTGCAAATGTTTTTTATTTTTTTTAAAACAAATGATTGAAACTAATTTGATTTTTTAAAAACGATTTCTTAGCCCTAACAAATAGAGTCGGTGTGAATTTTCAGGTTTTGCAAATTAATAAACGAAATTCCTTGAATATAAAGGGCAAAGCCCTCTATATTCACCTATTATACTTACCTAGTACCTACTATATTACCACCGACTATATATATTCCCTTATTATGCGACCCCTGTTATGTGTTAAAATGAAGCATACTTTTTATATTTTAAGTGACTATATTTTAGTTGTTAAAACTTACATAAATTCCTACGTTTTTTAAATTTTCGGCAAACATCCTACAATATACTAAAACGAATGAAAAAAAACCTCATCAAATTGCAATGAATGAAATTTAATTTCTCAAAAACGTTTGTTCCCGACATGCATATAACCAACATATTTTTTTTAAAAGTAGAAATGTAAAATGAAACAATAAGTGTGACAAATTTGATTCCAAAATCAACGTCATTTTTTTTACATAAATCACTTTCTGAACATTTTGAAGGAATAAAAAGCCTTGTTGGATGCAATTAGAAGTTTGTTTAGAGCGATTCTTTGAATAAAACGTTTAGACGTCCAAACTAAATATTATTTTCCATTCAATGAAATATTCCTCCCAATATTTGTCTTAAGTAAAAAATTAAAACAAAGTTCCAAAACAGAATACAAAAAAGTACTTGACGACAATGATGGGTCGTAGTTTTATATAATTTTTTTTATCAAGTCAAATACTTTTTTAGTGTTATTACAGGATAATCCATCTTTAAAAGTTGGAATATGAAATATGCTCGAACCAAAAAGAAAATAAAAAGAAGAAAGGATTCTGCAGCAAAGTTTTTATCGATGTTTTTTTTCAATTATTGATGTAAAAGAAACTAAAAAAAAGTGATGAAGCATTACTTTACAATGAAAGATCCGCGGTGTCTCCTTATTGTAAATATTATTTTCCTTATTTTCAAAACTTTTCGCAAGCAAAAGTAAATTAAATAAAAAAAAGTTTTCATCTTATCGTACATAGTTTTTCTCTCAAACTCTTCTGAATGTAAAAGCAAACTAAAAAGCGAAGTCTTGTATAAATATTCCTAAGGCACACTTGAACAAACTTTCTTTAGGGGTAGATTTTTAAAGGCTTTATTTTTTTTTTTGGTTTTTTGGTCGGACCAAATGAAGGCTATTCACAGGCATCGTGTCTTAGAACTTCGGTAACGTGATGAGGACTGTATCTGAGCACAGCATACTTAACCCTTTCAGTCTCAGTGGTGCCATTTGGAATCATCACTTTCAATATTTTTTTCAAAATGTTTATGTCCCGTTATGACATGCAAACACACACCATTCGATTCTTCAGACTTTGTTCATTTTGAAAATATTTTACATTAATCTCAATAGAAGTCATAACTACTACTTTTTTATTTAGAAAATAGCTAACAAGCGTTTCACCTGATTTTTGAAAAGTTCACTTCAGTTCCACATATTTAAAACACAATTCAAACTATTTCGGTTAAAATATTTGCAATTTTTTTTAATAATATGGTCAGATACCTTAAAATATATACTTCGAAGTGTTTTCAAATAATATATATATGTTTATTTTGTTGTTTTCCACAGTTAAAAATTTTTGGCATTATTTCAAAAACCACATAAAAATTAAAATATTTTTTTTTCTTATGGAACTCTCATTTTTGACCTAAAATTAGCTTATTTTGTGAATATCAGATGTTTCTGTTGTGTAGTAAATTTTTGGGACTGAAAAGGTTATTGTGAAATAGTCCCATATGATAGCTATTTAATCTAATCTAATATTTTTTCCAACAGTAAGCCAATCTCCAAGTAAGTATTAAATCAAACTAAAAGTCTTAACATTAAATTTAATTTTTTAAAACTTACATTGCAACTTGTCGACGAATCATTAAACTATATATCGTGCCGAACACATTTTCCAAAAGACCTTTAATACTTTTCTAGAATAAAAAAACACCATTTTACAAAGAATTATGGACTGGTGCAGTGTCAAAACGCCACAGAAACTATTTCAAAATTCCAACAGTTATTGATAGGAATGTTCAACATAATAAATAAGAAAACTGCTAGAATACCTTTTTATAAAGATTTTCACTTTACGATCGATTTGTTGTGTGTTTTTCAAAATGAATTGAAAAATTTAAAACTAAAAAATTGAAATCAACAATCGTTAGGATTTAATGATTTTTTTTAAAAATAAAATAACTAAACGGTTTTTATTCACTCGGTTTAAAACTATATAGCTTGATTTCATAATAACAATATAAATGAACAAATCTTATCAATTTAATTAGTTTCGTATTTTTAAGGAAGTTGCAATACCTCAGTGTGCAAAAATGGATGCACTTGTAAGTTCCTTTGAATGAATAATTCAAAAGCATCAAAAAATGAGAAACTTACTAATCAAGAACGGGGGAAAAGAATGGAATCATAAAAAAGATAGAATCCTAAAAAAATATATAAAAAAGAATTATCATAAAAAACAAACTCGTCTCTTGACCAGAATCCAAATTACGAGTCGTCGTCAATTATGGCCAATTACGGCAAACACAGCTAATTACGCCTCGTAATTTAGAACCCTGGTCAAGAGACGAGTTTCTTTTTTTTTTCGAAAAAGAATGGAATCATAAAAAGATACTCATCTCTTGACCAAGGTTCTAAATTACGAGGCATAGCCAATTATGGCTAATTACGGCCAACACATCCAAATACGCCTCGTAATTTAGAACCCTGGTCAAGTGACGAGTTTTTTTTTAATGTTTCCATTCTTCCCCCCCCCCCCTTCTTGATTAGTAAGTGTCTCAAAGTTTTTTGCATTTGGATTATTCATTAAAACTACAGACCACTCCGAATAGCGAGCGTTATTTTAAAACCACCCTGTATATATCTTGGTCAGTTATACCTTATGTTTATTTGAACAGAGTATTTCGAAATGCACTTAATTCTGCTAGGGTAGACTGACCAGTGAGTGAACAGTCCCAGTGAATGAACATTTGGTAAATATAATTTAAAAATAAGGATTGAAAATCATTTCACTAGATGGATTGGCAACACTGACTTCCTCCCATGTAGTAGGAAACTATCTGGCAGAAACAAGGACTACTCGCTGCAACAGTGATATCGTAACGTGTGGTTCTCGGTGCATGTGTGAAATTTTTTTTTTGCGCGGTTCCTGCTCGAAAGTATCCTTATCCTCCTTCATTGTAAACAATTTATTTTTCCTTTTTTTTTTAATAAAAAAGGGTTTTTTTTCCTTTCCCACGTTGCCGCTTGGCCTGCGGAGCTCGTAAGCCATTTTGATGCAACGCCCCCTTAGGGGCCGAGAGAGTCTGTAAGTTAGTTATTTTTTCTTTTTTCTTAGTCGCTTATGTCATCAGCAGTTGACAAGCTGCTTCGACCTGCCACCCTTGTGGTGCACGATATGAAAAATGAAGTCCCTATAAACATGGCCTTGCTTTACAACAATGCTCTTTCCGGCACAGAAGCTATATCCAAGGCTGCAGAGAATGGGTGCAGCAATTTTGTAATCTTTCTTGAAAACCCATAGGGCGGTTTCCCCAGAGGTAAGCCCATCATCCTGAAAGCGGAGATTGCAGCGAAAATTCCGGGCTATAAAGCCATCGACACTCTGAAACACGCCAATAACAAGAAAATCGTTATCACTACGACCAATAAAGACTGCGCCTCACAATTGTGCAACTTAAAAGATATCCTCAACATCCCAATTTCCGTGACAGTTAAAAAAACCCGGCGGTTTGCGAGACATCGCAACTGATATCCCCCTCCCGGATCTTGCAGAAGAAATTTACGAATCAAATAACCTCACCGTAGTCGAACAAGGCGATTTACTAAAAAGTTAGGGGATGTGATCGCCCCCACCGAGACTGTCCTAATCACCGTCTTGGGCGCGCATTTACCTAACTCGGTCAAAATATGGTTTGAACTTCACAAAATCCATCAATTCTTCGACAAACCCCGCCAATGCTCTAAATGCTTTAAATTCAACCACTCAACCAAAGCGTGTTCTAGCAATCAGCTGTGCGTAACTTGTGGCTGCGAGGAACCACATGAAAACTGCTCAGGTCCCCCAAAGTGTCAAAACTGCCAGGAACCTCATAGGTCAGACTCCCCCAATTGCACCGCGAGAGCTAACGAAGCTAAATTTCTCGAATTTAAGGAATTAAACAATCTCTCCTTTGCTGAAGCACGAAATAAATTTAGGAAAAACGAAGAAAAGAAATCCTTTTCTCAGGCCCTAAACTCCTCGAGTACAACCTCCTCTGATATCCAGAGTGAAGTTAACAGTGCGGTAGAAAAAGCTGTGGGAGCCCTCCAGCTTCAAATATTAACCATTCAAAAAGAATTTCACCAAACTGTCGAAAACTCATTCAAAAATGTTCTTGAAACCTTCACGAACGCAATTACCAGCCTAGCCAAACAACAAAACGAAGCCACTGCAAGCCTCAAATCCGCCATCAACGCTCTAGCTCGGCAACACGCCAAAACCTCTGTCAGTCTTTCCAACCTGGAAAAAAAAAGTGGAATCCACGGCCCCAAATATCCCTAATCAGCAGGCTTCTGGCCTCAACTCAAGCCGTCTTACACAAAAGGAAGCCAGCAACACCTCTTACTTAACCCCTCCCCCCCCAAAAAAAAAAAACATCTGCAACAACCAACGCTTCTCACGTCCCTCAAATTCCCCAACCGACTGAAAATTCCAGCAATAATGAACCGTCGGCCATGGAATTTTCCCCAACCCAGCAGAGCCAAGGCTTGAATGGGGGAAGCTCTTGATACTAAACCCCGCGCCTGGACCCATGCCTCAAAAAGTCTTATCATTTTTTTCGTCAGCCTTCTTTCCGGTAAAACGCATCATGAGTTCAAATAAAACTTTTTACTTAATACAGTGGAATGCGCGTAGTATTCGCAATAAAACTAACGCCATTAAAGACAATGTATTTTCAAGGGCATCTGCCCTCATTATCCAGGAGACGTTCCTCAAGCAAGCTCATACGTTTTCTATAACTGGTAAAACAGTGTACAGGCAAGACAAAGCCACCGGTGCCGGAGGTGGCCTCATGTCAGCTATAAATAATAGTCTCCCATCCTCAATTCACCCTCTCACCCTCCCTATGTCTAATATCGAAACCCTAGCAACAAATATCCATATAAACCTTCCGTCCCCGACTTTTCTCACAATTGTAAATGTCTACTCGCCCAATGGACAATTCAGCCCTGAATGGCTTGATGACTTGTACAGCCAACTAACACAACCTTTTATTATCCTAGGAGACTTTAATACTCACCACCCAGTGCTCGGCAGCACACACTCCAACGCACTTCTGGATTGGATCAGCGGAAACAACCTATTCCTCATTAACCTCTCAACCCCAACTCACTACAAACCCAGGTGCCACCCTTCTGTGCTGGATCTGACAATTTGTTCCCCGGACATCTATAATCTAATCCAATATGAGTCTGCCATGACATGTATGACAGTGATCATTGCCCCATCAAGATCTCCATTTCCATCTGCGACCAAAGAACACCAAACTATAGAATAAGAGTGAACTGGAACCTGTTATCCACCAACATCAACGAAAGCCTCGAAATGTGCAATTCAATCGACGAGTTCAATGAGCAGATTACAAAAACGGCTGTAAACTCCTCCTTCACCCAGAAAATGACTAGCGGGAAAATTCCCCCTTGGTGGGACTCGAAATGTAGCCTCCTAAGAGCAAAAAAACGAAGATTGCTGAGAGAAGCAAAAACTCACATCAACGACCGCAGTTGGATTAAATATAAAAAAGCGGTATCCTTCGAACATACGTCAAGAGAGCTCGCCGACACTTCTGGGCAGAAACTTGTGCAGCGGCCGCAAAAAACAAATCTGCATACAACATTCTTAAAGCCATAGTGAAGAAAAATACCCCCGCAGATAATTCCATCAACATCATAACTGCCGGTACACCAGCTCACATCCCCTACTGCCCAAGCGAATGCCCTGGGTTCATTGGTCTGGATCATTGGTTAAGCCTAATCCCAAACAATATATACCGCTGGATCTCTCAGGGTCCTCCCCAGACCTAGACAAAGAATTTTCAATGAAAGACCTGAACACAGCAATAAACAGGACAGGTAACAAAGCACCGGGACCGGACAACATCAGCGCCCAAATGATCAAATTACCCGAACCAAGAAAACAGAGCCAAACTCCTTAAAATTTACAACCAAAGCTGGCGCACGGGCTATGTCTCAGAAACCTGGAAAGTGTCGAAGATTATCCCGATTTTAAAACCTGGTAAACCCTCCTCGCAAACAAACTCATACAGGCCTATTTCCCTCACATCAATCCCCTGTAAAATTATGGAGAGAATGATTCTCCAAATGCTAATAAATTTCTATCAAAAGAGACGCCAATTCAACGTATTGCAATCAGGATTCCTCCCTTTCAGAGGCTGCGACAACCTGATTACTACCCTATACCACCAAATCCTTATCGCTAGAGCAAAAAAAAAAAAAATTACGTAATTGGAATCTCGCTCGACATTAACGCTGCATATGATAATACATGGCACGACGGACTTATCTTCAAAACTCTCCAATCGGGCGTTAAAGGGAAGGCAGCCCTTTGGATTTCAAATTTCATCAGAAGTAGGAAAATAAGAGTTCACTGGCGTAGGTCCACTTCAACCACGACAGGGGCGTGCCCCAAGGGTCAGTTCTGTCACCTATGCTGTTCTCCCTATATATGAGCGATATCTATGATATAATGCCCCCCAATACTACATGTCTTTCTTACATTGACGATATTTTTATTATAGTTGAAGGGCCAACATTAGAAGAAGTCCGAAGTACCGCGGACTACACGTTGCAAAAAGTAGGAAAATGGTGCGAAAAATGGCAATGCTCTGCCATCAACTTCTCAGCCAGAAAGGGGAAACCAAACTTCAACCTCCAAATTCTCGGGCACTCCCTTTCGTGGGCCGAAGAAACTAAATTCCTGGGAATCCTGTTCTCCCGCAACCTGTCATTCAAATCGCATTTTGACATGCTTAAGAAAAAATGCATGAAAAATTTCAATCTGCTGAAGGTTTTGGGGAACAGCCAATGGGGAGCGCAACCGACAGATCTCCTGAAAATAGGAAATGCCACGATCAGATCGGCCCTGGAATACGGGTCCCAAGTAACAGAAAGCGCATCCAAATCTACTAAAGCCATTAGTCAGACAATCCACAATAACATTATTCGGTTCTCAATGGGCCTCCCAAGGTGGACGCCGAACCCAATCACCCTGGCAATATCGGGAGAATTATCCATGAGCAACAGAATTAATAAGCTCAACGCCGCATTCTTCATTAAACAATATTGGCTACGTGTCATAATGCTCTAGACTGGGAATTTTTAATAGTAGCCAGTGGCTACCAGAGTGAAAAAAAATGGTAGCCACACTTGGATTTTTAGTAGCCAGTTTTAAACTTAAGTACATATGACAAAAATAAAGTGCTATTTAACACAAAACAAAATTTTATTACGGACATTTTTTTATATGAAAAGATTGACAGTAAAAAAAGGATCATACCAAATAAGTAAGTATTATGTGATTGGCCATAATTGAAAGGAGAAAATTATTTTATGTACCTGCAGTTCAACTACAGGGTGCGTAGCGAAAGTTCATTGTAAAAATTAGTCTTTCTTCCCGAAAGAAACGAATTGGAGCGTTTTATTATTATTCTTTTAGAAATGCAGCTTCAGTATTAATTATTTGTTGAACAAAAAGGAAAAATTATGATCGCCAATTTTGGCGACTGGGGTTCGATTTTTAGGTAGCCACTTTCGATGTAATAGTCGTCAGTTGGCGACTGGCCACCGCTAATCTAGAGCTTTACTACGTGACCAAATCGGAGTAGCAAAATCGGTCACGAATCTCAGAAGTGTAGCATCCCAAGCAACTCTTTCTAAAATACCCTGTGGGGACAAACTCACTAACATCTGCTGCAAGATCAACATCAAAACAAATAAAATCATCCCAACTATCTTCCCAATCGATATTAACCTTCTCCCAAAGTGGAAATTCACACATCCTCCCTTAAGAGGGACTGTCAGTCCTATACACGTAATGCTTTACTTTTCAAATCATAGTTTCTTGAAAAGTATTTTTTAAACGTATGATCTGTTTGCACCAGATACGCAAATAGGGATGAAAGACAATTTAAAAAAGATTTGAGGGAACAATATCAATCAGTTTTTTAATTATTAATTTTTTTTAAAAGCTTCATTTTGATAATCGTGGCGACATCTGTAGGACAACTTGGCTTAATCGATTAAAAAGATTTATTATTAATTTAAATATTTCACTCATGCATTATCTCTGTATGTTAATACAGAATTTAAATGATGCTTTTACATTTCAAGTACTTTTTATGACAAAAACGTTCAGAACAAACGAGAATCTATGATTTTAAAATTTGATGACACACAAAAATAAATGTCGCCAAATCGTAGAAGGAAAAAAACGCCAATATCTAAATCGTTCAAACTGTAAACCTAAACCAAATGGAAAAGTGGGCGGAGCTCACTATAAATCCAGTCAAAGAATTTCGCGCGACTTTTAAACTTGACTACTTTAGTTGTAGTATACGTTGGATACTTTTGGATTAGATTTGGTTTAAATTATCGTCGCACTAGAGCTACACGAGGGCTATTGGCGCTTGGATACTTTTAGCTATTTTGATATGTACAGCCGTGGAAAAAGTTCCCACTAGTGATTATTTCGAACGTTAGTCATCCTATAGAACCTTTCTGACTTTGTGTTTATATAACATCATGAGTTAATTGCAGGACAAAAAAAATTGCATAAGCAGCCGTCTTCATATTAAAAATGCTATTAACTTTAAAATTTTCAATGGCAGCACCCAATTTTATAATTAAGAAATATTAAGAATCCTCATAAACCCTAAATCTTAGTTTTTGTTACATTTGGCTGAATATTTGACGAGTTATTCAATCGAATCACTTAGTGACCTTTGGTTTACCATTTCTAAAATGGCGGCCGTAGTCTGTGGGTTTATTGAAGGGAGAAATATAAACGTTTATTTAAAAATGTTTAGGGAGGGGTCCTGGGATGTATAGTCAATGAGGATGAAGCCCTGACGTTATTTTTAGAATATTTTATAATCTTTTTTTTTAAATTCGAAACATTTTTTTAATAGAAAAGAAGGTATTGACATGGTAGTCTTCCCAAAGTGTCCCGTCTGTCTGTCCTTACTTCGGTGACGAAATCTGTTCTATCCATCAGATCTTAAGAATCATTTTTGTCATCGAAAGATAGGACAGCAGGGACCTAACTTCATACTTTTTGTTCTTCTGTTTGTACGTCCATACGGACATCTGTCATCTTGTCATGTCGACGAACGACCCATTAAAGTAGCATTGGAATTTAATTTTTAGTCATTTAAATTACTGTTGCCACATCAGCAATATCACGAAAAAACTTATTTGAAATGTTAAAGATTATTAATTTTTTATTTGTAAATCGATTATGAATGGCGTTATAAAAAAATATACCACAATGTGATTTTTTTTAATGTTTATTATATTTGTTTACTAAGAAAGTGGTTCACAGTGTTACTTTTTTTTGCTTAGAGAGCTAACTGGTATTATTTTACAATTAAATTCCTTTAATTATCAGTGCAATTTGGAGTTATTTCATGTTTATCATTGCCAAATATTCTGGATATATCAGGTTTTTTCAAATATTATAGTTATTGATAGTTATTTAGTTACAAGAATCTCGTGTAATTTAAGGTGAGATTTTCAAAGCATTGCCAAAGATCACGGAAAGGATGCTACAGGATGTGACTCGTTCAATTTTACATAATTATTCTTCAAACTGCAAATAAATTTAGCAAACTATAAAGATAATTTATTTAATTTGCGGAAGAAAAAATGTAATTATAGCGGCCAATTTTTAGAGTTGAAGATTCAAATTGTAACTGAATGCTGGGTTAGTCTATATTTGTTCTGAAGTTATAAATCTTATGCGGAAGTGGTTATAGGTGGCAGTTAATGTTATAATACCCTTGCGTTTTCGACGAGAATTTCATTCTATTACTTAAGTAACTGCACATGTAGGCTTTTTAATTCTTTAAGAACTTCTCAAGCAACATTCAAGAACATGTGTCATTTGGTGGCAGAGTACTGAAAGTTTATAGTGCCAATCACTCAGTCCGACGCTATTTTAGAGGCCTTGAAAAGTTGCAAAAAACACGTCAAGATTTCCCGGCTCCAAAGGTGTGCAATGTAGAAAGCTTCTTTCAGAACGAATGTACAGATTAGTGGCAGGAGTAAGGCTTGTAATAAAGAGACCAGTGTCTAATTTACAAGAGCAACCGAATGAACAAATTGACAAACTGCCACTAGCAATACAGAAGGTTCTTGCACATGTTTTTGAAGACCATAAACCCGCGTTTGTTTGTATCTTGCTGACCTTGTTATTGCCTTTAAAACTGCTAATACGACAGATTCATTATACATTGGGGTTTCTACTTTTGCATTAGTATGCCATTAGTTTTAACAAACATAAAGATTGATACGCCAACAATTAAAAGTACGGAACTAGATTTAAGGGGTCATAGTCATAAAAATGTGCAAAGAAGGTACTGCAAAGCATAGTTTGATCTATCATGCAATTTTTAACTACTCAATATAAAAGTATAATTTTTTTATATGCAATTCTATAATATTTACTTATTATATAACAAATTTTATAAAATTTATGAAACTTCAGCCAAAACTAAAATAAATGATAACAAACATAAGACTATTGGAACACATTGGGATTAGGCTTGCGCGCGAAATTTTGAGGTCAAAATTGAAGAAATGACAAAGAAAATGATTTTATATTGTACAAATATGTACAAACAAAGACTTATACCTAATTTCTAAACTCAATTTTAATAAGTAATTATTTTCAGAGCTTTTTTCTCAAATTTTTATTAATTTTTTTTAGAAAAAAGCTCTTAACATGTATTCTAATTAAAATTGAGCTGAGAATTTAGGTATAAGTCTTTGTTTGTACATATTTGTACAATATAAAGTCAGTTTCTTGCTCATTTCTTCAATTTTGACCTCAAAATTTGGCACGCAAGCCTAATCGCAATGTGTTCAAATAGTTTTATGTTTGTTATCATTTATTTTAGTTTTGGCTGAAGTTTCATAAATTTTAAAACTTGTTATATAATAAATAAATTTTATAAAATTACATATAAAAAATATACTTTGTTGAGTAGTTAAAAAATTACATTAAAGATCACCTTCTTTGCACATTTTTAAGACTTCTATGACCCCTTAAGAACAATACTGTTTATGTGCCGAAGCTAAACTAGTATTCCGAAGTTTACAGGGATGACTTTAGAGCAGTTCATAGCGGTATCAAATCTCGGTAATTATAAATCGAAATATAATGTATTAGTACGAGCAAACCAGAAAGGAAATCTTTTCCTGAAAGATCGTAATATTTACAAAATAAATATAATTTATTAAACAAATAAAAAAAATAAATGAAAGAGAAATAACCAAACAACACAATTTTTTCCTCCAGAACATCGTCCGGGCTCGCAAAAGAGTACCGGAACCAGTTTTCGTTAGTCTTAACCTGATTACAATCGAATAATCTTTATCTTGTGATTGAGAAAGCTTTCCGTGCTCCACTTCCCAGAAAGAGAAACGTATCCCCTTTTTTAAATCGCCAGACGTATCATTTGGCGAAAATTTGTAACGCCACCTGGCGAGTCAGAATCAAAATAAAGTTGGCTGATAAATCCTCTTAACTTTCAATTGAAATTAGGCCCAACAGAAGCCACTCTAGGATGGTTTCATGATTTTAAAGCCTCCATCCCTCCGGATACTATTCTAATAGCAACAGACGCGTCCAAAATCAACAATCAACTGGCAATTGCAGCCATTAATTGCAGATCGAAATTATGCTATTCAGGATCCATGCCGCCGATCAACTCAGTATTCACAGGTGAAGGATGTGCTATTCTCCTCGGAATTTCGAAGATAGTAACTGAGCCTAAGAACTACATCGTTCTCACGGATAGCAAATCAAATCTCCTTGCACTTGAACACATCAACTTCAAATCCCCCAAAATCACTCTCAAAATAGCGAACGAAATCTCCAAAAAAGCCACCATTTTCAATAACCTTCAATTAATCTATGTCCCAGCGCACATAGGCATTCAGGAGAACGAACTAGCAGACAAAATGGCGAAGAATGCAATCGGAAGCCCCCCGGCATTCCACCTCATCTCACCGGAAGACGCATCTAAAGCCGTTGCCAAATATTACGAGAACTGCCAGACCACGGAGTGGTCACAAGGAAAATATAGCGCAAAATTCCAGCACATTTCGCCATCAAATCTGTCAAAGCTTAATCTAAAAAAATCCCATGAAACCCTTCTTTACCGCCTCGCAACAAAATACCTGCCCACCAAAGCCCAACTTTTCAAATGCGGGCTCGAAGACTCCCCGATTTGCTCAGCCTGTAATACCCCCGAAACCAGTGATCACTTTTTGCTCGAATGCAAACGGTTCGAATCCCGAAGAGAAACTCTTCAAGCAAAAATCGGCTATACCCCTCTGTCACTAGAATGGCTTTGCCACTATAAAGACGAAAGAATATTAAAGCTCTCGCAGAGTACATAATTGCAACCAACAGATTCCAATCATAGCACGTCTAAGCTTCCAATAGAAATCACCGGAAGAAGTCTGGAATAAGCGGTAATGGGACAAAATATCGCGGCCTTGCGTTTGGTTCATAGTTTGTTTTGTTTTTATTGTTTAGATTAACGTCGCCCTACAGCTATTCGATGGCTAATGCGAACAGGCCAAGCAATGTAATCGTTTTCGACTGCCTATTTATATCATCCTAGAAGATTTAACACTACCAATTACGCCTCGTAATTATTTCAGTAAAGGATAAAATTATTTAAAATGTGTTTAAAGTATAACCACTCAATTAAAAAAATCTATAATATTTTCTACAGTTTTAAAAAATTGGTAAAGAGAATATCTGAAAAGCAAAAAGCAAAACAAAAAAGGGAATACAATTAAAGATGAATTAATTTAATACACAAAACATACAACTCAAGGGACAATTGATTGTTAAAAAATGCAGCTTTGTATTCAATCTCTAAAAAGGAATTCGGAGATGTTAAAAAATAATTTTATAAAAAGAATCCAAAAATGAAAAAAAAAAAAGAAGTAATTATCAACGCGCGCTTGGTTAAAAAACGCTTTGCAACTGCATTTTTATTGTTTCGTAGTTAAATTGCAGTTCATTATATGGCGCATGTGCGTTTTAAAAAAAGTTCTGTTCTTAACTGTGATTATATTTAAATAAAATAGGAAGTTACTTTTATGTGTCCGGACCTTAACTGCCCGTGTCCTTTTACTGTGTCCATTTTGTTTTACAGAAATTCTAGTCAAAAGGTGAAATAACTTCTGTCACGAAATTCCACGACACACTCTCACTCATTAAGTTTACCTTTACCAACTTTATAGAACAGAGCACAAGCTCAAAAAAAAAAAAAAAAAGTCCTAGCTCTCCACTGCAGCAGGAGCACAACTCCAATGAAGAACATCCAATGACGTAACAAAGTGCATGGCGAGGTGTTTTATAGGCGTTGGTGATCTCTCTAGAAAATTCCACTAACATTGCTGGCGTCGTAATTTTTAAGCACAGTCAAAGGACGAGCCGACACCTGAGTAGACACCCAACGCAACAGTTAAGGGCTGTATACCGCCCTTCGATTTTTTTCAGACACTCTTTCGCATACCAAATTGTTTCCTCGCAACCAATTCAGACCATTGCTTATACAGTGGTGGAAATTGATTTATGAACTAACATTCTTTTCACCAGATATCGCTTTGTATTAAGTGCTAACAATTCAAATTTTGTGTGTTGGATATTCAGAGCACAATAAATGAATTTCACACATAATTTTTTTCAAAAATTGATATTAAATAAAAATATATATAATTTTAGTTTTTAAGCATGTCAAATGATGGAAATTGATTTATGAACTCAAATTTATTTTGAACCCAGGTACCAAATATTTTAACTAGTTCTTCATTTGAACTTCAGAGGAGCTTACTATCAGTGTTTATAAATAAGATTAAGGCCAAATTTGTTGAAATTTATCTGTTTTATTCCCATTTTACTAAATAGGAAAGCTTGCGGGACTGCCTGAAACCAAAAAGGTAAAAAATGACCCTTATATAATATTGTAACAAATCTGTAAGAGAAATTAGCATATTAATTAAAAGATCAATAAATATAATTCATAAATATTTGAAGAATCATTCTGACTTCGGCAAAAACCATCATTAAAAAAGGTGCAACCCTCGTGGGACGAGGGACAAAAGCAGGATTATTGGACTGGTATCCCAAAAAGTTACCATTTGTGTCAGCATTTATGCATTACAGGGCGAATTTGTTATGAACAATCACTTCCTGTAACTCCCAGAAGAGTAGGACAAATATTGATATCGTCGTCGAACTTGAAATGTTCCAAAATGAAGGCTGGTCCAAAGCTTACTCTTCACCATAAGAACAGGCTATTAAAATGTAGTCGTAACTACATGAAAATGGATTGGGTGGGGGTGGAGGGAGAGAAATAGGAAAAAAGTGAACTTTGCTGATGAAAAAATGTTCCATTTGGATGGACGTGATGGTTTAAAATGTTATTGAAAGGATCTTCGGAAATAACCAAGATCTGTCTTCAGCAGAAATGCTAGTGGTCGAAGTTTGATGGTTTGGGCCCCGATATCTTATGATTGAAGAAACAAGGTTATGTTTCTGAATTGCTGACAAACATAACTTTATTGCAGATTAGTTCTAGAAAATTCTTTAATTCATTTTTGCGTTGCAAAACTATGCTTTTGATTAGATTTTTATGCATGATAATGCAAGTATCCACATTTCAAACGAAATTAAAGACTGTTTAATGAACTAAGTGTTGTTCATTTAGATCACCCTGCCAATAGCCATGACTTAAACCCCAAGAATAATGTCTGAGATCAATTGGTTTGAATAATTTACTCAAATGGAGTATGGTTTTAATGAAGTGTGCATCAGTTATGGAATAGAAGGACTTTCTCATTAAAAACTGCAAATTGCTTGACCAAAACTTGACCCAAAGTTTTGTGTTGTCTATGAAAAACAAAATCAAGGAAGCATTAGCGACAAAAAATAGTTTTAGCAATTATTAATTGAGATTAAATGCAAAAGTTCATAAATCAATTTCCCTATGCTAAAAGTAAAATGTCAAAAAAATAAATTGTTTACGAATTCATATAAAATTTTATTTACGTGTATAATTTATAATGCAAAGCCTGTATAGTATATAAAATTTAAATCGATAAAAATGCATTTAATAAAGAAATACTGTTAAAAAACTGTCAGTTCATAAATCAATTTCCACCACTGTAGTTACATAAGACCCTGTAGTTCAGAAATATATATCAACCAAAGTCGCCGGTGAATGGAAGGCGGAAGTTGGATTAAGGTAGGCGAATACCCCAAATTCTAAAATTTGTACTATTACTTTAATCTTTTCCAAATTTGGCATAGTGATTTCAAATATAATGAGCAATACTATTTAGGCATTTTTTAAAAGTTAAATATAATTTTTTTTAAACTGTGTTTTTTTACTAAAAATAGAGGTTCACGCTAACAAGTCTACCGCATTGAATTTTAGTCCTACACTGCGATCCAAAAGTTTAGACAATGACGTTTTTTAGCTGTAAAATTTAGATTTGTGATATTAGAATTTCAAAACATCCCTATATATATTAAATACGTATTTTTAAATGCTATAATTGAAACATAATTGCGTTATTTGCTATAACAATTTTTTGTTTCATAAAATAAAATTTTGTATGGTCCCAAAAGTTTAGACACAAATACAAGATTATGCTAATTTGAAGTACATAATTGCCTAATTTCGCATTTTTATTGTTAAATTATATATTTTTTATGTGATAAATTTAAAAAAAAACGATATCCGGTGAACTAAGCAGATTTTATAATGATATTGGTTCAATTTTACACCAAACAGACAATTGAAACATATTAAATCTTTATTCAAATCCTATTTGCTTCAAATGTACAATTTAACATCTCTACATACAAACCGAATGAATACCAGTCCATCACTTTAAAGTTTTGAAATGAATTCGTGGATTTAGAGACATGCATTGACCAATTTTCTTGATGAAAAGTGCAATCTTTCCCATACAAAATCAAAAAATAGCGACATATCATTCTATTTTGCACTTTAGTACAATGCAGAGATAGTCAACTCTTCAAAAACGATAAAAAAAAGTAGGAAATTTTAACGCAAGTTCACTCCACACAATTACGAAAGTTCCTTCTTCATACTAAAATTTGAAGTTCCTTGAGAAAAACCGGTTTCTTTGAACCGGTTACAAATTAACCGGTCTCTGTAGTGCTATTTAAACACGTTCGGTTTAACCGAATATTGAAAAATATGCTTTTTAAAACACCGGTTTTTCCCCTCAAGAACTCTAGCATCAAGGTGGTAGTTTGTAATGGTGTAGAGTGAATTTACTTTGGAATAACCGAATTTTTTTACGTTTTTGAAGTGGTGACTATCTCTGCATTGTACTAAAGTGTAAAAAAGAATAATCTGTTGCTATTTTGTGATTTTATATGGGAAATACTGCATTTTTCATCAAGAAAATCGATCAATGAACGTCTATAAGTCTACGAATTCGTGCCAAAACTTTAAGGTGATGGGCTGGTATTCTTTCGGTTCGTATTTAGATATGTTAAATTGTAAATTTGAAGCAAATATGATTTGAATAAAGATTTAAAGTGACTTTATTGTGTTTTTGGTGTAAAATTGTACCAATATCGTTATTAAATTTGTTTAGTTCACCGGATATCGTTTTTCTTTAATTTATCATCTAAAAAATATCTGATTCATCAATAAAAATGCGAAATTAGGTCATTATGTACTTTAAATTAGCATAATCTCGTATTTGTGTCTAAACTTTTGGGACCATGCAAAATTTTATTTTATGAAAATAAATTTTGTTATAACAAATCAAGCTATTATGTTTCAATTATAGCATTTCAAAATACTTTTTTAATATATATATAGGGATGTTTTGAAATTCTACTATCCCAATTCTAAATTTTACAGCTAAAAAACGTCATTGTCTAAACTTTTGGATCGCAGTGTATCAACATTAATTATGTGTTAAATTCTTCGTTTTGAACTGATGCATGCAATGACCCCCTAGAGTTACATACAAACTTCAAGAAAAGAAGTTATTAAGAAAAACGTTATAAATTAACCACAAAAAAAGGATTTTTTTCCGATTAACTTACACTTGGGCATTTTTTTAAAAAAAAAACTTGTTCCTTTACACCAGATGTTAGAGGTTCATGGCACAGATATATATTAAAATAGCATCTGTAAAAAATTTCAGGTTAATTAATGTAAAACTTTTTATGCTAGAAGTTCTGTCAAAAACCCCTTTCTTAGGTGAAAAACACCGTCTAAAATAAAACAATTATATTTAAATAAAGAAAAAAAAATTGCATAAAAAGCATTGTTCATTATATTTGAAATCACTACGCCAAATTTGGAAAAGATTAAAGAAATAGTAAAAATTTTAGAATTTTGGGTATTCGCCTACCTTAAGGTGGTCAGATCAATGTGTGGGCAGTCATCCTTCAGCAAAGGCTCCTTCGAAGCAGCAATAAAAATAAAGCATGGTGTAAAGTATATTGGCGATATAGAAAGTATTTGGTGATATGCTTGGCAAAAGTTTTGGCGATAATAAACTTGAACATAGCATCATAATCATCATAGCATAATAAATTAATTTATCAGAGTTACACAATTATTTAATTCATATGCTTACTACCTTAGTCCCATAATCTTTGTGGATGTAACTTAATAAATAGTTTTACAAGAGTACATTCTATTTGCACCAGCTGGCGAGGAACAGAGGTACTTAGGGCACAAAGTTATCATAGAGGATCAATAGAGAACGTATCAGTCATACTCCTAAGTGGTGCCAGAAACTTCAGTCAGATTAACAGGGAGGATTGCATTTACACGAGCATATGTGTACTTCCAATAATATGAAATTCATGGTGTGTTTAAAAAGTTTAGACAAAAACATTTTAAGGTAAAAATCTCATTGAAGAATGATCAAAGGGAAGCAGGACAAAACAATTGAAAAAATAAAAAAAAATGACAAAAAAAAGTTTCTATAAACGAGAGGTAAATAGGGGAAATTAAAAATATTTCAAAGATTATAGAAATGTTAAATGTCTTATTTCCTCATTTTCCTTACGAAATTGCATTTCTTTTAATATGATTACTTAAAACGCATATTTTTTTAAATTAAATTTACAAGAGTTTATATCCACTTTGGTTCAATTTCTATTCTAAATTCGTACTGAATACCTACTTGGCTATGGACATGAAAGTTTCACTACGGGAATTCATGTATTTGAAGATACATTGGAAATCGGTATAAAAATGTCGTACAAGAGCTCCTAATGCCTTCTATGTCAAATAATTTATATCAACAGAAACGTAACACAAAAGATTTTATTAGGCAAAATCTTATGATAAAAAAAATACTTTCGTTTTTAGGATTGAAATAAGTTGTTATATTTCACACGAATCATCTTTTTCTTGAATAATCCACATTCGGCTACAGAAGCCCTCCAGTGGAGTAACTATATAATAATTCGACTAATTTTTATAAAATAATGCTACAGGGAACCACAGCCTAGGTTGTCAAAGGAACAATATGGTCCGAGGTACACCTTCCCCTACTAAAAAAAAACGTAAAAAAATGTACTAAACTTTAAGTTTATGAAAAAGGGTAACTTCTTATCGTTAAAGAAGCTAGTCATAAATGTAGTGAAACCAAAAATCTAAATAAAAGTGGTAAAAGAAAATAGTGTAGAATTTCACACCCCAAATTTTAAATTTAAATAACATTTATTTAAATTTTGTTAACTTCGTAATTTATTCAAATAGAATTGGATATTGAAATTATTTAAGAAATACTAATTGTGTATTTCGATTATATATGAAAAATCAAAGAAAACGGATTTTTTAAAAAAAATTTAAATATAATTTTGAAAAAATATTTTTTTTCTTCTTTGCACTTACAAGGCTAATGCATCATTAAAATATATTTTAAGATTCGAGTGCTTGTCTATGTTTGATAAAATATTTTTGATAGGCGTAAAACTTGTGATAATTGTTTGTGTTATTATTTTTTACTTGTGTGTTAATTAAAGAGTTTTAACAAGTCGTTGGAAAAAGAAACTGTACTTGGAGTCATAACTTCTTGCAAAATTGTGAATCCGCAAAAAAAAAAAATAAAATGTGGCGCCATCTTTGAAGCTGATTTGTCAACAAAATGTTTTTTAAATTCCATATACTTCGTAATAAAAAGCAATTAAATTTAATTTGTTAAGTTATTTATACAATATAGTTTACTTTTTAAATAAAGTTTATTTTTCTTATCAATCACAATACGCAGATTATAATGTTTCATACAGCTTATAATGAGTTATATTAGTAATGTGTATCAATAATTGGAGTATGTGTATTGAACCTTCATATACAGAGTGAAATAAAAAATATTTTAAATTCCTTAAAAAATATTTTTAAAATACAGTTTTTAAGGAATATTTTAACCCTAAGTAGCAAAAGAAAGCACTATCTATTTGTATTGATTTCTTTGGACATAAGTTTTTTCCCAAAATTATGTGTCAATTTGATTTTGTTTGCAAAAAATTTAATTTTTCAATACATCTTGACTAACATAAAAAATCAATGTAAAGAAAAAATGACTCAAATTGCAAAGCAGAGTTCTTTATTCATTGAATATTAAGACAAAAAGTCCAGTGTTAAATAAGATTCAATAATTTATATAAATTCTATAATCTAAGCAGATAACAAGCTATGGTTGAATAAAGGTCATGATTTACCTAATATAAGGTTAAAATATTTATTTAGTGTTTAAAACACATAACTTTAGTTTTGGGAAATATATATGCTATATTCATTTTAAAAAATGCGAAAAGAACTACTTTTTAACTCTGCTTCAAGCAATTTAAGACTGACGACAGATTTTGTTTTAACCATATAAAGAATAACTGGACATAAAAACTTTAAAAACGTGTTGGAATTTAGTTTGGTTTGGGCAAATTGAAAAAAATCTACAAATGATTTTATATTATGAAAATGTATTGATGTAAAAGCTGCTCGCAAACATCCAATTAAAAAAAATCAAAACCAATAAGTCAGTCAAAAACTTTTTTGACACACTGACTTTATTTCAAACATTTACATTTTTTGATTTACCATTCCCAATTCACAAAGTTTCCTGGGTCAGAATAGTATAAAAAAGGCACAACATGTGTTACAAAAAAAAAAAAAGAAACATTTACGACACACACAAAATTTCTAATTAATAGTACGGAATTAAAAAAAAAAGATGTAAATATGCAATATATCAGGGGCTTGATTGGAAAAAAGAGAATGTAAAAAAAAATGTAAAAATGTAGTTCGACAAATAATGTATAAAAGCTCTTTTAAAAATAAAATGCATTTTGAAAAGAAAATATATTAGAAATTTCTAGCAATTCATATTTTGTAGAGAATTGGTTAAGTTGTGATTCAGCTGATATTTTACTGGTTTCTTGCCTTGCTTGGAAGTCTTAAAGAAAGTTTACGATTTGCTGTGTTTCGTGAAGGTAGATGGCATTGTAGAGCGAAATCCGGATTCCACCAACAGATCTAGAAAAGACACAACATACTAGGGGCGCATAAAGCTTAAAGACTTTCATTCTCAGTTACCACTCAATAAATTAATACATGTAAATTAATTGGATCCGTACTAAATGCCTACTAAACATCACCTGGAAATTTTGATACGGGAATGCATTGCGATTCGGATATAGGGTCAAGCGGGGTAAGTGTGATAGGGTTTCTGCATTTTTCATTAAGAAAATTCGTTCTCTGCTTCAAGTAAATTCCAAATCCTAAAATTGGTAGTGAATTATTATAAGAAACATACATATGTAGAAAAAAATTTATATGTTTGAATTCCAATTTTAAGTGTACAAAATTTGCATTTCAAAATCCATTGCTGTTTTATCACACTTACCCCACATAGGGGTAAGTGTGATTTTGATGTGGGTAAGTGTGATTTCAGCTAAAATAAGTGTTTTCATGCCATATAAATTATGTAGCATACATTTTTCGTAACAATTTAATATAAAGATAAATTTATTAGCATTTTACATCTTATTAGAAATAGAATTATTAGAAATTCATCTTATTAGAAATCGAATTATTAGGAATTCATCTTATTAGAAATAGAATTATTACAAATTCATCTTATTAGAAATAGAATTATTACAAATTCATCTTATTAGAAATAGAATTATTAGAAATTCATCTTATTCGAAATAGAATTATTAGAAATTCATCTTATTAGAAATAGAATTATTAGAAATTCATCTTATTAGAAATTAGAATTTGGTTTTCTTGATGTCTTTTGCTTTGCTTTCTTCTTTAACTCCCTTTGATACTTCATAGTTTTCTCTTGTTCTAATATAGTAAGGCATTCATTACATGTTGTGATACATTCAGCGGTTTTTATAACTTTCCTTTTTACTTTCTCTCTAGGTTCAGATTGAACTTTCTTCAGCAATAAGTTTTCGAATGACTCCATTTTAAATGGGGAGGTTGCGATTGATATCATACTTCTCGAGTCCGATACCCCACTAGTATTTGATACTATATCAACCTCTACCTCCGCATCACCTGCCTCTTCATCCATTTCTTGGACTTCTTCTTGTCTCTTCCACTCTAATACTTTAATTAAGGGGTCATAGGAGTCATAAAAAACGAATAAAAGGAAATGCTATATAATTTTTATTCATTCATTATAATCATAGAGATCTTAAGGGGTCATAGGAGTCTTAAAAATGTGCAAAGAAGGTACTACAAAGCATAGTTTGATCTTTCATGTAATTTTTTAACGACTCAATATATAAGTATAATTTTTTTATATGTAATTCTACAAGAGATTTATTTAATATAAAACAAATTTTTAAATGTATGAAACTTTAGCCAAAACTTAAATAAATGATATTAAACATAAAGCTATTTGAACACATTGTGATTATGCTTGCGCGGCAAATTTTGAGGTCAAAATTGAAAAAATGACCAAGAAAAAGACTTTATATTGTACAAATAAGTACAAACAAAGACTTATACCTAAATTCTCAGCTCAATTTTAATTAGAAATTATTTTAAGAACTTTTTTCTAAAAAAAAAATTGAAATTTTTATTTAAAATTTGTTTAAAAATAATTTCTAATTAAAATTGAGCAGATAATTTAGGTATAAGTCTTTGCTTGTACATATTTGTACAATATAAAGTCATTTTCTTGGTCATTTTTTAAATTTTGACCTCAAAATTTGCTGTGCAAGCCTAATCCCAATGTGTTCAAATAGCTTTATGTTTAATATAATTTATTTTAGTTTTGGCTAAAGTTTCATTAATTTAAAACTTGTTTTATATTAAATAAATCTTGTAGAATTACATATAAAAATTATACTTATGTATTGAGTAGTTAAAAAATTACATGAAAGATCAAACTATACTTTGTAGTACCTTCTTTGCACATATTTAAGGCTCCTATGACCCCTTAAGATCTCTATGATTATAATGAATGAATAAAAATTATATACCATTTCCTTTTATTCGTTTTTTTAATATTTATGTATGTTTTGCACAAGGTAAATGGGGTGTTTTGGATTATCACACTTACCCCATGTCACTTATCACAGTTACCCCCAACTGATATTTTGAGGGGTAACTGTGATTGTACTTCCATACTTCACAAAATGTGAAATAATGAACTAAAACAGTTTTATATCTTTACTTTTACTTTCTTTACTAACAGAGAAAGAAAAAACAACATGATTTTTATAAAAATATGACACTTATGGAATTTGGAAGAAAACCTTTCGAATTTGAAAAAAAGAAGACAGTTGCACTTAAATTCAAAAGCTCAAAAATTTCTTTAAACAAAAAATAAACTAAAAAGAAATATTGACCTCAATTATAAGTGGTCTAATGTTATATATTGCAAACTTTCAGATTTTTAGAATGATTTCCAAAGTTACAAGAGCTGTTTATCACACTTACCCCCAATCACACTTACCCCACTTGACCCTATAATGACATTTTTGGTTCAACAAATTTCGTTCAAGAGTTTCTACTACTTGACGAGCGTCTGTATACAATTTTCGAGAAAAATGTGAGCAAAGAGCAGCTTTCACAGAGATTATTTTAGGTTGTAAATTTATTGCTGAAAAACCAAAAACCATAAAAGTGTCTAACCAAATTAAAGCGTATCAAATATTTATTATTGAGTGGTAATAAAAAATCGTGTAGAGTTTCACAGAAAAATTACATTTATTTAACTTTGTGGATTTTGTTATTCCTTTATTCAATGTAATTAGATATTGAAATTAAAGAAATATATAGTTCATGTATTTGAATTAATTTTTAAAAATCCCATAAAATATATATGTGATATAATTACAATTTTTTTTAAAGTATACATTTGAAAATATAATTCTTTTCCCCACTTCCAAGATTTAAAGTTAATGCCATCATTAAAAATATAGTCGTCAAGATTCAGCTTCAAGTCTATGTCTGATAATATTTTTGATACATGTAAAAAAT
Source organism: Hylyphantes graminicola (assembly GCA_023701765.1). NCBI lineage: Eukaryota > Metazoa > Arthropoda > Arachnida > Araneae > Linyphiidae > Hylyphantes > Hylyphantes graminicola. The sequence goes on from CM043111.1 coordinate 43,693,696, forward strand.
TGTATTGATTATGTTTGTTATTATGCTTGTATGTTAATAAAATAATAAAAAAAAAAATCTTCTTGCAAAATTCTGAATGTGCTAGCAGAAAACAAAATGTGGCGCCCTCTTTGAAGCTAATTTGTCAATAAATTGCTTTTTCAACTACTTTATACGTAATAAAACGCATTTATTTGCCTAAAAAGTGTCCAGCTTTCGATATAAAATAAAACAAAAGCCTGTTAAAATAAAAAATGTAATTTTTAATCCAAAGCTTAAGTTTTGTACTTAAGAATAATATTTTGAACATGAAAAACAAGGTGACCATTAATGAAAAAAAGCTCTGTTCCCCATTTTATTTCCCAGTCATTGAGAATTAATTAACTACAATATTTTCAAACATAGTAAAAAATATATATATATACTTTGAAAAAAAAAATATTCCGTTGAATATCAACTTGATTAATGCTTTTGTAATTCGCATGATAGACAAAAATATGATACAAAATTATCAGCAGAAGATATATATTTTTTTCGATTTTTTTTAAACATGTGGAAGGCAAGACGAAATAAAAAATGCTATACCTATATTTGTTTCTTAAGCTAAGTACCTGGTAAAATATTAAAAATCCGACTTTTTGTTTCAAAATACTTTTGCATTTTACTTAAGTTCATTAAAATTATTCTAGCATAAGTATTACTTTTAAAATAAACATATAACTACTAAAGTTTAAATAAAATAATTTAAGATATTTCAGTAGTTTTTTTTCATTTTTGCATAGTTAAAATATTTTAAAATTATTTAAATACATAAATAAACAGGCAATAACAAATAAGTTTGCAACAGAAACTGTTATTTAGAACTGTATCCACCAATGGGTATAGAAATGTGCACCCAATACAACATTTAGTACTAGATTAAGCTTCTAAATAGCAAAATTAAACTATTTAAACATTTGTTCATAAATAATATTAAAAATTACTTATACTTTTCTATCTCTATTTTAGTTCTAGGAGCGATTGTGTCGTATTGCTCGCACTTGAAAAAAATGTAAAATATTTAAACAACTATCTTCAACATAACTAAACAAGTTGATTTTGGAACAACCATTTACAAATCCAGAAGACAATGAAAAAAAAAAACCTCGCCCAAAAGGATAATTTGTATCAAACGCCGTTATTTAATAATAAATTCTTAAATGTAAATTTTAAAATATAATAAAACGTTTTGTACATCTTTCTAATCAATTGTGGCATGTTATGGCGTAATTTCAAACTGATTTATGACGCAAAGATAAATTTCAACTCAAAATAAAATTTCTTGTTTTGCGGTGAGTACTTCGGATTAAAATTTTGGTCTGATATTTTCAGTGCTTTTGCAGTTTTAATAAGATGAATTTTTTGAAGTATCACACTTGCCCGTAGCATTTGTAGTTTGGGTTTGTAGTGTGCAATTTACGTATATACGTAAGTGTGGTAGCTGAAATGTATCAAATTAAAGAAAAAAAAACGATAATAGGCATTGTATATAAAACTAAAATAAGCAGAAAAATGATAGGCTAAAATAAAATTAATAAAAAAAAAATTCATTATGAAATCACTCGTCAATTCAAAATAAGTAGTTATAATTAATTATACTTATTTACTTGGTACATACAAAACAAACTCATTTTTAATCATTAATTTTTAAAGGAATGTTTAAAAAATAAAAAAGCTTTTTCATGCAGTATAAATGAGCGCTTAACCATATTATATGAAATAAAGTATACAATCGAATAAAGTTGTGAAACATATAATCTGAAAATGAATACTTTTTGGAAAAAAGTATTGGCCAGTAATGTAACATACTACATGAATGGAATTGGCTGGGAAATATAACAAGACAAACCCTAAATAAGATACATGTATAATGTATAGGTAAGGTACAATATTCTCAATTGTTTTTAGCACACAATGTAAAATGACTTTATTTGTGATTCAATATTATGCTCATCAATTAACACTTTTTATAATAAGGGATGAGATATTTCGTAAAAATGCAATTTTGATTAAAAAGAGAAAACTTGAAAGTAAATATTTTTAGCATTTGTCTTTTCTTTCTCCGCTACTAGATGGCTGTATGGTTTATAAATTTCAATTCTTACACTTCATTCTAGATAAATTACTAACTTAAGGTAGGCAAACACCCAAAATTCTAAAATTTTTACTATTGCTTTAATCTTTTCCAAATTTGGCATACTGATTTCAAATAGAATGAATAATAATATTTAGGCATTTTTTTTTTAAAATTTAAATATAATTTATTTATTTTAAACAGTGTTTTTCTACTAAAAAAAGAAGTTTACGCTAACAAGTCTACCACATTGAATTTTCATCCTATAAACATTAATTATGTGTTAAATTCTTCGTTTTGAACTGATGCCTGCAATGACCCTCTAAAGTTGCATACAAATTACAAGAAAAGAAGTTATTAAGAAAAATGTTATAAATTAACTACAAAAAAAAAAAGATTTTTTTCGATTAACTTACACTTGGACATTAAAAAAAAAAACTTATATATTTACACCGGATGTTAGAGGTTCATGGCACAGATATATATTGAAATAGCATCTGTAAAAAATTTCAGGTAAATTAATGTAAAACTTTTTATACTAGAAGTGTTGGCGCAACCCCCTTTTTTTAGGTGAAAACACCGTTTAAAATAAATCAATTATATTTAAATAAAAAAAAATTGCCTAAAAAGCATTGCTCATTATATTTGAAATCACTGTGCCAAATTTGGAAAAGATTAAACTAATAGTAAAAATTTTAGAATTTTGGGTATTCGCCTACCTTAAATAACTAACATATTGATTACCAGGTATTTCTTTAAACAAATCTGGTTAAATATCTACCACATTCAAATAAATTTCGAATAAAACCTAACTTTGCATAATTCATAATAATTGTTAAAAAATATATATTTTTAGAATTGAATTGAGTACATATCTTTGTTCGAATATTCACTAAATTAATTTGACTTTATTTAAAAAAAAAATAGAAATTAGTTTTAGAGCTATTCAAAGTCTCTTAATTCTCCTCTGAAAACGAGGGTACATTAAAATTTTATATTTCTAAAAAAAATACAGGCTTAATATTTTCATGAATAACTTATATGAAAGGGTGTGTTATTAAAAATAATGGAAAAGTTATTTTAAAATGGCTACAAGGTATTTATAGTTAAATGGGGAAAGTTTGCTTATGGAAAATTTAGTTTCCCATTGTTTATCACATTAGTGAAAATAAATAATGGTAAACAGTTCAATTAAAATCCAGTATGTTGGTGCAATTTATACAACACAAGGCATCTTGTAACTTTTGAATTCGTACAGGTGGAAGTACTATTACATTTATTTACGCACTTTTATTGCTTTTCAAATACTGCAAATACATAATTTATCTCCCTCTGTTTACAAATAACAAGGGATAAAAATGGGTTTCTTTAAATTTTTGTTTAACCTTAATTTTTTTAATGCATAACAATACAATATACGTTTTTTTTTACATTTTTGGTATAAATTAATTTGATGATGAAAAGAAGAGATAATATTATATTTGAGCTTTTTATTTACTATGTTAAAAATAAACTGATATAGTTCTTTTGAACCAACTTTTATGATGGCAAGACATCTAAATCAAAAATAAAAGCCTTTTAAATGTTTCCTTTGCCAAATTTTTAACAATCTGCTTTAATTTAATACTTATAATACTTTAAGTAACAAGTATCTTGAAAATTTCTTGCCCAAGTGCATAAAAATAAATTGCAATTACATTTCAAAGCACAGAGTTTAGACAATTTTCTATGCATCATAATTGTGTTTTTTATTTTAAAAAACTCTAAAAACTACTTTAGAACAAAAATAATACACGAATACTACTTTAGAATAAAAAAAAATCGAGTTTTTTTATATATAACAATGACCTAATGAATTAAATTACCTCTCCATTAAATAACACTTTGCTTAATCTAATTCTACATGAGGCGGAAACAAATACTTATGAAAACAAAATTGATCTACATCGTGGTCATTTAAGCGTCCCATACTTAATTTTTAATGCACGTACGGAGTTAATTAAATTCTGCAAATATTTCCCCCACATCATGCTTATGGTCATTTAAAATGAGAAAGCGTAAACTCTGAAAATTGACTAGCATAGCTGAGAAAATTAAACATTTACTTTAAATTTTTTTTTTTAGTATTTTATACCTTTTGCGTTTGGTACTCACACTTGGATAAATAACTTAAGCGTCTTGGGATTTTGAGCACATTTTACGGATGGAAAAGTTTGTTAGATTCAGATACAGAATAGAATTGAGATTATATATATTTTTTTGGTTTAGGCAGTGCTTTGGTTTATTAAAAATTCATTTATTTCGTTATATATCAGGAAGGAGTTGTGAGACCTGAACATTTTATAAATTATTCATTCTGAACATTGATTACTTATACTTGAAGTATGTTTTGAATTTTTTTTCACATTAAATATTGTATATGATTTTATGATAATTGTATGGAAATAAAATTTATTGTATTAAATAAAGAAGTTACTTATATTTGAAGTATGTTTTGAATTTTTTTCACTTTAAATATTGTATATGATTTTATGATAATTGTATGGAAATAAAATTTATTGTATTAAATAAAGAAGGAAGTGAAAAATAACCTATTATTGTTTTGGATTTAAAAATGTAAGGATTAAGGTGTGAAGAACGAAAGTGAATTATTTTTTAAAGTCCAAAATGAATGATAAAATTCGACATAAAGAAACTTAAGTTTTAAATTGTCGAATTTTATATTATGCTGAAATTTCAGATACAATTTTGCAATTAAAGAAATATCAATTTAAAGTAATTAGGAGGAAGAGTAAAATGCAATTTACCTATCTATAAAAACACACACAATTTTTTGGTTTCTTTAATTAATATACATTGTTCTTTTTTTATAAACAGACAAAGAAAAGAATCATTAAAAAAACCCGGCTGGAATTAAACGTTCTATTTCTCTATTCCTTTATTTCGTAACCAAATTTAAAGCAGTTTGGAAAAAAATCCACCAAATAAAAAAAATCTTATTTCGAATTGTTCCGAACCCTCTCGATAGTATCTAGAACACACGCTACTATTTTAATCAAATAGCATTCAAGGAAACTTGATAATGTTTTTTATGGCACAACATTTTCCTAAACTCTTTTTTTCCTTTATCTCGTTCAACATTGAACACAGTAAAACAGGGCCTGACGAAAATGGTCTTTTTTACAACTTTTTTTTTATTTTACATGGTTCAGAATAATGACTGCACATATCTTTTTGACTCATCTGAATTTTATTTGTAAGTCATGCCAAAATCTCTTGTGGCTCTTGAAGATCTTCTAGTGGATGTTAAACTAAAGTGATGGATTTAAAAAAAATAACTGAAATATATAAGTTTAAGTGAACCAAGTCAAAGTTTTTTTCAGTTTAAACTCACGTCTTTTATTGTTATTTCAGACCCATACACGGAGAAAAAAAATTACCACAAACCATCAAAAAAGTATTTTACAAAAATAGATTTCATAATTCTATGTGTTCTTTATAAGATATAGATCTAAGAAAAAGGCAGTTCTATTTTTTTTCTGAATGCGGTATATGTAATTTCTTCTAAACCTCTATATTAAATAAAACCCCTGCATAACTGGACTCCTTTTATTCATTAAAGAAAGTTTTCATTTGTTATTATTTGCTTTTTTATTGCACATGCACCATCGCGAATTTGAATTTATTTTGAGTGCATATGTAAATTTTAGTAAGTAGGCATACTGCATAAAAGAAAAAAATATATATTAAGTTACCGGTTTCCCAGGAAGCGGGACCTTACAGCTAGTTCAAAAATAAATCGATCCTTTCTGATTCATAATACACTGCGACCCAAAAGTTTAGACAAAGACGTTTTTTAGCTGTAAAATTTAGAATTGGGATAGTAGAATTTCAAAACATCCCTATATATATTAAAGAAGTATTTTGAAATGCTATAATTGAAATATAATAGCTTGATTTGCTAAAACAAATTTTTTTTCATAAAATAAAATTTTGTATGGTCCCAAAAGTTTAGACACAAATACGAGATTATGCTAATTTAATGCACATAATGACCTAATTTTGCATTTTTATTGATGAATCATATATTTTTTATATGATAAATTAAAGAAATACGATATCCGATGAACTAAACAAATTTAATAACGATATTAGTACAATTTTACAACAAAAAGACAATATAGTCACTTTAAATCTTTATTCAAATCATATTTGCTTCAAATTTACAATTTAACATATCTAAATACGAACCGAATGAATACCGGCCCATCACCTTAAAGTTTTGCCACAAATTCGTAGACTTATAGACGTTCATTGATCGATTTTCTTGATGAAAAGTGCAGTATTTCCCATATAAAATCACAAAATAGCAACAGATTATTCTTTTTTGCACTTTAGTACAATGCAGAGATAGTCACCTCTCCAAAAACACCAAAAAAATTCGGTTGTTCCTAAGTAAATTCACTCTACACCATTACAAACTACCACCTTGATGCTAGAGTTTTTGAGGGGGAAAACCGGTGTTTTCAAAAGCATATTTTTCAATATTCAGTTAAACCGAACGTGTTTAAACAGCACTAAAGAGACCGGTTAAATTGTAACCGGTTCAAAGAAACCGGTTTTTCTCAAGAAACTTCAAATTTTAGTATGAAGAAGGAACTTTCGTAATTGTGTATAGTGAACTTGCGTTAAAATTTCCTACTTTTTTGTCGTTTTTGAAGAGGTGACTATCTCTGCATTGTACTAAAGTGCAAAATCGAATGATATGTCGCTATTTTGTGATTTTATATGGGAAAGATTGCACTTTTCATCAAGAAAATTGGTCAATGCATGTCCCTAAATCCACGGATTCGTTTCAAAACTTTAAGGTGATGGACTGGTATTTATTCGGTTCGTATTTAGGTATGTTAAATTGCAAATTTGAAGCAAACGGGATTTGAATAAAGATTTAATATGGCTTAATTGTCTGTTTGGTGTAAAATTGAACCAATATCGTTATACAATCTGCTTAGTTCACCGGATATCGTTTTTTTTAATTTATCACATAAAAAATATATAATTCAACAATAAAAATGCGAAATTAGGCAATTTTGCACTTTAATTTAGCATAATCTCGTATTTGTGTCTAAACTTTTGGGACCATACAAAATTTTATTTTATGAAACAAAAAATTGTTATAGCAAATCAAGCAATTATGTTTCAATTATAGCATTTCAAAATACGTATTTAATATATATTGGGATGTTTTGATATTCTAATTTCACAAATCTTAATTTTACAGCTAAAAAACGTCATTGTCTAAACTTTTGGATCGCAGTGTACAGTCAAACTTGCCTTATCTACCATTGAACAAAACTAGGAATTCTGAACTATTTCATAGGTTGTGCGTATCACTTACACGCATTCTGATATCAATTCTTCTAGTTTCGGAACTTAGAAAAGAAACATATCTATAATAATAAAAGAAGGAGTCTGTCTGTCTGTCTGTCTGTATGTCTGTGGATTGCAAAAGACCTACTTAGACTGCTCTAAAAAATTCGAAATTTTTAATATAGATTCCTTTTAATACCTACGTGTGCATTTGAGGCTTAGTTTTTTCATATTTGATTGTCATTTTTAATTAATATAATTAATTAAAAAAAACATCATCTACGTGGGAGTGCGGGACCATAACAGGGCTGGAAAATACATGGACCGGGCCGAAACGGGGGCCTGACGCCATCCTCTATTAGTGTTTGCTTTTTAAGTGCGCCAACATGAATTGAACTTTGTTTTGATTTTGAGTGTATTTTAATAAGTAAGCAGAACATAAAAGGGCTTCAAAACACAACAACCGGGCCGTTACAGGGGCTTGACACCATTCTCCGAAATTATTTGCTTTTTTCTTGCGCATGTGCCAACAAGAATTGAATTTTGTTTAGATATTGAGTGTATGGGGAACATTCATGTGATGTCGCGCGGTTTGTTATCCTACACCTCTCGAAACACGTGCTAATGTTTTCCTACTGCTCTAACCTGTCTAACCGCTTTTTTACCACAGCGATTTGGAATTGAAGCTCAGGTGGATATGGCCGTGAATGTCCCCCATTTTCACAAGTAAGCATGCCTCTAAAAAGAAGCAATGCGAAGTTAACGGGTTCCCAGCAAGGCGGGACCATACTGCTAGTTAGTTATAGAAAAGAGTATTTTGTTATCCATGTGCACTTTACCTTTCATTGTATTCCTTTTTAGAAGAAAATAACATTTATGAAACAAAAAACAAAGACATCGTTGTAACATTGTTTCAAAAGTTAAAAATAAAAAGTTTAAAAGTAAAATATTTACACCTCAAAGGACGCAGCCTCAAAGGACCGATTCAAATGTTTGTTTCTGAATTCTTTTAAATTCAATACGGGCGGTGTTTACACGCTACATAAACCGAAAGAATGATTACTAAAGCTTTAATGCAACTAAAGAATACATTTTATTTTTCAACCACTAACAACACTCTTTCGAAATACATCATTAAGTTGCTGCCCACTCTGCATAGTGGATAGCGCGTCTGAATCCCAGCCAGTGGGTCCCGGGTTCGAATCCCGGTTGGTAAGCGCATGGATGTTTGTCTTGGAATAAAGTATTATTGTCTATGTGTTTGTCTTTGTCCTTATTTGTGTAAAAGAAGTCCGACCTCTTAGGAGGCTCTGGCAGCCATCTTCTGCGATATAATCGCAGAAGACTGGCTGGGATTCAGACCTTCTGTGGTATAATCACAGACACGACAACAGCAACAACATCATTAAGTTATTTTAGACTATTACACACATGATTAACAATGTTGAAAAGTTTGCATATCTAAATCCTATATGTATAAACAATAAATTTTCAGGTTTATTAAATGTTTCAACCATAAGAAAATTATTTCTAGTGTTGAAGCTAAAAGAGTTTATAAGTTAACTATTTTTTTCGTTGGTAAAAGTTAGACTATAAGGGGCATGTACCCTGCTACCTAAGAGCTAGCAACGTTTTTGAGAGAGAATTTCAGGTGGGCCAGTTTTAAGATATGCTATCCCTCTCACTTTCCCGGACATCATACGGGCTATCTGGCTGGCGGTAGTGGTTGCATTCATCACTGCGCATCCAACTAATACAAGTAAAAAATTGATTTTTCAAATCATTTTAGGACGTTTTATTTTTTTATTGTTATTTTTAGCGAACTTTTTGCAATATAAATCTATTATTGCCAGACATTTTTATTGTTGTTTAAGCTGTGCCAGACGCTAATTTTGATTTTAAAAGCTCAAGTGTTGCCCAAATTACCAGCTCAGGTGTGAATTCACCGATCATTGTAATTACGTCATCGTCATTCATTGCGCAATACCATGGGGCAATACTTGTAATGAGCTGGTAATTTGGGCAACACTTGAGCTTTTAAAATCAAAATTAGCGTCTGGCACAGCTTAAACAACAATAAAAATGTCTGGCAATAATAGATTTATGTTGCAAAAAGTTCGCTAAAAATAACAATAAAAAAATAAAACGTCCTAAAATGATTTGAAAAATCAATTTTTTACTTGTATTAGTTGGATGCGCAGTGATGAATGCAACCACTACCGCCAGCCAGATAGCCCGTATGATGTTCGGGAGAGTGAGAGAGATAGCATATCTTAAAACTGGCCCACCTGAAATGCTTGTTTTTCCGACGTTGCTAGCTCTCGTACTATTAGTATCATATCATAAATTGGAACTTACTTAATAAATAAAAAAATGTACTGTCGAGATGAATTTGTATTTTAAATTTTACTTTGTTTTTACTTTTAAAATTATAATCTCAACTACCAAATTTTTTTCTCTTAGAAATATATAAAATTTCCAAACTAAAAATATTTGTTTTTGTTGGAAGAAGATCTATAGAAGTCGCTAAAACAAAGACGTACTAACCGAGAAAGAATTCAAACGATAAGAAGAAACAGGAGATGTTGAATCTGATCTTAAGGAGGATGAAATAAACGTATAGTTCTATGCTTTAGGAATGTATTATCCGGTCTGCCTTGATGACTTTTTTCAAAGAAACCTCCATTTAAAATAATATCTACACTTTGCTATAAAAAAATCTTCCTTAAACAATGAATGCATTTAATACAGGGTGATTCAAACAAAAGTGGCCCCGGTTTAGAGATTTGAATACGTTGAAATACTTGGCGAGAAAAACTCTTAAAGCCGCCTGAAACATGTTTTTGCATTGGTTGGATCGGATTAGTTTCACTTTAGAACTACTCATAGACTAGTGGCGAGTTCAGACCTTGGTTCTTATTGTATGAATACGTCCCATAATGCAAATTTTGTGTTTTGCAATCAATTTAGAATGTTTTTTATTAACAAAAACAAAAAGGTCCGATTCTTTAGGATAAATAACAACCAAAATAATCACTAGTGGGAACTTTTCTTGATAAGCTCTACAAACCTTGTTTATATTTCATTTCAACTAAGCTTCTTAAACCATAGCGTAGTTGCCGGCAAATAAGTCGCCAAGCGTTTGTTTGGGCTTAATATTGAAGCGATCAATATATTCAGTTAGCAACCTGTTTTTGTATTGGTATTTGACTTGGCAACATTTATGTCGTATTCTCATCTCCACTTTGGGACCACTTTTGTTTGCCTCACCCTGTATTTTTTGTGATGTTTTGGGCAAAGAGAAGGATTTATATTGAGTAATTGGAGACAAAATCTTCCAAAATAATTTTCAGTCCAGAAATAAGTATATATTAATTGAAAATGACAATTTTATGCATTTCCAGGAAGGCTTTCACATCAGAAACTTGAATCCAATAATAAAAAGAGAAAATTTTTTATAAAAAGTTTTGAGACGCGTAGTTTCCAGATTAAATGGTAATAAGAAAAAGTGCGAAAAGAAACAAAAATGTAGAATTTAAATAACTTGCCAAATTGGGATCTTCGATATGTAAATGTCTCTAATAGCTTGGAGCTTTTATCTTTATCGTTCTTTAAATTTTTAAGCAATTTCGAGTAAAAAATATACATAATTTTTGGCCAATGCTGCCACTGGTGTGTAGTTTAAGTTTATTAACTTTTGCCAAATGAAAAAAAAAAAGATATTGTTGACACGTTAAAAAAATTATCATTTCAATTTGGGTTGCTTTGGAGACATTAACAGAAAAATCACTGAACGGTTTGGTAAGCTACATATTCGCTTAATTGTCATTAAATGAAAAAACACATTATCTTCGCTTCTCGCTGTCTTTAGATTTTATCTTAACAAGCCAAATTACATTCCTTTTTTATGGTTCGGTGAAAATGGTTAAGAAACAGATTACCATGTACTTTGCTCGCTCAGACGCAAAACCTTTTAGATAAAACCGTATAAGAATTCTTTCTGCTGAAAAATGGTACAGAAACGCTTGTCAAATAGAAATTTGTATGGATATATAAATTTCGCAATAAATGTAAAGGATTATTTTAAATCTAGCTGCATTTCTCATCACAATAAAAATGATGCATTTTACTAATTCTTCATTCTGTTTTTCTTTCACTGTGAAAGTGATACTACAGTTTTTTGTAAGAAGGGTATGATCCTACCTTTCCTTTCATGTGACTAGATACAAATTTTTTTTTTGTATCTATGATCATTACTTTTTGAGTCTGGTACTTACACTTTAAAGTTAATTAGGAAAGTATAAAAACATCCTAACTATAACTTCGATAAAAAGACAACTATAATGAGCTTTCAGAAACTACTTTTAATAATCCTTGTGGTTTTAGCAACTAGTTTAATTTTTTAAATATTTTTGCAAGCAATAAATATTTGTGAAAGAATTTTTTTTAAAGCAAGAAACATTTTGCTCTCTACGATTTTTTTCGAACATATGAAAAGGACTAATCTGTGTATCATTTCCTTTTTGGTTTATATTTGGTACTTCCCGTTAAAAATAAAATAATAAACTTTTCGATTCAAGTTAGGTTAGGTTGAACTAAAATCGCACTTGAGTTACACTAGGGATATTGGCGACCACCGTCAAGTGACGAGATGACACTTTAGTAGGCACCCAAATCAACGAAATCGTAATCGGCGTCGGGACTTTGGAGCATATTTAACGTGCACTCGCTTCTACACGGGGTATTATTCGTCAGACATTGTGATGCACAGACAGTTTTTAGGGAGCAGTTCTTTCGACAATAACCGAACTTGTGATTTTTCGCCCGCAAGGAAAACACCTTACCGACTGGCTCCCCAGCCTTGACAAGTATACATTTGGTATATTTGTGACATATTTCGTTGAGTAAGATTTACAAAAATACCTTTTAGCAGAAAAATGGTACAAGAAAAATTCATCAGTGACGAAACCATCCCTTTCTCCGAGATTTAAAAGCAGAATTAATGCGAGTCATATTTTACAATCTCAGCAAACTGCAGGAGTCGCCCATCAATACAAAGGGGTGGTTTTTTTTTACTCTTTCGCGGCATTCTGTCATGTGGAATTGTGTAAGTGGTCCCATAGTTTTTCGTAAGGAGGAGTCTCATGATTGCCCCTGCTACAAAGAACATCCACGATAGCCCAGAGCGATAACTCAAAAGTGGCTCGTGTTGTGGGGAGTTTATGCTATGATCCATAATCGGAAGATTTCCTCCGAAAAAGCAACAGTAAATCAAGATGGTATATTTGTGACATATTTCGTTGAGTAAGATTTACAAAAATACCTTTTAGCAGAAAAATGGTACAAGAAAAATTCATCAGTGACGAAACCATCCCTTTCTCCGCGATTTAAAAGCAGAATTAATGCGAGTCATATTTTACAATCTCAGCAAACTGCAGGAGTCGCCCATCAATACAAAGGGGTGGTTTTTTTTTACTCTTTCGCGGCATTCTGTCATGTGGAATTGTGTAAGTGGTCCCATAGTTTTTCGTAAGGAGGAGTCTCATGATTGCCCCTGCTACAAAGAACATCCACGATAGCCCAGAGCGATAACTCAAAAGTGGCTCGTGTTGTGGGGAGTTTATGCTATGATCCATAATCGGAAGATTTCCTCCGAAAAAGCAACAGTAAATCAAGATGGTATATTTGTGACATATTTCGTTGAGTAAGATTTACAAAAATACCTTTTAGCAGAAAAATGGTACAAGAAAAATTCATCAGTGACGAAACCATCCCTTTCTCCGAGATTTAAAAGCAGAATTAATGCGAGTCATATTTTACAATCTCAGCAAACTGCAGGAGTCGCCCATCAATACAAAGGGGTGGGTTTTTTTTTTACTCTTTCGCGGCATTCTGTCATGTGGAATTGTGTAAGTGGTCCCATAGTTTTTCGTAAGGAGGAGTCTCATGATTGCCCCTGCTACAAAGAACATCCACGATAGCCCAGAGCGATAACTCAAAAGTGGCTCGTGTTGTGGGGAGTTTATGCTATGATCCATAATCGGAAGATTTCCTCCGAAAAAGCAACAGTAAATCAAGATGTTACTCTGATGCTGCTTCAGTTGTGATTTATTTTGCTTTTGGGTTAAAAGAAGTACTTCGTTCCCTTAAAGGGGGTAAAATTGGCCTTTTAAGATTTTTTCTTTATGGTCGACATAATCTAAACTAAGTGTTTGATATGTGACCAGAAGTATAGTTGAAGATATTTTTAAAAATTAGTTACATAATTAGGGCATACTATTCAAAACTATTCAAAAAGTTTAAGCCTTGTATTGAATGCATTTAACGATCAAACTTTTTTTGGTTTCAATATCTATTAAAACTAAAGAATTCCTGAAGGAAGTCTACGTTTAACTAAGAATTCGGAACATTTTGCGTACTGGAAGGCTATTAACAGAAAATCACCGAATAGTTTAGTGAGCTTGGTATTCGCCGTATTTGTCGTGGATTAAAAAATATCTTCGATTTTCACTACTTGGGATTTTATATCTTAACTAGCCTAGTAACAGTCCTCTTTATGTATAATTTTTATACTCTTTGAGAAGATTAAAGGCTAATTTAGTTTAAAAGTATAGCCTATTCCATCTGAAACATAGTCCGACTTTTTGCTTTAGGGCTACTAATGCACGGTAAAAGTGTCTTAAAACAATCATTAGAGTTTATTTTTACCTTTAAGTTGAAATCCGACTAATTTAAAAGATCTTATGAAGTTTTATCTTGCGAGTTTGAATAGATTAAATTTACTTTACTCACATTGTTTTTAAAGTACTATAAATTCTACTACTACCATTTCAAAAATCTACAAAAACCACCAAGAATTTCGATTACGTTCAATTTTAAATTTAAAAAAAGGGGAGAAGTCCTTTGAAGAGTCTGCAGCGAAATCACTAACAACTCTTGAACAAACTTGAAAAGTTGTTCAAAATTTCATCTTTTCGAGACACTCTAATTGCAAATATATTTCATCTAGGATCTCATTGGATACGTTATTGTCATTCTGAGAAGATCGACGTCATTCAAAGACTTTTATAAATTAAAAAAATATGTTTATTGGGTAAAAGATTTATTCATGCAAGTTCATTTCTTAAAGTTACACGAATATGTATATTTATAGGGTTACGCAACAAACTGTCTCTTCGTAATTTAGTGCATAGAAATGCACTTTAGTGCATGAAATAATATGCATAGAAAACATGGTTAAAATATTTAAATTTATTTCTTAATTTCTATAATGTTTAATTGAAATAATGAAGAGCGCTGAATGATCTTTCCTAAGGATAAATAATAAACTAAATATACTAAATTCGTTTTTAAATTTTAAATTGGAAATCAAAAAGTTTCTATTTAATTAGTAGGAGAAGGAATTGTAAATTACTTTTGAAGCGAGAGAGGTGTCTGAAGATATTTTGTATCGGTATGTTTCTAATTATAAAATACAGTAGATGCTGATTGTAATTTGTGTTATTGACTCCAATAGTAATTAGATAGATCAAAGTGTGGAATAAATTGTATGATTCTAACCAAGATCACTGCTGCAAAATATTTACTAATTATGTAGACTTTCCAAAGAAATTAATGAGGTTATTTTAACTTATAATCTTTATGCACTACCAATAATCTTTAATTCGAGTACCAAAATTTCGGACATAAACGAAGCCGTAGTTTATTATTAAGATAAATATTTAAATTATTCAAATTAAATATTTAAATTTTCTTTCAAAATGCACTTTATTGAACTTAGTGATAAATAAACTTCAAATGTATAATTTATATTTATTTGTAATCTACGAATGGGATTCATTTACAGTGATTTGCAGTTTAGAAAACGGGAAAAACATTTTATGCCAAAAAATAGTGAATAGAAACATTGAAAATACATCTTCGTAAGTTAAAATCTGGTTAGTGGTGAAATTCGGCAGATTTATTGTATGAAATTTTATAGTTTTTAATCATACAGCACATTTTTACAGAAATCGCACTAACAATTATCTATTTGGAAGATTAAGTTGAGTTTAATGTCGCACTAGATCCACGCGCGGGTTATCGGCTCAGTTAAATGACATTTGAGAGCCACGGTCATGTGACGAGCCGACACATGAGTATGCACCCATTGCACCATTTAAGGGGCGACATCGTATAGGGTTCCGGTATTTCGTAGCATATTTAACGGACATTCCTTCTATACAGGTTATAATTTGTCAGATCTATTGGTTGAACAGATCGTTTAAAAATAGGAAGTTACTTTTGCAATAACTTGGTTCGAACATAAACCACATTCAATGGTTGTTATTTAATCTTGTAGTTTACGCGTTTTTGTCTCCATTAAACCAAGTAATGACTCTAAAAAATGGGGTCTCTGTCAGAGTAGACCGAAACAGCTTTGACGAAGTTTGTTAGTTCAAGAGTAAATATTTTCAGTAACTAATCTGTAGTAGTTGAAACTGTCGGTAAGCATTGGGCAGGTAATCAAGCCTTAAAACTTACAAATATTTCGATAAGTAAATAATTATACTCAGTATAAAATATAGTATCAAACAACGAAAATATGTAACGTGCTACATTTAGAAAGGCTCATTTACGTTAGGCACGTGTTGATGTTTAGATAACGGTGAAATTCTTTCATAATAAATTATTAAAATTCTCTCACGTTTTGAAAATAAGCTCCGAAAATTGTATTATTTTTGCGTAAAATGGCATGGCATTGGTGTCGCTGTTTCAACATGAGATTTAGACCACTTTTTTTAATGAACTCAACCCTTAATAAACAAATGTTATGCTAAATAAAATATACTTTTCTAGTACTCTGTTTTAGATATCTAATACACAACTTAATTTTTCCTTCAAAAAGCTTCTTTAAATTGCCAAAAAAAAAAAATGCAGAGCCTAACTTATCAAATTATTACCTTGGGACTGAAAGCGTTTCATAAGTAGCTTAGTAACCTTTGACATTCAGGTCAAGCGAATCTCGCCGAAACTCTAATCCGATTACACATAAATAAAAGACGTTCGGGGTATCTGAATATACACGAAATATATATTTTAAAATCTTTTTAACCTTATTTTTGACCATAAAATAAACAAGACATCTCTAAGAAGTGTTGCTGATTAGTTTTAAATTATTTGTAAATAAACTTTCTAATTTTGTGTGTGTGTAAAAAATAGAGATTAAAATTGTTTATTTTGCTGTTTGTAATTAAAATGGTAGCGTATTTTCAAAGACTAAACTTATTTGTCTTTTATTTTCAGTAAATAATTTAAGTTAGCTTTATACGATTTCAGTAATTAAAATTATGTATTGTGTCATACTGTTTGAGACTTAATTCGAATTTTTTTGATTCTTACAATCAGCATGACGTTTCTATGTATTGTTCGGATGCATTATTTTTTATGTTTCCTCAATGCTTAATCTTAATCGACAGTGCATTTCTTTAATTTATAACTACATTTTTACACGATTTAACTTCGAAGACAACTCAAGTGTATAAAGCTAAATTATATATAAAGCTAAATTATTGAATCTGTGCCATAAGTGCACATTTTACAAACGAATAGTACAATTAAATAGTCATTCTTTAAAAGTGGATATTTTTTTATTCTGTTTAATGATTTGGTGTTTGACATATTCAAGTTTATTAATTATATTCGGTGATATTTTTGGAACGTATTTTTTTCTACGTCAATATCTAGAAAGGCTATTTTATTAATTGTTAAGTGAGGAAGGCAATGTAAGTGTTGTTAAAAGGATTCACCTGTTTGTGGCGAGTCTCAATATAAGTAGGTAAAGTGTTAGTTATAATTTTTACTTTCAGCCAAATATTCTAGCATACACTTTTAGATGGAGCATAATTAACCTTTAAGTAGTATTTAATTTTAAAAACTTATTTCGCAGATTTTTCCATTAAACTGAAACAAAGCAGAAATGACGTTATATCTCAAATATTTGATAGTTAAAACATGAATGAATCCTTCAATTACACTTTATCTTTTTCGTTTTCTAATGCATGTTTTTCGGAACTAAACCATTTGCAGGGAAAAACAAGTGATGGATTTTTAAAATCTTGCCAAAGTGTAAAATCCATTTGCGCTTTAAAAGATCAATTCGAATTTCGACTCTACGTTCTTTCAATAGATTATAACGTGTCGAGTGGCACATAAATTGAAAAAACGAATGTAATGTAGTTTTGGTACATTAACTAATAAAAGCATATCTTTTTATTTTCCAAAGCACAAAGTTAATGCATTTCAAATATATTTACTATTTTAATACGTTATACGAATTCATCTTAACTATTCAAATTTATCTAAGGTTTATTACATTTTTAAATCAAACGTTAATTATTTCTTCAGTTTATAAATTTTCTTAAGTAGTTATGAAACTCGCGAGTGGTTATTTTCCAATTCTGAGTATTATAGCACAATGTGATGTATAATTAAAAATAAACATATACATTACGCACACAGCCAATGATTTATAAAGAATCATTAATAGGAAGCTATTGATAATTTAATCAAATGCTTAATATTAAATTCTCTAAAATATAAAAGCATATCAGTTATTATATTATGAAAATGTGTTAATGGAAGTACTCAGTTTTGAAAAATTTAAGAAATTTTAAATTGAAACTATCTTAATAATAATGATGCACATCAGTATCACCAACTAACTTAGGAAAATTTTGAATTAACATCGTCATCTTTAGTAAACAGTTTTCAGTATTTTTTTTTAAAGTTTAAGGTTTGGTGATTAGTAGTAGAAACCTAAACTCGGTTATTACAAAGCTTGGATTTCCGCCTGCTTTACCGTTTAGCAATCATGACGAGTTATTCTGGTTTTTATTTTAAGATTAAAAAAATTGCATAGTTAAGAAATTTTATCACTTAATTAGTATGACGTTCGAATTGTTCTGGGATCGATTTAGCAATAATTGTAATTGTCGTAACTATTCTAAATATCTATTATAGATTTTAATTCAATAAAAAACGAAATAATATTTACCTTAGAAAGAAAACCAAACAACATCATAAATGACATTTAATTTTGAAAAATGAAAGCCTTACAGAGACATTCATGCCGAAATATATGGCGTCAAGTTACAACATAAAACATTAAATCTTTATTCAAATATAATTTTTCATCCCTAAAATATACAACAGTTTCACTTCTTGATAAAAATTAATCACTTTTGATTAAACGATGTGCTCAGTGTTATTAAATCTAAAACAAATTTGTTTTGGAATTTTTCATGCATCGTTTGTTCTTATCTGGTTTTCGTAGCTGTTGAAGTATAAAAGAATTACAAAAACAAAGTTATAAGCTACAGGATGTATTTTTTATGTGTATATGAAGGTTTTTTAAAAAGTTTTTTTTTTGTATCTTTAGTAACTGTTAGTGATCGGATTTCTTGACACTGAAATCATGAAAACACAAAAACAGTTTGCGACAATTTATCCAAGATTTCGAAAAATACAACAGCTAAATCGTGTTGTAGTTTTATTTATAATATAATTTTTAAATATTGTCAAATGAGACATCTTTGTTCTCAAGGGTAACTTTGATACAAGCTTTCTCCTACATTAAATCTTCATTAAATACTATTATTCGTAATGTTTATGGCTTTTTATTTGGTGCAAACCACTCGACTTAGACTGTGTTCTAGGAGGATGTGTTACGCAAAAAAAAATCAACACTAAAATTTTAAATATGGATCAAAAATATTATTATGAGTTAAAGCTTCTTCATTTTACGCCAAAAAGAGTGAAAAGTTTTAAATACAATACATAAGTATAATAATGTCCAATTAAAAGCAATTTTATATCATTCTAGAATTTCACGAAAGAAGAGATGATGTAATGTAAAAGTTTTATAATAGTGTTAACACATTTAATTCGCACGCAGAATTTCAGTATATCCATGTATTAAAAATAAAACTGCAAATAATTTCAAATGATGAATGTTTGGCAAAAAACTTAATTTTTAATTAAAATACAATTTTTATAAATAATAATTCAAGTTTGAATTTTAAGATTCAGCAATTTTTTAAAAAATATTTGTGTTTGTTGATTCTTAAAATGTTAAAATGTCCACCAGAATTTAATTTAAAATGCAATTCCGAAAACATAGTTACAAACTATTGAATAAATATTTCGATAAACTTTTATATGCATTTAAAATTATTTTCAAAGTGACTACACATTAAAAAAGTTTTCCTTGGAAAATTCTGTATTTTAAATATAAAATTTGTTTTCGACTTTTAATCTGGGCTAAAAAGTCAAAACAAAGACATTTTCAAACAACTATTACTCAAGTGAATCCCGGTAAAATTTTACATAATGCAGACATGCTTTGTAAAATAAAAGATGGAAAACAGTTTATTAAGATTGAAAACTCGTGTTAGAATTTATTTTTTGATTCTCCAGCTCCACGTTGTTAAAAAAAATCTGAGAAGTATCGGATTTTCTGGGGGTTTACTTTTTTTGACTGTGTGTGTGTGAATTGGAATCCCCGAAGGAAATTTTACACCAGAAACTTACTTTGTTAAGAATTTCTGGTTGCACACAAAAGGTAAGGAACCAGAGCACGGTTATAAATTTTCCTTTCGACAAAGGTGAAAGTAAGTATTTGGCGGAATTCCAACTTGGCTTGAAGACAAGTACAGCATTATTGATCATGTTCTGTCTGTGTAAGAAAAAAGTCAGTTTGTTCTTTTCTACATTTAAGAGTTGGGTGTAAAAGCTGAAATCAAATCGCAGAAGCAAGCAAAAACAGTAGAGCCTAAACACATCCTTCCTTTGTAACTTTGATCGTTCCTAACCATACTTCAAAGTCTCACAGTAAAAGAAGTATGTTGGAATTTTATACTTTAAAAATTCCTTGTGCGTAAAGCCACGAACACAAATCAACAACTAATGCTTGGAAAGAACGTTATGTGCAGGGGGCAGCGTTCTTACTAAAAAGTAAGAAGAAAAAGCGATCGTTATGCGGAAAGAATAACAATTCACAAAAGAATTTCTTCGAATCCCTTCCAATCGGAAATGCAAAAGAACAAACAAGCAAAACTTCCGAGACAGAACTGGCAGCAGAAATGCCGAACGAAGGGAAAACAACTGACTAAACAATTGTACGGAGGAACGTACTTTGGGTGACTGCAGATATTTTCTTCGGCTTGTTAGGTTCCTAAAATCTTTTCCTTAGTGCTTCATCAGTCGACAGCATAAATGCGAATCCCAATCAATACAGTGGAATGACACGAGTAATCCATCAGATTCTTATGTTAAATGCTGCTAAACAATTCACTTGGGGTTTTCTTGTGCGTGTTTTATTTATAATTTTTCAGTTTAATGTCATATACGTTTGATAAGGACAGAATAAGCTTCAAGAAACCTTAAGTCGGCCCAAAATTTACTTCAACTGATTACAAAAGAAAGCATTTTCTGAGACAATTTGTGTCGTTCTGCCTTTCCTGAAGTTTATGATTTGATTTAACTTTCATTAAGTTAGACAATTTCCAAATTCATTTTGATATTTGTATTAAGGAGCCTCTGCCTGTTTAATGATAATAAAGGAGTGAAAAACAAACTACTTTGATGTTATTTCGGAAAGGGTAATTGTAAAGCAATATAGTTTCTCCTAAATTAGATATCATATTCATCCAAATTTTTGTTTCTGTTTTCCCTTGGATTCTCTATGGATATTGGGAGTCAGAATTAACATTCAAATATTGAATTTATCAGAAAAGCCAAATGATAACGCTGCTCAGATTTAATCTTCAGGTGTAATTTTTTAATGATAATTACAAAAAAAGAGCGTATTGAAGCATATGTTTAAAAAACAAGTTATTTTGTTTCTTATTAATAGAATTTAAAATTCACCTTTCATTTATAAAACTAATTCTATTCAGTTTTAAAATTGCTAAAAAATATGTTCAGCCTTATTTTACATTCTTCAACTAATAGTACTTGTGTAGGTTACATTACTTTTACCTTCGAAAAACATTTTTTATGATATATATTTTTTTTATCTGTAAAACAGTTTCTTAAGCAAATTACAAATTTTCCCTACAATACTGCAAAAAACCCCGTTAAAGCACAAAAAACCATAAAAAAAGGAGGAACGGCGAATCTAACCGCCCAACAGGATTCTAGGTTGTGTTTGGCACGCGCGATAGGTGTAAAGAACTTTGAGTTTGACTCGAAAGAGAAAGAAAAAGAATCGAACTGACAAACAAGTCCATCTAATCGTTACTTGAATAATGTGATTCCCTTTTCGCGGGGTTAAAGCCTATGTTTACACCGGTCTTTCAGGAGAATCGATCAGAGCGCTTGCTGAAATCTCGGCTGACAAGATTACTTTTCCTCCACTAGGAAGCTCCTGGTACGGGAGAAAATGGCGTAATTTCTAAAATGTTTGTTTTTTTGAGTGATGCATCTGTCCTAGTAATGGTTTTTTCTTTAGCTTCCACACTACGTTATAACTTAAAAGTGGAAGCTATTATAATCGTTCAGTCCGTCTGGCTGTCACCCACTTTCAAAGCTCAAACTAAAAATGCTATAGGTAAGTGTGATACGACGAAAAATTCAGCGCATCGAAATTGTAAAACATTGAGAATCCAAGACGAAAATTTGAATTTGAAGTACTTTAATTTAAAAAAAACCCCTGCAAAATTAAATGTTCATTTAAAAAGTATAAGAAACCATTTTATTTGAATTAAATCACCATCCATTCGCAAAAATCTCTTGAGAAACTTTAATTCTCTTTAATAATTAATTAAAATAAATATATTTTTGCGTTATTTATCAGTTTGAAATGACGTCAAGTATAGTTAACTGAGAGATTTTTTATGTTGTTATGAAACGTTTTGTTCTTTTTAAAAGAGTAACATTATACACTTATTCTTTGAAATAATTAAATTTTGCAAACGAGAATAATTATTGAATAAGTAATCAAGAAATAATTAATGAATTTTTAAAATAAATAATGAAACTAGCCAAGTTTAGCCTGTAAATGTTTATAATTGAGTTAATATTGTGTTTGGCGACTTTTTTCCTGTTGAACACAAATGTTGTGTGAAAGTGGGCTGAGTGACGGATTCTGTTACAAACCTACTTGCTTTCTTTTTAGTTATTGAAAAAGATACTTGTTGGGAAAAGCGTTTTCAATCTCTACTTTTATCATTACAGAGGAAATTAGTCAAAATCCGAGAAGTATATTTTTTTCGATATGATCAAGTATTTCATAGCTAATAATAATTTGGATCTCAGGGGAAAGACTTGCTAAGTGACCTTTTTGAATAAAAAAATTGAGATATGTCTCAATGAGCATATTACTTACTTCTTTAGAGATATAAATATATATATATATGGAATTTTTTTTATTTATTTACTGTTCGAAAGTACCGCTTTCAAAACATCTGAGAGCAAACTGAAAACTTAAAACTGCATTTTCTTCTTTTAACCCTTTTGTCACTTAACTAATTCTTCTACTAAACTTTTTATCTATAATAATAAAAGAAAGAGTCTGTGTGTGTATGTGTGTGGATCGCAAAAGACCTACTTAGACTGCTCTAAAAATTCGAAAATTTTAATATAGATTCCTTTTAATACCAGCGTGTGCACCTGAGGCTTAGTTTTTTCATATTTGATTGTGATCTTTAATTAATATAATTAGTTAAACGAACTTCATCCACGTGGGATTGCGGGACCATAACAGGGCTTGAAAATACATGGACCGGGCCGAAACAGGGGCTGGACGCCATCCTCTATTAGTTTGATTGATTGAGTTTGGTTGAGATATGCGCTCGCCCTAAGGCTGCTTCATCCTCTATTAGTGTTTGCTTTTTTAGGTGCGCATGCACCAACGCGAATTTAATTTTGTTTTGAGTGAAGTATTTTCACAAGTAAGCATGCCTCTAAAAGGAAGCAATGCAAAGTTAACGGGTTCCCAGTATGGCGGGACCATACTGCTAGTCTTTAAATATTCATTGGGTGAAATTTTGTTTTGCATAGAAAATATCACATCTTATGAAAAATTTGCGATTATGATTTAAAAAAATACTAAAATAATATTCTTCTGAAAATACATAGTTTTGGTTTCCACTGTTAAAGAAAATGTCATGAAAAGGTTATTGTCGAGTGTACTATTTCCAGCGTCAGCATCTTCAGATTTGCAAATCAGTGGTAAATTGCACATGAACTGCAAATCATATCATTAGTTCTTAGACCACTATTATACATTAATTTTGACTTCAATAGTAGTGCTTTCGTCCATGGCAAAAAAAATTATAAGTTCCTGCTATAAAAAGATAAAGCATAAAGAATGACAAAGCCTTAAATTACCCTCGAAATTTAATGGAGACATATTCTAAAAAGTATCATATTCTAGTTTTTTTAAATATTCCCGTCATTGCCCCTCATAAATTCGAATTATAATATTTATAAAATGACTACTCATATTCAAGCAATCCTCTTTAAGAGTTAAAAAGAAGTCGAACCGTTTATGGACCATTTAAATTTTTTCACCAGATTTTTCTTCTGTCACGAAAAAGATGGAAAAGAGCAATAATAAAAGGAGATATACATAGATATATAGCGTAGAATTCTACTTATAAAAACGAAAACGGCAGTGAGATATTATTTCCGTTTTGAGCAGAAAATAGAACGATCCGCTGACTAAGCTTTTTTTTCCATATAAAAAAATTAAAACAAAAGAAAGTATAAAAAGTGAGACTAAAAACCTATAAGTAATGTTAAAGTTGAAAATTAAAAGATTTAAAAAAAGTCCTTAGATTACATTGCTCCTACTTGTAACCATAAATTAAAGATCTTGATTTATATGAAATCCGTAAAAACAACACTTTTACCTTTTCTCTCTCAAATACACGTAGTCAAATATATTATCTCTTGACAGATAAAAAAAAGAAACATTTTATTCTAAAAAAATAGTAAAAAAACCATTCTTTTGTGGTAATAATATTAGGACAAGTAAAAAAAGCATTAAAAATTACGTTAGAGTTAACTTTTAAAGAAATTACGATCAAATAAAAGGTAGTTAAACATTTGAGTAAAAGACCTTCAATTAAATGAGTTTTAAAGAGTGTAAAAAAGTAAGTTTAGTACATGCGAAAAAAAATTCGATTTATCAAGGAAAAAACTGTAATAAACCAAAACGGTCATTTTCATGAGATTTTCACAAGCGAACATTTTAATTTTAAACTAAAAAAATATTGTAGTTTTTTTCGATTTATTACATAAAAGTTTAAAAGAGTGTAAAAGAAAATAATTTTGTAAATGTAATGAATTTAATAAATATTTTTAATACCTTCTGAGCGTTAGATCGTCTTTTCGCTATTTTATGCATACTTTTTCTTAATAAAATCACCATAAATTATAACATTTTTAAAAAAATTAATGCGGATTCTCTATTATTAATTGGAAATAATTTTAAGGCCATCTCTGAAAAGAAACAATTTCTTATAAAAATATACCTCAAGTTTTAAAATTTATGCAGCGAAAATAACTATATATTTGCCAGTTTCCAGTTCGTTTAGGAAGATTGACATGAAATTCTAAAAGCATTAATATAACATAATTCCTGTTATCTAAATTATTGAATATCTTATTGAAATACACGTAGGTTTGTAACCAGTATGTAGAAAATATTCACATACAAGTGCAATAAACAGGAAATTCTTTACAATTTTTCTCTTTTGCCAAAAAATCGCCAATAATCGCCAGACCCATTTGTATCATATCCATATCTAAAAACGGAAACAACTGTCAACTATTAAACTTGCTCCGAATAAAAATCATCACGCATAAATAGTGTAGATTTTCCAATAGTCATAGATTAAATACTTTTTCTGATAGTATACGATAAGTTTTTTTGTACAACACAGCTCGGATAAACATGTTTTACACACAGCCCAATTAGGTTTCTGTTATCAATGTTACAACCCCGCCCCCCCCCAATTTACTAGGTTTATAGGAATCAGGAAATATTTCCAAGTAAATATTTGCACCGATAATTGTAAAGTTTAATTTTACTTTTATTCTTAGATAGATGATATTTTAAAAAAACTTACAATTTAATAAAATTAACAATAGAATCCATAAACATTTAAAGTTATGTACGCTGTTTGTAAAACGTCAGTTACTAAACAGGTGTAAATAGTTCTGTATCCAGTTGACTAAAAGACTGAGCTGATCTCCGCTGGATTTGTATGGTTGTTTTAGTGTAAGTTAACTTTAAAAAAATGTATACAGAAATATTAAAACTTGAAGTCGTTTTCCACGCTAAAGCGTACATGAACAATTTCTACGGCCACTTTTAATTTATAGTATAAAGATAAACTCAACAAGGAACAAATTTTCATTAAATATGTCCACCTTTTGATCAAGCCTTAAATGATGTTACCTAAACATGAATATAAAAAATAACAAGTCCCATTCGCTTTTCGAGGTAAAAAGTACATTTCACAAATGAAATAAAAGTAATCCATTACTAACCTAAACAACATCCTAAAACAAAAGAGGACTTGAGCTTTATTTATTCTTTGGAAGAAGACTGTTAGTTAAGATTCAAGCAAGTTAAAGTTAAATATGTTCCATGGGGGTTACCTCAGCAAACCGAGAAACAACTTTGATGTTAAAAATAAAATGAAAGAAAACAAATTAAACCTTTTGTATTTGAGAATTTAGGATTATACATTAAATAAATGTTTTGCCCACAGTTTTCAAGGAATTCATTTGTTTGTATTTTCAGGCAACCCTACAAATAAATAAGCTGGGCTATTTTGCGGGTTTTCATTCCCCGTACTTACAAAAAAAGATGCGTTAGTACAGGGTGGTTATAAAATAACGCTCGCTATTCGGAGTGGTCTGTAGTTTGAATAAATAATCCAAATGCATCAAAAATTGAGACACTTACTAATCAAGAAGGGGGAAAAAGAATGGAATCATAAAAAAAAGACAGAATCCTAAAAAACAACCATTAAAAAGAATAATCATAAAAATAAACTCGTCTCTTGTCCAGGGTTCTAAATTACGAGGCGTCGTCAATTATGGCCAACACAGCTAATTACGCCTCGTAATTTAGAACCTTGGTCAAGAGACGAGTTTCTTTTTTCGAAGAAGAATGGGATCATAAAAAAGAAACTCGTCTCTTGACCAAGGTTCTAAATTACGATGCATAGCCAATTATGGCTAATTACGTCCAACACATCCAATTACGCCTCGTAATTTAAAACCCTGGTCAAGTGACGAGTTTGTTTTTTATGATCCCATTCTTTTGTCCCCTTCTTGATTAGTAAGTGTCTCAATTTTTTTTGCATTTGGATTATCCATTAAAGCTACAGACAACTCCGAATAGCGAGCGATATTTTATAACCACCCTGTACGTACTGAAAACAATGCTTATATATATTATTTCAAATACCTAGTTTCTTATTTCAACATTTCATAGTAACCTTTCAAGTATTATAAAATGAAAGCAAAACACTTAAATTGCAGAACAGAGTCTTTAGAAATGATTTAGAATTTGATATAATTTTTTAAGCAATTTTACTTCTTACAGGATAATTAAGCGCCCTCTAGAGGCTACCTACTGAAACCCTGCCCCAAAACCGCCATCTTGTTATTAGGAGTGGCAAAGGGGTTACGAGAGGATGTAATTCTTTTTAAGCTTCACTTCATTAAATGGATTTTTTTCAAATTGAATTGCTTTCTTCGTAACTGTTTCTCATTCCTTTTAAGCATGTATTTTAATTTTATATCGAAAAATAATCTTTAGTTTTTAACATTCAAAAATACAATGTCTAATTTTTCCCATAATATATATATATATTTTGTTCATTATTCCTAAAATAAATGTGTAAGTATCCCTTTTATATAACTCATAATATTCTTAAATGCATTGTTAAACTATTAATTAAAAAGATTATAACGATACTCATTGTCATAAAATAATCTAGTAGTTTAGTTTAATGAAACAAAGGAGCTTTTAAAACTAACTGGTAACCACTTAGTTGCAGCAGTTAAATTTGAACTGAAAAGCTTTCTTCCAACAAAGTACTTTATAGAATAGAAAAATCTTTCATTTCCATTACAAAAATTGGCATTGAGAAAGGCAGGGTTCTTGTCTGATTAATTATCAATCCTTTAAAGCTTACTACAAAATGCCATACATCACTTTGAAATTATTTTTGTTACACATGATTTTAGTAGGAATTTTAAAGAAAAGGTACACAGTTCTATTGAACATTATGTAAGACCTTATATCTCGCCTTACGCGAAAAAACTGGTGTACAAGGCAAGACAGTTTTTTTTTATTCTCCCGAAATTTTATTTCTTCATTATAGAAAATTGAGGGATCTACATGCCTAGCTTCAATTGATCGAGTCTTAAATAAGATTACTTTACACAAACACTATTACGTTAAAAAAAATCAATCGACTAAACTTTTAACTGTATAAAATGAACTAAAATAACTATTTTTACCCGGAAATTCGTCTCTTTTAACTGTCAACATATTTTTTTATAGATAATGAAACTTTCAATTGATGATCTTTAAAAGTGCGTTTAAAATTTAAAGATTGGGATAAACTTAACATTTGAAATGAAAATAAGCAAATATTTTAATAGCATTAAAACATTTAATTAATGCCCTTTGTTCACAAGGTGTAATAAATAAGTATTTGAAAATGTAATTTGGAGCATAAATTAGACAAATTATAAACAGATCAAAATTATAGTTTCAATACTGATATTCTACAAACTTTAACTAAGATTTATTGTGTCCGACCCGAAAATATTTCCTAAAAATTCATTAAGTTAATAATCTCATCCGATATAATGACGTATGTTTAAATGTTGAATTGTGTTAAAGAAACAAGTTTTGATGCTTTAATCCTCTTTTCAAACAATGTATCATACTTCAGGCAAGATAAAAAAAATATTATTTTAAAGAAAAATAAACGATGCGTGTTCTGGCTAATTTTAGTAGTAACTTGTTTTATAGTTCTGACTAAAAACGTTAAAATCTTTTTAAGTAAAGCAGAATATGATATTTATATAAACAGTTAATTGAATAGCCCAAATTCTCTTTCTACTTTAAATACTTTTACATGATTGTAATACCTTTGAAATAAGCCCAACAATGACAAAAAAAACAAACAATTTTAAATCACACGGTTACAAATGAAATTAAACACACTTTAAATACATATGAGCAGATGGATATAAAATCATACAGATATACCAAACAGTATAAACAGATATGATGTTTCTATTTTTCCGAATTAAAAAAAAATAATGAAAGTAAGCTAAAAAAAATGCCTGGAAAGCTATTGGACTTTTCCGCACACATCGTGTTTTTATATTTATGTTGTTTTTCGATATGATTACAAGAACTGATACTTTTAGTATATTTTTTTAAATACTAAATTAATATAGAGTGACTAAGTTTATTTTGCAAGTTTATAAATTGGTAAAACCTGAAATTTGCTAATACAGTTCATTTCTATTAAAACAACTCCATTTAGAATAATATTATATCAAAGTACAAGAATAGTAAAAACGTATTTTTCAAAAATTACATTAACTTAAAATTCCTAGTTTCCAACTGTAACAGGGTTATTGCAGCCAAATTCCGACGCCTCTACGACAATTCTAACAGTTAATATTGATTTTAGTATCTCATGTGTGTGTTAGCGGACCAGCGAAAGTAGTTTTAACTAATACATTTTATTTAGTAAAACTTTCCTAAACTTATGTAATAAACAAATGTTTTTGCTACTTAAGAGTACCGAACTCTTAAGACTTCTTGTGTGTTGTAATAAAGGAAATTTCCTTAGAAAAAAAATTCATGCTCTAGTTAAGGGAAAGCCTTTCCTTAAAGACCAAAACTTATCAGTATTTTTTCCTAGACTGATGCTAATTTTGGATTTTGAATATTTATTTGAGGATAAAACAATCTAAATTAGAGCTTCTGGTTTTACAGCCAATATTTTTGGAAAACTCGTTTTGATCAGCTAAACTTTCTTAAACTATAGTAGAAAAAGGGAATTTTCTTTTTCAAGTTTGCTTTTTCCCTAGTAAAGAAAAACTGTGTACTGGTAGCAAATCACATAAAACTTAGATACACATGGGTGACAAAATAATACGAACACCTATAAAAGAGGAGAAAATTAAAATTTTGGGAGTTGGACTCCCCTTTGACTGAATTACAGTTTGTATGCGACGTGGGATGGGTACATAGGGGTCATGAAGAACTTTCAATGGAATATGAAGCCTTTTTTTCTTGGAGAGTGGGTCTCTAATGCCGAAATCTTAGATGGTGGCGGGAATCGAGCAAGGAGTGGTTCTTTGGCCGTTCTCCACACATAAACTCGTCCGGTGGTATGGAATAGGGAGAACTTCGATTTTTCCGACCACATGACTTGTTGCCACTCTTGTGGGATCCACTGTGTGTTCTACACCACTGGCATCGCTGTTAAGCATGACGTGCTGTTACCAATGGTGTACGAATTCCAACTCTTCCATACAAGTTCGAAGCATGTCTTTGGGCAGTTCTTGCTGAAATAGGGTTACAAAGATGACTATTCACCTCAGACGTTATTTAGGATAGCGATTATTTGCGTTTCGGGCCACTATGCGGGTTAAGACTCTTTTATCCCTCTCGGTAAGCTTTCTTTTCCGTCCACTGTTGTGTTTGCCAGACACCACATGCAATCATTTCTTGTATGCTATCATAACGGTAGATACACTACTCCTTGCACTCCCCAAATAAATGACTGTTTCCGTCACCGAGCAACCAGAGCACCTCATTCCAACAATCATACCTTTTTCGAACTCTGACAGGTCCGGCATTATTGCGTTTTTTTAGAAATTGCAATAGAGGCGTGCAGCTCCTATCGTAGCTGTTGAGCGACTGATACTTTAAATTTTGAATCCGCTAGGCAGCGGACTGCAGCGCAAAATGACATGCGGGTTGTGCGTCTTTGAAATGGGCCATGCCTCTTCCACGGGTGTTCGTATTATTTTGTACCCCATCTGTATATTTACAAAATTTTAATAAGTTCCATTTTCTCCATGAGTATCAGCGATTTAAGGAGATAACATTGAGTATATCCTTTGTAGTTCAAATGAAAGAAAACGACCTTTTTCGGCTTGAACCCAACATTTCGATACATAGTTAACCTATCGCCATTTTTTGGCGTCATAGCGAACAATTCCCAAGAATTTCACAAGAATATGCACTCTATTTTCGGGTTTGGATTTTATAGAAACAATTAAAATACCTCACATATACTAACATTTTGGATTCAGTAAAAAAGGTCGTTTTCGCTCTATTATTGTCTCATTGCCCTTTGAGCGCATGTGTCATCTATACGTGGCCTACCATACTCTAACTTGACATAGAGAGAAGAATTTATTTGTATAGTCTCCAGTAGAATTATTTATATAGTCTCTTGTTAAATATTAATCGCGATTACGGGACCGCTTCGCTTGCTAGCGGCAGAAGAACCCCGAAGAATCAATCTCTTTCTTTGCGATGCAACGTTTCTGTAAGAACCTTCTCCCTGCCTTCTTTAATTCTTAATATAATATTCATCTCACTATAACAACAGTACTTAACAAATCTTAATTGTTATCCACTTAATTTTAGTTTATTTATAGTTCATTATTTATTTCTGCATGATCATGTAGTTCCTTAACTAACATGAGATGACAATCCGTAGGTTTGTGGCATTAATTGATGTCGCGACTTGAGTGACGTGACTTGGCTAAAATTTGCCATTTTATCTAATTTCACCAAGTCTGGTAACCCTATATCTAGCGGCAAAAGAACTTCGCAAGTCCTCAATCCGACGAAGGTTCACCTTCAAGAATCCTTTCCTTCATCGTCTTTGCTATGCTGTGAAGACATTTGTCTAACTTTTGTAAGACTAGTGATTTTGATTTGAACATAAATGTATACTTCACTCATTCAACCATAGGTATATTTATTTGAATAAAGTCGTTTGAAATAATAATTACGCAGAATATTTTCAAGACTATCGTAGTTTAACTTATATTTCAGCACTTTGTAATAGTTTTAAGTGAACTTCTAAACAGTACTTCAACAAATTTAATTTAAGTTTATACAGCATAAATGACAACTCAACTAATTTCTAGTTGTGAAACTTTAAACGCTCCTAAGCACCATTTCGTTATTGAATATGTTATGAATTAAAGCTTCGCCGAACCTATTATTTTGTCACTCCACAATTTGATTTACATGTTAACGTGCTCAAAAATGTGAATATTTGTAATAAAAGAATATTCTCAGCTAACAAAAACAGCAACAAATAAAAATATACATACAATTTGCTTTCACGAAACGAATGCATAATATTTTAACATCAAGTTTTGATAAATATTTACGTATCCAGTTCATACAATAAACATGACGTGTAAATATGTAAAAATCTCGGGTAGCACTTTAAATGAAATTGAAAGTGGTGAAAGGAAAACTTCATTACTTCATGTTCCTTCCTTGTTGTCATCCCACGGAAACAAAGTACAGTTTATTCGATTCATATTTGTCGCAAACCCAATCGAACAGAAAACATAAAAAGTGTGCTTCTCTAGAATTCTTTCTCTGTGGGATAAATTTCGAGCGAGGACAACATTGTTTCAGTACCCCCATATTCTTAGTACTGGCGACACCTTACTTTAGGAACGTGACAAAATATGTCAAGTTGCACAAATCAAATATGCTTTTTTCGATTTATATTCTTATCCGCTGGGTGACTTTTTACAAATAGAGTGGAATAAAAGGGTTTTCTTTGTATGTAAATGCACTTTAAAATGTTTAAATTGTTCTATTGCATGAAATTTTTCATCCATTTATTGGAGCTTTTCACAATAATATCAATATATGACAAACAATAGTAATAACAATATCTCTATATTATAAAATTGTAATTGTCGGATGCTTGAAAGCCACGTGACTTACGCGGCTTCGGCCCATCATAAACGTCAGAAACGCTGAAAGTGAGCTTGAGAGTTTAACGTCATCGCAATCAAATCGTTTTCACTGATGATGAATAATTTCTGTTTACTTTTACAGCAACAGAGCTCTCGAACTTTTTTAATGTTTTGAGTTTTGAGACGTAAATTTTGAGTAAATAATAGTGCAGCTATAATGTAATGGAATGCTTGGTGATTGCAGACTTTTAGTGAAATTGAAAATGTAATGAAGGTTTGCAATACTTATCGAGTTGTATGAAATATGAAGTGGAATGTTTTGCTTATGTGTGCATTTTCGCTGTTTGGCAAAGAAATTATATCATAGATGCATCGGCTGCTTAGTGGATATTTCTAATGGTGGAGAATAGAAATTCTTCCGCTCAACAAAATCTGCGAGGTCGTAGCGATAGCTAAAAAAGTCGCCAACTCGAGAGAAATCGTAGAAGCTACGCTAAATGAATTTGTTGATTAGTATAGATAAATTTAATTATGGATATTTTATTTATTTATTAAAATGTAGTGTATTGAATGTAGTTCAGTTTTCCTTGAAGTTTAATGAGCAGGGAGCATGTTTTATTCAATGAAGATTGTATTGATGAGCATTCCTGCATTGGCAGTATCCTCATATTAGTCTTGCATGTTTGTTTGCGTAGCAATTCTCGGGGGCTGGCGAGCGGTAGCGAGCAGGGGGCTTTGGCCCCTAGTATACAATAACAATATTAGTAACATTATTAGTAATAACAATATTAGTAACTAATATTGTTATTACTAATAATGTAACTTTATTAGTAAAACCAATATTAGTAACATTATTAGTAATAACAATATTTCACAATAGTAATAACAATATACAAAGTAAAGGAAAATTTATGATGATGTCTTGCATACAGAAAACTTAATTTAGTTCTTATAAGTATTTAAATGACAATTTTACAGCCATTTAAACAAATTAAAAGCTTATCTACTAATAGCCTTTAATTTTTTTCTAATTATAATTTTTACACAAAAAGAGCTTAATCATGTTGAAAAGAAAATTTATTTTTACATTATTAGTTTCAACAAAAAACAGTTTTTTCAGTTATTTTAATGATGCATTTAAGAGTAAAGAATGTTTTTAACTAAAAGGCAAATGAGATATTTCATCTCTTGGGAACCATTTTGATTTCTATGAATGAAAAAAAATATGTTAATTACAGTTTTATGTTCAATTTTTATATCTCACTTCAAAACAATTTCAGTTAAAACTAACGACTTTTTTTATGTTAGTTTTTTCATAATGACAAAATACTTCTTCCAATAAACTAGTATTTTATTCTTAAAAAATAAACCAAAATAGAGAAGTATTTTGGTTTTAATAGAAAATGCCAAATAATCGTTCAAAACTTATTTAAACATATCGTCGAATTACAAAGTCTGTTTAATTTCACCAGTTGTGAAATGTTCCGATTTGCATAGCTGTTGCTTTATTTAGTATATGATGGTCTATCTGCATTAAAATAAAATTTGCCAATAAAATTACAATTTCGTAAAATAATATTTAAGACAGAAATGCCGACTTTTATTTAAGGTAAATTTTAAAATTTCTAAAAATCATTTTTATATTTTAAAGTTATCATTAATGAATACATTCATTTTTTCATATTATTCAATTAATTCTCCATTTTCGTGTTATATTGAACTTCTGCGAAGCTTTTTACATTGAACGAAGATAATGAGCAACTAACAATATCAGCACATTTCTTTCCAAAATAAGGTTTAATGCATTTTTAAATTGTTTTCATATAAAGTACATAACCAGTTTACAGTTTACTTTTTATCATGACCTTGAGGAAATGTTATAATCATTGACTAAATGCAATACAGCATTTTAAAGAAACAACATTTAACTTTTTCTGCTTTTCAGAATCTCACATTTAAAAATGTAAATGTGTATATATATTTTCATATACTTGCGATACAAGGTATATACAAGTCAACAAAAATTAATACAACATATTTTCCACAGGAAAAAATCACTAAATATTCAATATTTACAATGTACCAGAATTTAAAAAAAATTTATGCGTTATTTTGATTTACATATAATAAATAAAATATTTCAAAAAGCCAATAAAAAACGGAAAGCTTAAATTAGATATTAATTATTGACAATTTTCTAAAATCGCACATTTATCTAAAGATATGGATAAACAACTGAAATTCAATTAAAATGTCGTCTCATTACTTTTGATTTTCATTATATATTATGTTTTATGTTTGAAAAGATTTCTATTTTAATTTTCACTATGTTATAAATTCTCTTTGTGGCCTTCATTTTTTTTATTATTCTAGGTTTCGAGTAAGCAAATGTTATTCTTCTAAATAATTTCTTTTGGATAGTTTGATGAGCTGTAAGAGACACATTTTCTTTACCAAATTGTTAAAAAGTCTTCCTTTGTTATATAGTCCTTATTTATATAGGGCGAATATTTAAATCGACACACGCACTTTTTACCGCAAGGAAAATGCGTCAGTTTTAATCTACTTTTTAATGTCGAAAGTGGCCCTCGAATCGTTTTTCCAAGTCGAGTATGTCAAAACGTCAGAGTTAGGTTTTCGCCTAAGGTGAAGATAAGAAGCGTAATAAATGGAAAAGTAATAATAAAAATCCCCAGCTGAGGTTTTTCACTCCCTTTTTGACGTGAGAAAATAAGGAAAAGATTTTTTAAAGCATGCATTTTTCATGAGCCGAACGGCAGTCGTGTAATTTTTTTAGTCTTAATACATATTACGCGGCATTGTGAAGCAAATGCTACGATTCTGTTTGGTTACGAAAAAATCTTTTACAAGTTTGTGCTGACGAGTTCGCTCCTTTTTTAATGATGAATCCGACATTTTCTTTTGAAGTACTTTTTGTACAATGTTTTTCAATTCCAACACATTGCTTTACTCAAAAGAAAACTTCGTGAGTTATGCTTCACTTTTTTCCAGTTAGTAGCTTGTATATTTCTATTTTGTGGAATTGTTTCGGTCGAAGCTACCTCAAAAACTTCCTCGAATTGTCAAGGGTTTACGTGATTTCTACAAGTCTCAAAAGTAATTATTTGAGACGTAGAGTGCCAGACATGCTTTTAAGGATATTCTATGTACTTGTAAACTAGTTTTATTTGTTAAGTACTCATAACTGAAATAAAAAATAGGTTGACTGTAAATTCGAAAGGTTATTTGATTAAAATTAACGTTTTGTTTAAAAAAGCTTTAAAAGCAGAATTAGTTATAATGTTGTGAAATTGTTCAAGAACATTAGCTGATAAAAATATTGGGTTTAACGAAGAACAGTGAAACTAAACTGAAAGCGTTTCATTGGTGATTTTGAAAGAGTTGGAGTTGCAGCTTATGTGTCAAATGTTGATTTATCTATTCATCGTCGCCCTGTCAGCTAAGTCAATATTTTTGTGAATGATCAGCATTATTTTATAGCTAAATTGCTTTAATTTTCAATTTGTTCATAGTTTAAAATTTGTTAACAAAACAAATCCAGATTCTAAAACAATTAAAATACTTAAAAAAATCATATTTATACGTAAAAATTGTTTTGTAGCGTTTATTCCTACATTTTAAAAATATGGTGAAATTTTATCATGGCTTTTCGGACTAACTTTACAGCAAAGCTATAATAATCTGAATAAACTAAAACTATGGGAGGAACATTTTACAAAATCCTGTATAATTCAATGTTTCATGCTATTTTATATCACTTTTCACATACTGTAATTGCATGCACAATTGTAAAGAGCAGAAAGAGAGCAGTAGAGCAGTCCGTAATTGACGCTGTTGATTTGCGTGCAGTTGGTAAGTGACACTTTGTGTTTGTAAGAATAATAGATATAAATGTTGTCTTATTCCGAAGTTTGACTTACAGATGTAACAACAAAATGTCAGAGCAAGAATTATATGTGCAAGGTTATATTACATCTATACAGTATAGAAGTTATATTCTATTAAAAATTTAGAGGAAGCAATGCTACCACTACTTTTTAACTCCTACTTTATTCCATAAAAGTGGATTGAACTTACATCAACGCTGAGTAACTTTATGCGGTAAGTTACACCATTTCATGAAAAAATTTTACTCCGTAATACTGGAAGAAGCCCCATGTCGCTGAAACTTTCTGGTTGCAATACAAGAAAATAAAATATGCAAAATACAATAAAGAAAGTAAATCATTCTCCAAATTGAATTTTTTCCAGACATTTTATTTTTTGGTTAAAAGTGCTACTGAAATGTGTTAATAATTTGCTACGATTTTGATTTGAATCTTGGATATTAAATTTTTTAAATTCGTAAAGATTTTTGGGAATAAATGTGAGAAAAGATTATTGCATAAAATTTTCAATTTATTCTGAGTACGTATAAGACTAATTTATTGTGATCCAAATTCTGCCCGATTAACACAAGGCAAATGAAAATATCGGTGTAAACTGACACTTTACCTAAAGTTGCAATGTGGACTATTTGATTGAAGGTTTAATATAATTCGGTCTACTGTAAACCATGAAAGTTTATCTACCAAATGTGGTCCAGGGTTTTGAATGTATGTTTATTATGCGACTTCGCATTCTTGGATATCCCTGTTGGGTTGCAAACATCCTAAATTGAAAGACAAGGGATTATTATAAAATTTTAATATTAAAATATTACAATTCTTTATAATACAATTTTTTATTATCATAATTTAATACGTGCTCAAGAATGCGTGATTAACAATTCATTCACATTATAAATATTTAACAAGTTTTGTGTACATTACACAAATAAAATTGGTGCATATAGTTTGCCAAATCGTTATTTAACTTAAGTACGAGCGAACAGAACGTACGTATAGAACGAATTCTCTCAATAATGGATTATACATTGTCTTAAAACATTTGGCTAACAATTTAATAAAAATATTAGATTTTAAGTGAAAGCTTTTAACTCAATAGCTATGTTTGGACAGTCTTTTAATGCTTTTGCATGATTAATACAAACTAATATAATCTCTTGCGGGTTAGTTAACGTGCTCCGAGTACTTAGAGTACCAAAAGATATTATCTTCTAAAATCACAGTAGCCTGCAGATAATGATAAAAATTTTGAAACATAATTTTCCCATTAGCATATTGGAGAACATTGTCAATATTTAAGAAAGATTTTTACTTTACTGACGCACAGAATAAATTAACTTGTATTAGTTTGGTTGTGAAGTCAACAGTTGGGAAGAAGTAAAAGATGTCTTGAGGCATTTAGCCGTAATTTGAAATTTATTCTGTTGGTATTTTTAATAAATAAATAACTATTTTGCGATTATGTGCTTTGTTTAATGTTTGCAACGGCATCGATAAGTGTAGGGTAATGTTGAACAATAGCTAGCAAATACTGTTTAAATTTTGTTTTATTACGCAGTGATTGCATTTTCTTTTATGAGTGTAATTTTTTTAAATGGAAGTTAATAACCACATTGTGCCCAATTTTAACCGTACAGTCGAAACATATCAGTTTTTTTTTAATGAGTGCAGAAAACCAATATCGTTGAAAAAAATGCCTTATTTGAAAATAAAATTTGCAAGAAACAATGCAATTTGCAATTTGTAAAGAATCAAACTTGCATGTTGGTTTCATGAATATTTTTATGTAGTTTCTTATATGTAAGATGTATAAGCAAGGGCCATTTGTTTTTGTTTGCCATGTAATTTTCCGTAAGACACCATTTTTTTCCAAAAAAAAAAAAAATGTTACATCCTTTTAGTCGAAATAAAAAAAATTTTTTAGTTTTTCTAGTTTTCAGAGGTTACAATTTTCACACAGGAATAAGTTTTTATACGTAAATTTTACAGATAATAAACTTATTATACTCGATATATTCTGTTTTTTTTTAATCCTTCAAGTTTAATATACATTTCTTTAACCTTTCTTTTATACAATCGATCTTAATCATGTTGAATTTCCGTTCGCCGGAATTAAAATTCCTTAAATTTACCGTGAACTCCAAGGATTCTCCCAATCTCAATCAAACTCCTGCATCGGCGGTTCAATATACCTGAGGAAACCCACGGAACCGAAAAGCATTCTTACCTTTTAAAATTTTTAGTTTCGGGAGGGAATTTTAATTAAAAAATATTCTTTAGGCATGGAGCTGTACCTCTCTTCAGAGCCCCTTTCCGGCTTAATTAAATCTTCCATTTCGCAGTGGAGGAGGGAACAAAGGCCTCAAGAAGTTGGGCCTCCGGAAACGGAACTCCTGCCAAAACGAAGAGTGATAAAGGACCCGGGTCAAGAGCATTCTTCGCGTAGGACTTTAAAGAAAAGAATGACAAGTTCATTTTCATCTCTTTTTAAGGGGGCTGGGGAGCTCAGTGGGTTCTTTTATTATTTAGGGCTGGGGAGCAGAGTGGGTTCTATTATTATGGGGGGCTAGGAAGCGGCACTCGCCTACCATGCGAAGAACTATTTTAAAACTATATCAGCAATTATTAAATAACCGAATGTTATTTTCTTCTCCATTTTCTTTCAAATTGATGTTTCTATGATTCCCATACCATACCTGCTGAAAATGGGATACGTGAAAAAGCAATTCTTATGCAAAACGTTTGATTTCACAACTAATGCAGCAGCTTTAGGGGACTTACAGTCCCTCTAAAAATATCTGGTCTGAAATTCGTGTGGGTTGTTATATCACAGTACTATGGGTGCAGGTTTTCTGAAGAGAATTGTCCCCTCCCTCCCTCCTCCCTCTCCAGCAGCATACCTAAATATAAATGCTCTCCCAAACAAAAGCGGGGGCGGAAAGTTTAACGTCACTGTTCCGAGTGTCGTTGTCCCGAAGGTGAAGTCAACCGATTTCGAAACCTGTTTGGTTCGGGTCCGGGCATCACCTAAATAAATATCGACCTATAAACGGTGCGTGCAGCCAAAAATGTCCGACGAATAATACCCCGTGTAGAGGAGTGCACGTTAAATATCCTTCTAAGTCCTAACGCTGCGTACGATGTCGCCCTTAACTGTTGCATTGGGTACCCATTCAGGTGTCGGTTCGTCACTTGACTGCTGTTCTAAAATACGACGCCCGTTGTCAATAGCCCTCATGTAGCTGTAGTGCTACGACAACTCAAAACCTAACTATCTCTTATTATGAATTTGTAAGAGTCCTACTTAAATTTCAAGGCCAGGATTCCTTACCATACCTTAGCGTGGACGGAGAGTTCGGCGTCACAGTTTTGAGTGCCGATGATATCAGGTAATGGTAAGGTTAGTTTAAATTATCGTCGCACTAGAGCTAAACTAGGGCTAGTGGAGAAGGGTGTCATAATTTAGAACCACACTCAAGTGATGATCCGTGCCTGCGTAGGCACACAAAGCAACCGTTAGTTGCGACATCGTACGCTATTTTGGAGCACATTTAACGTGCATTTCCTCCACAAGGGGTATTATTCATTGGACATTCTTCAGCTGCATGGGCCGTTTATAGGTCGGCAGTTATTTTGGCGATGCGTCAACCCAAACCAAACATGTTTCGATATCAGTTGTCTTCATCTTTGGAACAACGACACTTTTGACACTTTTTTCACAACAGTGACGTCAAACTTGCCTTCCACGCTTATGTTTGGGAGAGCTTCCGAATTTAGACATGTCGCTGGAGAAAGAGGAACAATTTTTCAGACAACCTGCACCCATAGTACTATGCTATGACAACTCACACGACTTTCGGACCCAGACAATTTTAGAGGGACTGTCAGTCCCATAAAGCTGTTGCATTAGTTTTGAAATCACAATTTTTGCAAAAAAATTGCTTTGTCATGTATCCCAATTTCAGCAGGTAAGGGAATCATACGAACAATTTGAAACAAAATTGAAAAGAAAATGACATTAGGTTATTTAATATCTATTGATAAATTTTTTAAATAGTGTCGCCATCTTCTGTATATTTTTGGTATTTTAAAACTTCAAATATATATATTTAAATAACTAGATAACATTTCCGCTTTAAATTTGTTTAATTTATATGTCATGTTGATTTCCATACCTTTTGAAAAAAACTAATGTATTGCAAAACAATACTTCTTCGGATGTTGTGACTCCAAAACTAATGCATTAGCTTTAAAGGACTCACAATCCCTCTTATCTTGCACATTATCTGCATGTACTTAGAACAACACAAATATCCATGCCTTCTCCGGTATTCGTATCAGGGCCCACCCGCTTGATAAAGCGAGGACCGAAACCATAATGCCGGCTGGGTGACTGATTAAGCTTTTAATAGCGAGATTTAATCTACATTAAATAATAACTATTATAATTAAAAATCTAAATTAAAAATGGGGAATCCATGTTACTTTTTTAGTTTCTAAATTTAAAGCCTTTTGTA
Organism: Hylyphantes graminicola; assembly: GCA_023701765.1. Lineage (NCBI taxonomy): Eukaryota > Metazoa > Arthropoda > Arachnida > Araneae > Linyphiidae > Hylyphantes > Hylyphantes graminicola. Next base: position 43,734,585 of record CM043111.1, read on the forward strand.
AAACTACTTCTGAGAATATTATCTTAATGTTTTACAATATAAAAGAAACAATTTTCAGTATTTCAAAATTCCCAAACATTTTTCTTTATTTGGGCAAAATTACTTTCAATATTAAACAGTTTCTTTTATTCGTTTTCTAGAAAACTTCACGAGCCGACGGCGACGTGGATACTTGAATGATTTAAGCGCATAATTGTTAACTGCATTAAAATTTTTAAAATTAAATGAAATGATTAATAATAGGAAACATAAGTGTTAACATTACATTGTGCTTGAAATGAGCTTGTTAATTGGTTGTTTGTCTTATTTCTACGAATAAAAAAGATTTTAATGACTTTTATGAATATGATATTTGACGTTTAGTTGAATAAAATAACGTAGCGCTTTATTGAAGAGAATACATTGATTTATAATTTTTTTTGTAGATATTTACATTACATTTTATTGAGACGAATGCATAACATTATCCCCATTTTATCGACAGCAAAATTATACAGCACTGCATCGTTTACTGTCGTATGTAAGTGTTTCCATTTTTCTTACAGATAAGAATTGCATTGTTTAAATTCCGCCATTGTATTTTATAGGTATATTTAGAGAGTTAAAAATGCAAAGTGGGAGCTCAGTTTATTTTTTGACTTTTATAACAAGCTGACTTTTATAACCAACCTTCCGTTTGAAAAACAGATTTTGTATACAAAAATGTACTATGGAATAAACTTTTTATCTTCATAACTACTAAATGAATATGATCAAAAAACCTTCAAGGAACAAATTGGGTGTCTTTAACATTTTTAATAGAAAAAATGATATAAACTATGTAAACTCACTGTTCACTCACTGCTCACTGTTCACTCACTGGAACTGGTAGTTATACAAGAACATAAACAAATACTAGCTCTTCCGAGAAATGAACGTAACCATTCTTTCTCGTTTCAAAGTTGCAGATAAATGCATTTAGATTTTACAGGGTGATACTTTCTCACTGTTTCTGGAGTGGATAAGATTTAGGTTGGGAAGTAGGCTTTTTTGTTCATCCACAAGAAACATAAGATGGCATTTTTATTCAAGAACATGGAAAGGAATTTTGGGCTATATAGATTTTTCACACTCTGGTCTCTCCTAAATAGAACGTAGGAAGTTGTCGCAGATTTTTTTTGTTGTTGTCTAAACTGCATATTTTAAAAAATAAGGTATGATCAAAGTGTACAATAAATGTTACTTTTAAATAAAAACCAGTATTTTTATAAAAAGAAGTTTTACTACTTTTACAGTTCTTAAAACTAAATAGTATGAATATATATTTCGTTTAAAGCTCAATTTGATTGATTTTTGCAGCAGCTTAATGCTTTATGAATTATTTATTATCGAATGCTCTGCATGTTATTATTGCTACATTTACTATTTTACCTCATGTTTTAAAATTATAGCGGTGAATTTTGAATACGTTAACTTCGTTTGAGTTGCGATTACATAATTCTGACAACAAGAACTTGTAATAAACTAATAAATATTGCTTCTCTAACTTTACTCTTCAATTCAGTACATGTTTTTTAAAGTTTATGTAATTTGAAGGAGGACTATATATCAAACTTTAAATTCTAGTGACGCCATGTTAAAAGTTTGTTACAATAGAGGTACACCATGGCTACTGGCAATACGAGCATCTTAATTTGGAAACAGTCAAGTGAGTAGCCGACACACCCAAATACATAAATGTAAAATTTTTAGGGGACATCGTACGAAGGGAATATTTAACGTGCCCTTCCTCCACACGGAATATTATTAGTCGGAAATTTGTTTTGCTGCATATGTCATTTATAGGTAAACTATTAACAAGGCGGTGACTTGATTGTACCTAAGATCTTTCGCATGGAAGGTGAACGGCACCTTTACTGACTAGGCTCCCCATGCCTTTAATTTAGATGGCGCATTTTGATAAAATATCTGAGATAATATCTCATATATACGAGATTAAGGTACTTTTTTGGTATTAAAACTATTTTCAAACTTAAAAAGTAAATTCATAACTCGCTATTTACAAACCCACTTGCATTTATAGTTACCCTATTTTATATACAGTTATAGTTACCTAATATATATATATATATATATATATATATATATATATATATATATATATATATATATATATATATATATATATATATATATATATATATATATATATATATATATATATTTATAAACATGTACTTATTTAGTAGCTCAGATAGGTAACGCACCCTAAAATAATAAAAATATGTATATTAGTGGTTCAAATTCTTTATATTTTCATTGAAAATTTTATTACAAAATGGAAGATGAAAAGTAAAGCATTGGTTTCCCTATAGGCATCGTGATCAAAGTGTCCGTCCGTTAAGATTGGCTTTCAATATATACAATTACATTTCTGTGACATAATGCGCTTGTGGTGGTCAGTAAAGATCGTAACCTTAGGAAATTCGTTATACCATACCTAGTTGATATTTTTTTGATAATTTTCTTAGGTTGAAATGTTGCATAATTTCCCTATTTGTGTAATTGAATTTGTAGATATACTTATATATTATATTCAGTTTCAGAAAAGGCGCTAGTTTAAGATCTAGTCCTATAAATTTATTTCTTGCTGTACACTTTGCTTCTGGCTTATCCGATTGGTCTATATTTTATAACTGACCCCACTGTTTTTTTGTACTTTTTAAATTTTATTCCTTGTTTTTATTTATTTAGATGTTCACTTTTAGTTTTTTGTATTTTTGATCCGTCTTGTTTTACCTGTAAATGAACTTGTTATGTATAGTAGTAGTAAATACTACAGAAATAAAAATAAATATATACTACCATCAAGCACTCACGATGTTATGTGCAAAATTTTGTATTCAAATTTTTTATTTGTAATTAATATAAAAATATATAGGCATATTATTTTCTTTATATTAATTTCATTAAAAGAGCACCAAAATATAACGATGTATACAATTTATTTTGATATGTTTTTCCAAATGTTGACAGAAAGTAATAGGAATGTCATTAAAAGATTTCATTTCACAAGGATATCTTTATGTTTCTGAAGTACTTCATTACTGGTTTGTTTGGCTTTTCTTTCTGTAACAGGAAGTTTGCCTAGGTTTTGTTCCATCTTAAAAGTCATATTTAATTGAGAAAAAGCTTTTTTGTGTTTATAACTCAAAATATTAATTAACTTTCATTTTACTTCATATAATGACCAATATTGTGAAGTGAATAAGGGTGAAAGATAATAAAATCAACAATTTTTTTTTTTTGTCTAGCTTAAAAAATTATTATTGATTTGGATAAGGAGCGGGAGGAAAATTACTTGTTTTTTTGTACTAGCTGCTAAATATAAAGGATTCACTTTTGGTTGTGAGTGAATTATTTGTAATATGGCAAGCAGAGCCATATTGATGTATGCTGCCGTCGTCAGGTAAACCGCAGTAACTTCAAAATTTTCCTTTTTTTTGCACTTTCGCATCTATTCAACTTATATTTTCATGTGCCAACCTTTTTTAGTGATTTTCGTTACAAATTCGCCATTTTTCGGCAATGGCAGATTATACTTTCAACATATTTTCAAAATTTATAATTGTTCACACAACCAACGCATTTTTCACACCAAAGTAAAATACACAAGTACCGTCAAAGCGGGTAACTTTGGCCACGGAGGGTAACTTTGGCCACGCGTCGGAAAAAGATTTGTGTCTTAATTTCTCTTCATAAAATGATCTCATCTTAAATTGTCTGACTTTTTTGGAAAGATGGAAACATCTTCTTTCATTTCATGTAAAAAAAATTCTCATTCTAACCCTGGCAATACTACAAAAGCTGCTTTCATTCTTACGAGCATGAAATGACAAAAATCTATATCTTTCAACTTTTATCTGGAACACTTAAAAAAACACTGAAAATATTTAAATAAAACACTCTATTCGATTCTTTTATTTATGGGGAAGAATATTCCACCATTTGTTTTATTCTAAATTGAATACTTTTTATGCTGTATTTAAATATTGGTAATTGGGAAGCTTTTGCCGATGAATGCGGGTAACTTTGGCCACAGATGTAAATATTTATTTATGGAACTTTGCACTTTAAAAAATGTATGTAAAAGTGTATTATGTTTAACTACTTTTGAAAAATTCTTACTTTTATGATTACTAGATATTTTTTTAAAAAAAATCAAACGATTTTAAACATTAAAGGGATAAAGATAGAATACAAGAAACGTATACAACTCAAAATCGTAAATGTTGAAAGGTAAACATTTTCAGATTCCTAACTATGAATATATTATTTTTTCCCCTTTTATAACAAAATCGTTTGCTTTTTATAAATATATTTGTTATTAAATCTTGCTTCAAAAAAGTTATTTTTTCCTTATTAAAATAGAAGTTTACTTTTCTTTTAAGCGACAAACAACACTAGTATTCATTGTGTAATGCCATTCCACGATGCACTGCAATGTAAATGTTAAGTTATATAGGGTAAGGTGGGGTAAGTGGGCCATTGGGGCAAGTGGGCCACCCCCCTGGCATTTCCCGAATTACGGAAGTAAAAAAAAATCTGTTGCAATATTTTTACGTATTTACCCCAATACATGCAGGAAACATTATGGCATCATTTTCACTTAAGTATGTAACAAGGTACAATCCTTTTTGTGAAAATTTTTAAAACTGCATCTTTTCGTAATTCACGCCATCATACTACTTTTAAATTTATTTCCAAACGGTTCATGATACAAAACAAAATGTTATATATTTTGAAAGTGCATAAAACATAGTATCTTTTTGTAGTGTCATGTACTTGTGATGTTGATAAAGTTAAAAGAAAATTGGGGTGGCCCAGTTGCCCCTCGTTTGGGGTAAGTGGGCCACCACAATGGCGGGGTAAGTGGGCCACCCCTGGCCCACTAGCCCCAACTCTTTAATATATTTAAAAAAAGTCATATTTACTGATTCATAGGGTTAGTCATATACACTATTCATAGTCCTATTCATTGACATAGGCCAGTTTAAAATCTGTAGCCCTAACATTTTTTTTACACTACATGCAAAAATGACAAGATGAAAAATAACGTATTTTTTCTTGTAGTAAGCTTGCGAGCCAGAAAAAGTTGCTATGGGGGAACTATTAAAGATACATCATTACTTTTTTTGTTCAAACACTCAAAAAATCATGTAGATTATTCCACTTGCCCGGCCTTATCTCTACCAGTTATGTGTAAAAATATATTAGGGGGGTGGCCCACTTACCCCACCTTGCGGGGCAAGTGGGCCACTCGGATGACCAAAATGAAAAACATATTTTTTATATTTATTTTTTGCCAATTTGTGTTAAGGTTGTCATGGGTACAGTAATAACGTATGAGAGAATGGACCACAAAAAAAAATAAGTTGTTAGGCCGATTACATCCAATGGTATGAGGGTCTAAAGTTGAATTATGCCAAAAAGGTGGCCCACTTACCCCACCTTACCCTACCATTTTTAATAACTATATGTCTTATAACTTTTTTTATTTCAAGCTAAAAGTTTTAATATTACTATTTAATTCGTTAACACAGCCTTTAAGGATGTTAAAAAGTGTGTTTCTTATGTATTTCTTGGGTGGCCAAAGTTACCCGTCCGGCACCTAACAGTGTCCTAATTTTTTAAATCAATACCAATTTTTTATTAATTTATAAAATTTAACAAAAATGCTTGAAAATTATTCCTAAAAGTACAATACTTAGAATGCATAATGATTTTAAAGTGCTTAAATCGTTTTCGAAGTTAAATTTGTCTTTTTTTGTAAAAAAAACTATGATTTTGGCCAAAGTTACCCGCACTGACGGTATTTAAAACTGGTCCTTAAGTCATGAACGTAAACTCTCAGTATTATTGCAGTTAAGGATAATTTTACCATCCTTCATTCATAGAAACCCAATTTCAATTTTAAAATTCTCCTCAATATACAGCTTTTAAAAAACATATTCTACGGTGAACCCAATTTCTATGTCAAAAATGTTAATATAAAGTATAAAATGCCTACTCCAGAGTATGTATTAAATCGCACATATGACAAGACTTCAAGGAATCGGACCGGGAGACCAAGAAAAGTTCGAATTCAGTATTCTTCTTGTGACACTTTTTTAGACATACGAGACGGGTCATTTTGTCGTTATTCCTAGCAGATACACAGAAGGAAAAAAAAAAGCTAGTAAGGATAACGTCTATCGATATCTTGTATTCAAGTTTCTTTCCTTCCCGTTACAAGGGAATCTTGTTCAGTTCTTTGTTTTGGCAGACTGTGATGGATCATAATTGTGATGGATCATAATTATGATGGATAATTCGCAGAAATTCATCTATCTTGCTAGTCACACCATATAAACGTGGACCATACAGGGAAGTGATGTATCGCATGATTTGACATTGAAATTTTACACTAACTGTATCATTTCGTTCAGATCAACAAGTATAGACAAGTATCCATTTGAGTAAAATTTTTTCCACTGTTTAATAAGTAGTTTTAGTACTTTTAAGATGAAAAAAGAGTTTAGGCGTTATTTTCATGATTCAATATTGATAATAGATGCAAATAGTTGTAAAAAGTTTATAAACGACTTAACTTCCTTAACAAAATGCGCCATTGTTAATTTAAATTCGGCAGGCAACACAAGCTCATTGGATTTTTCTTTTTTCCTTTTGCAAATTTAAGAATTTTGGAAGAAAATTAAAATTTAATTTTCTTCCCAAAAGTACTAAAAATAATATGCACTGAAAATTAACTAAATTATTTAAATTATTAAAACACCAATAACGTAAGGATAAATTACAAGGAGCTTTTCTAATGAATTGATTGAACCAAACAAAAAACTTTAATAAAGATACAACTTCTGAGATTTAACATAATATAATGGTTTTTAAGCACACTTCTGGTTACATGAAATATGCTTTAGAAACTTCTCGTTTTTCTATGAATACATAAAAGCTATTGAATAATGTATATGTACTTGGCAAATATGTTACTTTAACTAATATGTATAAACTTTTTTTCTTTTCCGTAAAAAAAAATGCGCAAGACATTTTTGTTATTGTTATGTTAATTTTTATTTAGAATAACTTTCAGTGCCAGATTTTAAAGGTTTCAGCATATGAAGATATTAACATAGTAGTAACACAAAAGTATGAAATTTCATTATACATGGCTGAATTTTTAATATATAGATTACCCTCATTAACATAAATTTGAGTTTAAATGTAAGTAATGCTCCTTCATTTTTTATACATTCAATTTTGAATTTCTCAAAAATCAAACTTTGTTGCAAAATAATGGTAAACATAAACAGACTAACGGCATTTCGTATTAACAATTTATATGGTTGAAGGTGCAAACTTTTCCATAGGAGTACTTTAATTTAAACATATGGAAACCAAAAAGGGGATACGTATTGTGGTAGTTTGTGAAAAGTACTCCCAAGGTATACAAGGTGAATAAAAAACACTGAAAACAAATTTATTATATGATAAATTGACAAGAGTTGGAATATACTCTGTCAGCTGATCCGGCGCGTTTGCAAGTGTCTGTTTTAAGTCAATGAAAAACAAAGTATCTTGGCAGATTAAGTTATTCTTGGAAACTTATTAATGCGTTTCTAAATAAGAAGTTTAAATGTAAGTTAACTGTGCATTTTGTATATTAAAAACACATTTTAAAGAATCTTCCCCATCGGTTATATTTTTTCGTACACACTACAAGCTTTTTTAGCCGAATTATTATTTTTTTACAAATAAATTCTTTCAATTTTCAGTGTTTTTTTTAAAGATGTCTAAATGAAATGTAACAATATATTAGAAATTTTTTAAACTTTCATGGTATTTATCCATCTAATGAGCAATACTTTACCAATAAAAGCATCTTAAAATACATTAAACGTAAAAAAAAAACAATGAATCAAGAGCTTTTTACGAAATTAATAACGAAATCTCTGAAGCTTATTGTGTTTAATAATGACAACATGATATAAAAATCAATGCAAAACATCTTTTTTAAATACATCGCCGTCAAGAATTTATTTAATTAAAACTTTAAAAGCATAATTAATTTTTATCACTCAAAAAACCTATCAGGTACAGAATATGAAAAGATTCTGGAGATGAATAGCCAAACAATTGTTTTATTTCTTTAAAAAAATTGAGAGGGTTGCTCCAATGGAATTCAATTAAGATTGACTAATAAAAATTTCGAAACGCAAGGTTCGATTGCTCGGAAAGCAAAGTGTATTTGAGAAAATTAGTTTCTTTAATTGGAAGTAAAATTGATTACTAAATGCAATTAAAAGTGAAAAAAAAAACGAATTTCGTCCAAACGTCTGAATTATTCTTCTTAATCACCCTTTAAAGTATTTTAGCTTACCACATTTTAAAACTTTTGTTGATATCTTGAGAAACTAATAGTTATTCAATACTTATTTATTGTAAAAAATAGATTTGTTGTTACAATTTTTATATAGATTTCTAATTAGATGGGAATGTTTGAGCGCGCAATTAAGTTCTTTGAAAAGTACTTAAAAGGGAAAAAAGGCATTAATGCAAACTTTCTAATGAAAATTATAGAACTTTTAGAATAAATAATACTATACTCTTGCACACCTCATAAAAAAGTTTGCTATTATATAAAGTTTTCTAAGCTACAAAAATGCAAAATTCTAATAGAGTTCGTAAAGCTTAATACTTTTAAAAACTGAGCAGAAATAGGCATTAAAATTTCAAATTATAGAAATAACCTAATTTATTGCAGTGAATTTGCATATTTGATATAAAAGTTTCAAAAAAGAAAATACTGGCGTATTTGCTTCGTAAAGGGAAGATTGTGTTATAATTGGACTTTCCTTTTTTCCCCTCTTTTTTTTAAAGACACCATCCTACTTGGATTATCAAAATCAAGTTTTCAAAATTCTCTTAAAATATTAAATGAAAATAATATATTTTATGGAGTTATCTTACGCTTTGTTAAAAATATAGAATAAAATTGGTGGTTCCAATATTTGTTCTTTTCCAAAATGACATTTTTTTCAGACAAGTTTTGAGATCATGAAAGAGTCTGCCATTGTAATTACAATATATTTAATTTGTATAATAAAGCTAATTTTATGAAAGATAACCGATATCCATACATTCATAGCTTGTGAATAATTTTGCTGATATTGAAATTTAATTAGCTTATTAAATTAAAAACTAATAAAAAAATTGAAATCTAGATTATAAAGTAAAGAAATTATGCCTTACAAAATGAATAAGGGTGCATGATACAAAACCGTTTAGTGTTATCGTTTATTTTTATAGATATCTACACTAAAATTAAATATGCACCTGCACGTTTGCTGTATTCTAACGCCTACAATGCATGAAGTAATTTTTAAGCACGTATGATTGTACAATGCGGATTGAATTTACAGTTAGCTGAAAAAAAAAATACTTATCAAGGTCACTGTAAGTCAAGTCGTGTGCGCAAGCGCAAGCTTAGCGCCACAGGAGTGCTGTAGAATTGCATTTTAAAAACTGCATAAATACTGTAGAATGCGCTATGAATATCCCTACTAAAAATGGTCAGTAGAAATCAATAGAAAATTTGTATGTGGGAATGGCCAACTGGTACCAATAGAAATCTCTATTGATATCTATACAAATCTCTATTGATCTCTATTGCTATCCATACAAATCTCTACTGATCTATATAGATATCAGTGCAATCTTATCGATGTCATTTGAGATCAGTAGCTTACTGATATTTTCTTTACTGGTGTCTATAGAGTTCTATTGATATCAATAAGAAATATTATCAGTAGGTTACTGATATCAATAGCTTCTACTGATAACAATAGTGACATCCGTAGAAATAAGTAGACATCAATAAAGCTGCACTTATGTCAATAGATTTTTGTATTGATCTCTATAGATCATTTTTAGTAGGGATGCGATAAATGTTCTGTACTTTTACAGATTTTTTTTTTACAGAAACAGTGTATTTCAACAGGCCATGGCTCTATGCTATATTTGATATTTTACACAACCTTTCTATTTATAACTTTTAAAAATATGTAAGAAAGCTTAACCCCTACCTTTTCGTTGTCAAAGAGGGAAACTATTGATAAACTAAAATTCAGATTAAGAAATGCTGTCACTGGCACCAGTGACACTATTGCGTCCAGGACACAACATTTTTGGCATTGAAAAACTCCGAAAGCTCCAATTTTTTTTTGCTCCGCTTTATTTCGCTGGGTATTTTCTTTTATCCTCCAGGGAATTCGTTGCATTGCCTCCTGTTTAAAAGTTAGCGGAAAAAAAACTTTATCCTTTACAAGATCAGCCCTGACTGAGATTTTTCTTTTCGGACGAGAGTGACAGCTTTCATTTGAATTCAGTAACCTCCTTTCAGTTACGTTTGAAGTCTACATTTTTGTTCACTATTTTCACGAACATAAAGAAAATTTTGTTATTTATGAAACCTAAAATTGTATCAGTGTAATTTATATAACAGTATTTTATTTATTTTTTAATGTTTAATTTTAAAACAATTTAATTCCTTGCATGTTTCTTATGGTTTTCAAACGTTTTTGTTTTGCATTTTCATTTGAATTAAGAATAAAGTTTTATTATGTGCATTCTTAGTTAGAAATAAATATAAAAATACCATAAAAATTAAGGTTTCTTGTATCCTTCAAAATGAATACAATAATATGCATCCAAGAAAAAAAATGACAAAATGCTTTGTTTATTGAGAACTGTCAAGATGAACGATGGCAGTTTTTTTAGTAAGATTCAATTTCAAATCTGTCGCTATTGTTCTGGATACAGTAGTTTTGGTTAAGTTAGGTTTGAACTATCGTCGCACTACCGCTACACGAGGGATATTGGTGACGATCGTCGTATTTTAGAACCACGGTAAAGTTACGAGCTGACAGCTGGATTCATTAGCTTTGGTATATGCAATACAATTATAAGGAATATTCAAGTCATTTTTTCCGTTTATTTAACCCATTTTTATTCCTTTACGAGCACCTAAGATTGCCACGAAAAATCGAGTTTACCGCCAATGGTTTTATCGACTCTGTGATTCGCTTTTAATTTGTAAACTTTTTTTAATTAAATCCGCCATGATACCTCACAGGTTTACGAGAAAAGCACGTGAACAGTAGAAAGTTGCAAAAATGGGTTAGCACGTTTGAAAACGAAGCCCAAATGCCACTTATGACGATCCAAGGGATATACCATCAGTATTCTATGAAAATTTGTTTCAGAAAGTTGGCAATCATTTAAAAAGTGATTTACTATTCAATTAGTTCTCCAATTTATAAAAATATTTTGTATGAAATTGTAGTCAAATATTTAAATTACCAAAATTTGCTTTCACGTTGTCTCAAATTTTTTTTAATCATTATTTAAACAACAGTTTAGAGATGGTTACCAATTCTGGCGGCAAACTTATTTTAGTATATTACTTTTCCGAGATAATTGGTTTTAAAAGTACTTCAAAGCCTTGAACTTTTGTCCAAATTACAGTTTTGAAAAGAAACTTTTACTCACATTACATTCAAAATAATATTTAAACTCTAAACCTTCACTGTTAAGATATCTTATCGATTAACTAATAATTATCATTTTCATCGTGTCCCCCAATGTCTAAATCAATTTATTCCGAAACTATTTATACCTGAAGAGTTTGCAGCATCAGTTAAGTAATTTATCCTCATCAATTACACTTTAAAGAAAATCTAATTTTGTCATTACTATTTAATCTTTAATACGCATAAATGATAAGCTTTAGAATCAGTAGCTATACTTCAACTCAATTTGATCAATTTATAAGATAACCGATTTACTGCCTAATATATTGATATAACAATAATAAATACTGCCAATAATTGGCATGTAGTATTTGAATGAAAGAAATAATAATTCGATTAATTCAATCCAAAAGGAATGGTGAGTGAATTTATTTTCTATTTTCATTTGTTCAACTATATACTATTTAAGGATCGATAAACATTTTTCAGGAAAGCAATTGGTCTAGAGTCACTGTTAGAATAAAATTACTATACTTTTAGGTTGTTTATACTCCTATCATATATATTACATTTGAAAAGAGTTATGACTTTTTTAAACTTTGTATTTGACATGCAAATAGTATTATAGAAAAACTTTAAAGAGGTTAAATATCAACCCCCCCCCAAAAAAAAAAATAATTTCAATTTGTTTTACGTGGTTTTAGAAAATATTTGAATTTTACTTTTACGGGATAATTTGTTGTAAAAGTACTTCAAAGCCTTGAACTTTATTTGGAATTAATGTTTCTTTTCAAAACTGTGACTCACATTACATTCAAAATAATATTTAAAGTCTTCCCACCACTTACCACAATGATTTGTTTGCTTAGCAACGTTGAGTTTAAACATCTGAACCTAAGAGTAATTAATCAAAGAGTCCTCTTAGATGTTTCGCTGAGTTATAATTATTTTGAGATTTCACATTATACTGAAATATATTATTGCACAAAGAGATAAAAGTATAAAACAATAAAAAAAGTATTTAAGTTCATCATTATCCTTAAATTTATTAGTTAGAGAAATAAATTTCATGTATTTTTTTTAAAAATGTCATTACATTTTATATTTCTAATAGAAAAGTTATTTCAAGGTTTACATTTTGATGTTTTTTACTATAATGAAGCCTTAGTGGAAAATATACTACATTTAGGAATCGTCTTAAATTTATATTTTATAAAATGTAACTGTGACCAAAATGTTAAATATCATTTGATAATAATTAATATAAAACTTTTTCCAATTCTTACACATTGGTTTTTAATGCGTTTTTAAAAAGAAGTTGATTCAATACAACTGACCTTCACTTTGGTTTAACAGCAAACTTCTTAAAACATACTCAGGCAAAAAGTTAACAAAATTGCCACATTTATTATTTTTGCAAAACTTTTATCGAATAAAGTAATAGATTTTACTTAGGACTAATTTTTTTGGAACATTTATAATGAATCCAATTTGCGTATGAATTTCAATACACGTACATTTAAGAAAACGAATGCCATTAAAAGATATTTCTTTCCCCCTGAAGAAAAAAAAATATTTTTTTATCGAACACAAGATGGGAGGGTAGTCCGAAGCGCTCCAACCCGAAGAAATATGCACATCAGAATTTCAATTTGAAAAGTCATAAAAGCCATCCTCCATGCGCTCTTGCTTTTAAAATCCAAGAATTCCTTGCTTGTCATCTTCTTTGACATTAACGTCAGATGCACATGGTGGGTTAGATCCCAGTACGCCTATGCTGAAAAAATAAATACATAAAGTTTTCGGAGACTTCACGGAACCAGAATGTCATTAAGGGTACTTTTTGGTGCTGTTTCGCAAACTTTTCTTAACAAACTTGCTTTTGAAATTTTTTTTGTGCTTGTTTATTTTTAAAGAATGGAATGGAATAAGGAGTACTTCGCTGTGTTTTGGTTTTTGTTTGAAAAATATTACTGTTAAATTCACCTGGAATTCAATATTGCGATTCCCACGCGGAACCGGGGAAGATTGAATGCAATGCACTCTGAGGTTTTTATTTCCTTATTGTTGTTGGCGGAATATTTTTTTTCCGGGCTGGAGGAAATTTGTTATGGATTTACGAAATAAAAAAAGATGAAATCTTAGAATTGCATTGGATTATGTATATAGTCGACTTGTTTTTCGTGAGAATTTTCTTGCGTTTATAACATAGATTGTCTCTTTTGTTTTGAAAAGGAAAGTTTAGGAATATAATTTTTATTGCTTCGATTTTTTTCAATGAAAATTAACCCAAACGTTTTTTGGTGCTTGAAGAAATAAATTTAAGATTAACATTTGATAAAATTTTTCCTTCTTTAAGCAAGTAATGTATAAAAAGGAACTATGTTATAATAAATTAGTTTTGAGAATAAAATTTGTGCTACATTTTCTATGCAGTAGTATATTTAATATATTTTTTGTTAAGTATACTTGATATCATATATTTTGAAAAGAAAACATCGAAATTTTTAATAGATTATCTGTTATAATTTTTAAGGATAAATCTGCTTGCTGATTATATTGTAAACGGATGTCGTTTAAATCGCTAGATATACTAACACTATTTTTGTAAGATATTCTTGTTATAAAAATTAATTTGAATTTTTTTGGATATTTTAATACAACGTTTAATTTATAAGAAATGCGTGGTGAACTGGTATCGTGGTGATACTTGTTTTCACATTGAGAAAATCATTTACTTCTTAAATTTGATTATCAATTTGTGTTAATATAAAATAGATTTGTTTGCAAATTTTAACTAATAAAATAGTGCAGTTGTTAAGTTTGACGCATATTTCGTTTTTAATCAATATTCCCTTTCAAAATATAAGCTCCACATTAAATTTTACTCACTATAACAACTTTGATGGACTAATTTAAATTAGAAATAAATGCATTGTCAAACGATTTCAACCATTTTGTAAAACTATTTATTCCTTACGTAACACACCAAACAATATTAAAGCATTTAGAATACCTAATTTCTAATGTTTCGATAGAATACTGCATAAGGACACATTGGTATTCCAAAGCTGCTTGGCCTATTGACGATGTCGCATGAATAAACCAGGCCCTGCTGTTTGAGCACTGTCGCGCAAACATCAACTGCGACGTGACCAAGAGGAACACTGAATTCCGAGCCCAAACCTGCACTCTAAACATGTTTAGTAACAACACGAGTATGCTGGATGTCTTAAAGTTTCCTTCACATAAATTCGATGTATTCCGGTTTGAACTGGAAAAAGGTATGAGAGGAGCATGTTGTAAGATATTTTATTTGTGTCAGGTTAGTTTAGGTTTTTGTTTGCTTTCTATTAAGAAAACGTTCCCAAGAGAATAAATTTACTTATTAGATAGTTTAGGTTAGGTTTGAATTATAGTCGCACGAGAGCTACACGAGGGCTATTATTAGATAGTTTAGAAAAACTTGTCATTGAAATAAAAAACTAAAAATTAAATTTCTTTACAAATTCTGAAGAGATAATAATATGAAGCTTTTTAAACATTAAATGCTTAAAATTATATATATTATATTGCATACAAAATAATCAATCTCTTTCGCAATTTGTTACAACCATACTCCCAAAATAACTTTTAAAGTTTTATGACTGAAAATAATATATCTTAAACAAAATATAAATAAAAATGACTAAAGAGAAAAATTTAAATTCTCAACACGAACCAAAAAGCAATGCAGAGGCTTAGAAATTGATAAATTAGGCATAGAAGGGGAATAAATTCAAAATATCTCACCAAACTTCACACGTGGAGTCGACAGCCACCATTTGTATGAGGAGACATCGGTAATCCGGCCTATTCAAGCCCGACTGAGTAATTTGGGCGATAAAATTGAATGCGTGTTGAATCGAAATGCACCTCAATGAATTCCTGTTTGATGCATAAAAAGTCAAGCGTGGTCTTAATCGAAGTGCAATTCAAATAGATTGGCGATACTAATGATCTCGGGAGTTGCCGAGAATTAACTGGGTTTGCTTTGACACACTGACACCTTACCCTTTGCGTAAAATTAGTTAGTATTTGAACATTACTTCGTTGACCAATTTTGCCAAAAACGATATTTAAGTAAAATTTCCAATATATATATATATAAAATATATATATATATATAATATAAATATATATAAATATATATAAATATATATATATATAATATATATATATATATATTATATAATATATATATATTATATATATATATATATATATATACTAAAACGTCCATAAATACGAAAAAAAACTTATAATTATGTATAAAATGAATATGAATGATTAATATAATTTATGATATAGTTTAAGTAAAGTTTTTTTTTAAAAGTCAATTCATTGAAAAAAATTTAGTTCAATTGGAAAACTAGATCGAAGTGCAAAAAAACAAGCAAAAGCGTTATTTTAGTGAGTGTTGGCAGGTCAACGAGACAATACAATGTACCAATTTGGTTTTATTAGTGTATAAGGCACCACCTAGTTAGATGGTAATTTCAGAGTGCGAATTTAGACTGTCTCCTATAGAGTAACGCTTATTTACAGACTTTTTTTTACGATTGATAATTTCTAAATTTGTTTGTTTTATGAAACGAAAGTATAAAGTGCATTAACCTCTTTAGATATACGGCTGCGTAAAATGCAGCAAAATGTTTCCAATGTGTCACGACAATGGGTTGGGAATAGTTTTACTTATTCTTTGTTTTATCTAACAAGGGTGTTTATTTATAATCATTCAAAAAACGAGATTTTTATTGCCAAGTTTATATTTGTGCTTTAATTGTGAATTGTAAACAAACGTTAATTATAAATATTTAATGTTTTTCAATCTGGAGGTGTCTCGACAAAAATATAGTTTTAAAAGAAATTGTGATGTACGTCAAGTGTTGTTACAACTTTGTCTAATCTGCATCAGCAAGGATTTAATATTCATTGATGTTGAAACAAGAGTTGACCTAAATTAAAGATTTTTTGGAAAATTAGTTGTAAAACCAAAAGAATTGAAAACGTGCTTTCTTTCTCAAGCACCTAGTATCAACTGTTGTACGATTCTTAGTAACTTTTGCAATGAAATTAGTTAGAATCTATAAAATGGTAAAAGTTATTTTAACAGTTTGATTAAAGATATTTAAAAGATTATTTTAAAATTTTGTTACGTGGAAACTTTATTTCAAAATCTATTTTAAAACGGAATAATTGTCGTAATACGTTTGTTGAATTGATCAATTAAGCATGTATTATAATTTGGTTTTTTCCCCAAGGTTGTATTTAAACGTTTATGTTGAGATTTTGAGCACTTACAATGTGGGTATCCAAATAAGAGGGGAATCGTAAATCTATATTTTGCCAAGAGACAGTTTGGACGACATTTTATGAGCCATCTCAGCGTGTGGTCTCTTTAGCGAGGATCAAGAAGGATTTATTACTTCTTCGAAACTGACTTAAAGTTTCCTTTTTCCAATGCTCCCTGATTTGTCCCATGTCCACAGAACTTTCATGGGATGGAACTCTATCTCCCTTAAAAGTATCACAGAAATTAAGGGAGAGTACCAAGAGGCAGGACTGACCAATCAACAGAAGTGGAACGAAAGATTTTTTTTTTGAACAACAAGAAAACATTTCATAAAATATGTTCAAGTTGCAATATTTCCTTAAAACAATACTTTTACCACAACACCTTTGAATATAAAAATATGCTTAACATGTTTACGCCGCACAGTGGGGTATTTGACCCGAATTCTTGGCCAAAAATATTTTTTGGCATAATTTGTATTAAAATAGCATATTTTTAATTTCGACTCAATGTTTTGTGAATAAATGAACTTATTAAGCTTCATTTTAAGAGACGTGCGTTTTTGTGGGGGAGACAGGGCCGTTGCGTGGTTCCGGGCGTCTGCGGAAATCACTAAAAAATAACTTTATATTACCTTTTTTTTAAATTAAATTTTGTTATATGTTAAAATTAACTCTAACAAATATTTTGTTTAGATCATATGTGTTTAATTAATGCAGGACCGTCCCGTCATGCCAAAAGATGAACGGGGCGGTTACCCCTGTTCAACAAGATGATTGGAGTAGGGTCTCCAATATCACCATAAAATGTATTCATAAAAGGTCGAGTGACTAAAATTAAGATTCAATACTGATTGCGATGCACTAAATACTAATTATATATAAATCGTTACACAATACGAGTAAAAGTTGGATACGATGAGCAATATAGTTTTCTATGCAAATTAACATCGAAAACAACGCTAATCGAAGCAATGCCCCATGAAACTGTGGTATAACGTTAATTCAATCAAATCAATCAAAAACAACTTAAAAATGCCCAATATTACTTCCAAACAAGATAACAAATCTCTTTTGTGCTGTTTTCTGTTTACTTCGAAACACAGAACTATCTTAATTTGTACATGCAACTTTTACATCGAATACTTTATCTAAATGTTTACATACGTTGAAACATCTAAAAATTGATTTTAAATGAGGTTATTTTCGAATATTCAATAACGATTTAAAATTATTGCTCATGGACCAATAACAAACTTGCATACTTAAGCCCAATAATTCTTTTAAAAAAGGTGTAATTAGACTTACTTTTACGGGAGAAATCACAACTACATTTCGAAATCTTGGGGTCCGTTTTCTAACACTCAAAGTACTCTCTGCTTCTTCAAATGTAACTATTAACTAATATCTAGTTTTCCAGTCTGAATAGTAACTGCAAGTCCGCGAAGTTGTTTCAGTCCGGAAATCATTTCAAAGTCTTAAAGCTGATGTTGTGTGACACACTCTTTATGCGGTGCTGTACTTTTATCTTTATCAATAAATTTTGTTTCCCACCCCCCTCATTCCCGAAAAATGGGGTGCTGGGATTTGTTTACACAGATGGAATGCTACTAACATATTAGGTTTCAGTGCCGAAATGTGAATGATTAGGGGTAAGGTGAAAGTAAGTCCAGTACTTCCTGCTGAAAACAGTTGTAGGAGTGGGGTGGGGGGTGGGGGGGGGGGTTCAGGGCATGGAACAATTATATGGTAGTAATTATTTTTAAAAAATTATGGTGACCAAAGTTATATGCGAATATGTTTTTGAAGATTCTGAAAAGAAATCTAAAGTTTTCCCCCTTATGGCATGCGAGTTCAAAGTATCTGAACAAAATAATGCCGTAGGCAAAGTACTTAATGAATTTTTCTTCTTTTTTTACCTATAGTATTAAAACGCACATTTTTTAAATTTATTAACCTCATATTCAAATTCAGCATCCTTGAAAACTTACATAAAGATTTCTTAAAAGAATTTCCAGCAAAAATCGAATTGTTACTGGAATTTTTAAGAGCGTATTTGGATTTGCTGTTTTACAAAAAAACTAATTTTTTTGCAAAGATAGCAAAAAGTAGCAAGTTTTGACTATTGAACATGAAAAACCAATGTTTGAGGACTATGCCGGTGCCAGTAGATGTGCCGGATTCAGGCGGACACCTTAACTAAATATCACGTTTTCAAAAAATTTTGTTTAAAAAAATTAGCTTTTTTAATTTTAATTATTGAATTTAAAGTCAAAAATATTTTAAAAAAAATATTTTTCTATTCTATAATAAAGCTCAAATGTTCCTCTATTACATGCACTTTTTGTAGTATTAAACAAAAAAATTTTGAATCGGCCAAAAATTAATTAGTAAACATAAAAAAGCGCTTAAATTCTAGAAAAAAGTACAATAATTTTATCGAAAATCCGACTTTCGATGTTAATAAAAACGAATGCTTTTGTATGAGATAATAATTCTTTATATGGATAGATGCACCACTTAATTAGCTATAAAAAGATACCAATTTTATAATTGTAGCTAAAAACTTTTTTTTTTATTTATGGCCAAGAATTCGGGTCAAATACCCCACTGTGCGCCGGTGGCTTGTGAATAGATTGTCTCATTTGATTTACTACAGCTACAAACGTTTACTTTTAATTACAATTGTAATTATAAAGGATCATAAACATAAGTTTTGTTCAATAGCATAAGCATAATAATACACTATTATAAACGTATCTCAAATTCGACAAAAGTAACATACAATTCTTCAATAATAAGTTTACAATGCTCGATTTATAACATTTTTATTTATTATTGCCAGGAACTGCATGTCACTCAGAGAGACTTCGAGAGTTCTCATTCGTTGGGGCGGGTCTTCAAGCCTCGTTCTGTCCACATAATTTCTTTAGCTCACCACTGGTTAAGCTTTGACCCTTGATCCCCTACTTACTATGCTTCCGACCAGATGGCTGCCAAAGACAGTCAATCAAGTGGGGGGAGAATGCAGGTCATGTCAATAATGTTTTGTCTAATTTGTCAAAACATTTCAAGAAAAGTGCTGGCTGATCCTTGCAGGTATACAGGTGTGAACAGGCAAAAATCGCGTGCCGCCAGATGAACTGCAGGATTAATTTGAGGCCACCTCACAGACAAAAATAATCGATTATCAAATTAAAATCGGCCTAGTCGTGAACGTGTTAGGCAGTTTTGGAGTTTTTGATGTCTATCTGAAAATGTCCGTGCTAAGTGCTCTACTTCCCTGTTCCTGATGCCGATGGTTGCCACATATAAGCGCACAGCGGACACATGCTTCTTCAAGAAAATCTCCATTGATAACCAACAGAATAGAATCTCCCCATACCCTGATCCCGGGAAACCTGTCTCATGAGACGCACCAGATCTACACCTTGTCTCAACTAATGTCCCTCTGAACAGCTTCAGTAGCCTTTCACTCAATAACACAGTATGATTTTCCTATTGCCTGGACAACCACATAGGCAAGTGACATTTTGTTAAACATTAATTTAGTTCCTCAGCACTTATGGTTTAAGATCTCACCTACGGTTTATTTAATTACTAGCTGTTATACCCGACGTTGCACGGGTAGAGGTGAAAAAATAATTTTATAGTCAATTTAACTATTTTTTCTTTCATTTGAGTTACATGAGATATGAAGATTACCCAGTAATTTTTTCCATTTAATTACCCATCTTGGATATAGTAATAATTAATATTAATTTCAAAAATACCTTTGATAAGAAGTTCAAATTAAAGAGAATACATATTTAAGTAAAAAAATAATCAGTAAGAATTAAAAATAAGCTACTCCAGCAAACAGCACACGATTTGAATTTTTTTTATAAGTTTATTTGCTTTTTAATAAGCTTATGTTGCTGATACCGTTCGTTATTAAAGTACAGAATCCAACTACTTATATTACATTAAACAATCAAAATTTAAAAAACGCTAGAAAATTCACGATGAAGTCATCGTATTTTCCCGAATAAACATTTTTTAGCTCATTTGGCACTTTTTTGCGAATTTGGCGAGGAAAAGATATGGCTAACAACACACCCATTCAGTTCTCGTGCAATGAACTTCGCACAACCAGCATTAAAAAAATTGCTCATTTGGTACGTTTTTTGTAATAACTTGGCGAGTTTGGCAAAGTATTTGGCGAAAAAAATAAGACATAAAACCATAATATGCATCTGTAGTGCAATGACTTTCAAAAAACAACATAGTTCAGTATAATCTTAACTATGCTTTTGAAAAATTCATAATTAAAATCATAGGCACAATAAAATAATAGAATGGAGACTGGTAGGATTACATCACTTTTAAAACATATCAATTATTTTTTCAAATTATTAATCTAGTTTCTGAAGGCAATGAACAAATATTAAATAAATTAAACATTTTCAATTTCAATTGTTTTCTAAAAAGTTTTATTTAAATATTTCTGCCTGATGGCATCACGAAAGAGAAAAATTATCGGATTTGAGCGAAAGTGGTTCCCCTTAAAACGTTCGAAAACGATAGAAGGAATGGTCTGATTCGAAAAAGTCTTAGCCTATGTTTGTTCGGGAGATGAGATGAATTTTTGTGCCAAAGTTCGTGACGATCTGTTGCGTGGTTCTTAAGTTTTTGCGTCCTATACAGACAAACACACAAACAGAAGTCGCCATTTATGTATATAGATTTTGTTAAAGCGTTATTTAGAAATCGATAGTCATTTTTCAATCCATTATAGTGACGTTCATTAACAATTGTTCCCCTTTTCATTTACTTTTAAATATGATATTAGTAAAACTTAATCATTTATACGAATTTTGCATTCGTTCTTTTAATATTAAAAATTCTTATTAATTGCAAGTCATTTTTAAACCTCATGGGGAAATTAATTAGAATATGGATTAAGTTTATTTTACCGTTATATAACATCGATAAGCAAAAAGCAATTAGTCATAAACAACGCACTATACAATCAACGACCATACCCTCACGACACTGATAAATAATCCTTACATTCAAGATTAAGTTTTGATATTTTCAACATTCTAAAATTAAAGAAAAACGCTATGCTCTGTTAATTCAAATTATACCATACCTTATTATTGAGAAATGGAATGTTGTCCGTATTATTTATTTAAACGCATACACCTAGAAACATCACAAATCAAAATAAATATAGCGTATTATGATTATTAATCCTGAAAAATCATCACTACAACACAACATTAGCTCTTTTTGTGATATTTAAGCAAGAGGAAAAATACAGATTATCTTCTCTTGCATAAATTTCAAAATTACGAGGCGTTATTTGCTTTGTTTAAGCTCATCGTAGAGGCCACGAAAAAAAAGGCAACAAGCAACTTTTAACCTCTCTTACCAAATTGTCGAATAAGATATTTTAATATATGAAGAACCTATTTATTAATATGTCATAAAATCAATAAGTTTATCTAAATAAACAAAATATAAGATAAATGATGGCCATAGTCCTAAACGATTTATTTTGGAAAAAATATTACACGAATAAAGAATTTTAAAACTTTTTGTTTTAGTTAAATTAAAACGCTAACATAATGTTTCATCATTAGTGACAAATGTTTTCCAAACTCTTTGTTAAACAAGTTGTCAATTTTAATATCATTAATTTTTTTTTTAAAAATTTCAATCTAGCAATAACCTAAAAACACATTTACTATTTCAAATGATAATTCATAAAGACAGTAGTTTGGAAAATTTTCTCATTTTTTTTATTTTTTTTTTAAATGAAATTAAGCACATGCATGTGACGTGGCTTTAAACGAAATGAATCAGACGGATGCTTTAAGACAACATACGTTTAGAATGCCCATAAATTTTGGCATTTTTTTATTGAATGTCAATCTTATTGACTGAAATGCACATAATATTAACATCTTAGGACCTGGCGTCCCCATTTGGGGACATTTATTTAGAAAAACCTCCCCACAAACAATTAACACGTTAATTAGTTCCAAAATTGACCTGGAACGATAGAAGATTCAAATATCAGTTTTGAGCCATAGATTACATGTATCAGTCATTTATTTCTATAAAAAAAATTTAAATTCTTTAGTAGTTAATTTTAAAGGTATTTTGCATTAAGAACAGCGTTAAAATAATATGTTAACAACAAATAAGTTATACAGCCTTTTTTGTAGCACTTATAGCACAAAAAAGTGTATTTTTAGAGTACAAGGAGTGTCCCTAAGTAACAATTAATATAGTTTTTTTTTTAAATTTCTTTGAAAAATATACTTTTTAGCATATATGTGTATGAAAAGTATGTATTGATTAAGAATATACGTGTAGGATTTTGTATGGGTCATAAGAGGCTAAATTTATTGAAAATATTCATTGTTCATATGTTTTAATTATTAAATCATTATTGGTATACATTATAACGCAATGAATAAAAGTTTCTTTCATACGGAGATAAGAATCGTATTCGTTATTGCTTAGAAAATAACTCAAATATTGAATGCGAGTAAATAGGGTTCGTTAAAATAATGTGGCAAAAATAACAGCTATCGAATCTTTCTATGATGCTTTTATGGTTAGTTTGAAACTCAACTGGCACTTAGACGCTAGCGTATCCCTTGCAACAGCTGACGTGCATATTTGTTTTTGTTAGCGCAATATCGCGAGTGATGCATCACATAAAAGGAGCAATATTTGAGTTCCTTTATGGCTTTCATCACGAAAAATGTTTTCATATCTCCCCAGACAAAAAGTACCGCTGATATGAAATTTTGTATTTTACGATAACGGTAATAACATTGCATAACTAGGGTTTGTATAGAAGTGATATAGTTAATATATTTTTAATTATTTCAGTATTATGTTTTAAAATCTTAACTGAAATTTTTAGTAAAACCTAAATTTTAAACATTAAATATATTAAAAAAATATTCATGTTTCTTGAAAGCTTCAGCTTTCTTCATTTCCTTCAGGTTTCTATGAGAAGCTTTTAGTTCAAAGAATTTAATTACTGTACACAAACTTAAATTCGAGGGATCTAATCCAGAGTAACTTGATATTACACACAAAATTTGCTGAGAACTTATTTAAAGGTACTTTGTATCATGATTTGAATTTAATCTTGTCTAACAATAATACATTGCTTCGACAGCGTTTTACTTCCATGGTTGATCAAAGTTTAGTAATAGAAAGTTTCCATTTTTTGGTCGATTGAATATTTTGATTTACTAAATCGGTATTAAGGAACGCGTTAAAAGTAATTTTGCATGTATTTAATAAAATTTACTGTACTGACGGAATATTGATATTCAATAAATTTTTTTCAAATAAAAATATTTAGTAACAGTAATTTTTTAAATGCATAGAAAGTTTATTTCAACATGTTTTTTTGATAATGATTAAGTTTGTGTCAGTTCAAACGCAATTATACAAATATTCGCTCATAATTATTTTAGAATATTTTGTGTATTTTAATGTTCATTGAGTTCTATTTTAGTTCCAATAATGAATTTTTTGAAATTTTATAATGTAAGTGTTGAGTTTTTTCTAAGCTTCAAGACTCAGTGAAAACGTACTTAATGACAAAAAGCAATTATTAAATTTGACTTGTAAATACTATATTGTGTAAAATGTTAATTATATAGCTGAATCTGTAAAAAGTATGTCCTATTAATTTTTAAATTTTAAATTCATTGATGCAACTGTTGAGCAACAAAACTCGACATTTTTTCAAATCACAGAAATTTGAACGATACATCTCCCTTTCCTACGGGGTCTTATTGAATGTATTGTTTATTAATCAAGCCATAATTCTGCATATTACAACTGTCGCGAGTATTACTTAAATATTATCCAATTTGACGTCTGCAAAATTATTTTGTTTCTTTATAATAAATTATATTTAAACTGAAGAATACACCTACTTTATTTTCACCTCTCGTGGTAAACCACTATATTTTTATTTAATATTATAATAGTTTACTAAATTATTCATATACTTGCAAAAAGGTTTTAAATCCACAAAAGACATTCTCAAGTTCCTACATTTTACAAAGAGTATTTACGAACCATAAATATAAATAGAAATTCCAATTTAAAACATGCGTTTTTTTGTTGTTTGTGTTATGCAAATTGAAATAGATTCTTTCCTGGAAATTGATTTTGCAATTTAAAATGCTTTGAATTATTGATTTTACCAGGGACAAATCTGCATGAAAGGGATTCCTTTATCCGATATAAAGCCTCTTTTTTACAACTATTTTTATCAGCATAAAATAGTATAACAACAAGAGTGACAGATGGATTTCCTTTACAAAAAGTTCCATGTTCGTTAAGTCAACAAACTCGGAAAATTGATATTCATCATGATATTCTCGGGAAAAGGTTTTTAAACAATGCTTTACTCCTTTACTATGCTTTACTACTTATATGCTCTACTTTCAAGTTGGGACAAGCAAACTGCAAGAATAATAATTTATCTGACATCTTAAATATTTGGAGCAAAACTTAAATTTCTGTATTAACCAAGAAGTAAAGAATACTGTAAGGTTGTTTGTAAACAGTTAATTTTTTTCGACCAAATAAAAATAATGGATAAGAGATTTTCAATAAAAATAGGGCCAGTTTACGCAAAACTATAACTTGAATTTCCAGTCAAAGCAATTCAGACTTACGACATCAGAATAATAAAAAGAGAGTCATGGTAACAGTTTACAGAAACTAATAACACACCTGGGACATCATTTTATTACAAATTTAGAAAGTTCAATCTATTTCAGATGATTTATTTTATCAAAGTTAGAAATATTAATATATAGTGAAAGTATATTTACATACACTGTTTTATTGAACAAATGCATAACGAAAAGTGTACAACAGAAAAAAATAAATGCAGAACTAAAAAAAAGTTAAAGATGTTTACATTATTTAGTAAAACGTTATACAATTTAAAAATCTGTCACTTGCAACTGTAACTTTTATTAAAAAACAATTACAAATTCCTCAATTTAAAAATTATGTATTATGCAAGTCGTTAGAGACATAATGTTAAAAAAATATATTAATTTAGCACTATTTTTTGACAAAGTATAGTAATTGCAACTGAGTAACAAACTTAAAAGCTTTCTTAGCTTACTTTTTAAAACTATTAACTTTTCAGGAATTATAAAAAACAAAGTTTGCCCTTTAAAGCTCTTTTCACTGAAATTCTCACTGAAGCGATTAAAGTCAAGAAAATAGATTTGTTTTCAAGGAAAAATAAATTGTTATTGCCTTTGTGTGAGGATTTTATTTCTAAGATGTTAGAAAAGTCGGATATCGATTACTGGAATTTTTTTGTTTTGGGTATCATTGCAATTTGTATGGCAATACACTTGAACTTTTATAGTTTCCTAAAAAATATGAAATACTGAATTATAGACTTATAAAAATGTCAAGTAGAAGCATGGGTGTTTTTGTACGTTTATAAATATTTATTTACAAATATATGAATTTAAATCTATTTTCGATTCTTTGTGGAATTATTAGCATTAAATGTTTTGATTGATATTTAAAAATTAAAATCCATCTATCCATCCATCCATCTATCTAGCTATCTCGATTGTGAATGTTTTAGTGGTTTTATACTTTGATATTTTATGAATAAAATCATATTTCGTGTTTCTTTTGAAAATATATTTTCAGACACATTTCATTATTCGGTACTATTTTATCATTTAATGATACGGATAAAACTAGAAGCATAAAAATAAAAAAAAATTACATTAAGTTATAGCAAAACTTTATTGAATTCCATTTCTGTAGTAATTTAAATCACGGAAAGTAACAAAGTTTACTTGTTTCGATGCAAATATGCTTCTGTTGTTTAATAAACTCACGAGTTACGTACACATTTCTGTTTTAAAACAACATAACTTCAGCTTTGTGTGTTTTTCATTTAAATTGCTTTCTCTTTGGGAGTCACTTTGAGAAACTTCTATTTTTACAGAACTCCTAGATTAAATAAAAACTTAAGCGTCGTGTGTAGCTCTTAAATTAGAAAGGAAAATTGCACAAACGCCTTGCAAATGTTTTCACCTTAAAACGAAACACGAAATGTATTATTTCCATAAAGTATTGAATTTTTTAAAATTTAATTTACGAAGGAATGTAAATTTTCAAAAATCAGTTAATATTGTCAGGAGAAATAAACTATCGCATTGTTAACCCTAATAATTCAAATAGGGATTTTAAAAATTATTTATGCTATTTTTATTCGTACATAAGCCCTTTGAAATTCCTGCCCATGCATTTAATCTCTACGATAATAGAGTTTTGTGACTACCCAAAGATGATTTCCTTGAAGAAAACACATTTGACTGCATATATTAGTAATTAAAGTGAAATTTTAAGAAATTAATTGAAGTTTCCCATTACAACGTATGAGTAAAAGGCTCAACTCATTCATTTTGATAAAAATGCTGATAGATTTGTTTGTTAATCTAAATTTGTTATTTACAATTACAAAATATGGTAGTTTTTTTACAAGAAAAAGCTGTCATATGAAATAAGAAAAATATGCAAAGTAAAAACAGGAATAGTTTCTTAAAATACCCCATTGTGACTTCAAACCTAATTTTTTAATGTATAACTTTCATATTTCAAGAACACAATTAAAATGAAAGACAAAATCTTTGAACCATTTGTTAGCTTCATTGGGTACGTTAGGACTTTCCCTTTATAAAATATGTCATGGAGTTTTATGTTTACGAAAGAAAAATAATTTGTCTTTGTAATACCAAAAAAAAATATATATATTAAAAAAATTTAAAATATTAGAAAATATTGTAAAATTATGATTTTTCAACCATATGTATATTCCGTATGTATTAAATTTTAGTTATTTTAATATGAATAATTTTAATCTCATATAACTGCATTTATTTATTATAACTGTACCCAATAGTATTATAATGAAATTTTTTTTTAAATAACGCTTTACTAAAAATGGAATATTTTTCCACAAGACTTCAAAGATATATTTTTCTTTTAACAAGTTTTCAAGCGAAAAATATTCTCTATAATCCCAAAAAACAATCTAATATTTTTTTTCTCGAAACACCCTTGATACGAAAGGATTACATTTCTTATACACAAAAACAATATTTGGCAAAGGATATTCGATGGATTATTTCATAGACCACTTTTCCCCTGTTATTTTTCGAGCACGGCAGCGTCACCTCGTTTGGAGCAGTCTACTGAAAATGATGGATGAACGAGCCTCACAGTTGATAAAAGTGCGACGTAAAACTTGTCTTTTATGGCCTGCGTCATTTGCGGTGATGATCATGGTGGGATGGATTATTTTCAGTATGAAAGAGGTATGCGTCAATTTAGTGTTGACTCAAAAATAAGACATTTGGAATTGTATTTGCACTACGAAATTTTACACTGCTCAAAACAATTAGGGGAATGCATGTTTTAAACGATTTCGCCCGAAATGATTCCATTTGGTTTCATAAGCTTCCGATACTGTTAGATGGAAGAATAATTTCGTTTGAAGAATTAAATAATGTTTGTTTTAATTGAATGAAAATATGTACTTTATAAATATAATACTATATAATACTTTATAAACTTTAATAAAATTAATGGACTCTAAATTCTTCAAGCTTGCATTCCTAGAAGTCTAAAATTTGATTTTACCTTTTTTTTTTACAGTTAAAATTTTGTAAAAATTATTGTTATAATTTATTCAAAAGTTACGATTCCAATTTTTGCCCCTTAAATTATAGTTAAAAAATTATGATTTGCTTCCCTGTTTTTTACCATTTCAATCTGGATGCATAAGGAATCGATTTCACAAATTTTACATTTTTATAATAAAAAAAGAAGTTGGAAGTGGACGGGTAAACAAAAGTACGCAAAGTGCTCCCCTAATTGTTTTGAGCAGTGTATATTACATTTTAAATGTAATACAGAGTTTTTGTCACTTTAAACTTGGGCTACTTTGTTGGCTGCTCAAGTTAAGGTAAGTTTGAAGTTTCGAGAGCTATACGAGGGCTATTGGCGACAGGTGATGTAATTTAGAAAAAAAAAGTCAAGTGACGAGCCGACGCCAGAGAATGCACCCAACGCAACCGTTAGAGACATCGTACGTTGTGATGGGACTTTGGAGTATATTTTACTTATACTTCCTCTACACGGGGAGTATTAGTTTTTTTGCATGAATAGGTCGGCAGTTATTTTGGCAATGTACGGACTCAAACCTGTGACTTTTAGCATGCACTGTGAAGCCTTAACCGGCTGGGCTCCCCAGCCCCTCGGTGTTTCAAGCCATTTGCAGACTCAGCATATTCTCCAAATTTTAGAGCAATTTTTTTGTGGCACTATCTAAGCGGCCCTCACTAACAATATTGACTCTGATTGCTACGAAGTTATCTGTGGATGTTAAAGTATGCCAAGAAAATTCGAGCCAAAATTGAATATCAAGGAATCTGAGAAAAAATAAATTAGAATGCTTCAATTCACCGAAATATTCAAGCTACACTCAATTATTTTGGTGTATATTGAAGGGAAAACATGATAATGTTTCCTAATGTATCGTTTGTGCAGCATTTAGTCATTAATCATAAGCGAATTTAAAATTACATTCAGCATTAATTTGAAAAATAGGAATTATGGATATCTGAGATTTTTTAATGGTGATCTAGAGGCTTTATTGAATTAATCCTTATTTCTAAAATAAAAAGGTATTACAGGAAATAGAGGTTATGGTACTTGCGCTTGTGTGTCTGAAGTATTACTTATGGCTACCAGTTAGTTTTGAAAACGGAAAAACCCTGTTAAATCAGTAAACAGTCCAACAAAGTGCCATAAAAAGTGGCTCTTCCACTTAATTTAGATCCAAATACATATGATGGAAGATACGCTTTTAGTTATGATATTCGGGAAAAAATATTAAGGGGAAATATCTAGATATTGTAAAAGTGGTTTAAACTAAACACGTGATCACATAAAAAAATAATAAAACAGCTACTTAATCGCTGCAAAATAAGGTATTTTATGTAAATTATTAAACTAAATTAAATAATGAAGAGAGAAAACAGGGTAAACCCTTTTTATGGAAAATATCTTTTGAGTTTTTTTATATGAAGCTTATAAATTTAAAGCATTGTGTGAAGAGTTCTCAATGGAATTTCAGTCCTCACTTAACAAAAATAACTTTTTTTATTGCCTACTTACACAACGTCGCTTTATAAACAAATTTACTAATTTTAACACTTGAACCACAGGTTCACCAAGCATCAAATATTTCTAAAGTAAATAAAACGCAGCTTCTCACACAAAATTCTTTCATGGAATGTCACTTCTTCGAAAAATAAACACATAGTCTCCATGGCAACCGTTTTCGCCAAACGATATAAAATATATTTTTAATTGTTCGTGCTAAAAATAAATAAAGATAATCAGACGATTTCACACATTGCTAGCTTATTATTTAGGCAAATTATGTAACCAGCGTCAATTTTCCAAAAATAACAAAAAATGTTGATATGAATAAAATTGTTATATCTTTAAAACTTATTTAAATTAAATATTCCATTAATTTATGTTAAAATATTCCAAACAATTTTAATCTGATAAATTATAAACAAATATTTTAAGAACCCAGTTGGAATCTTGGGAACACATTGTGCTATTTATATCCTGAATAAAACTATCACGATATAATTTATTAAATATTAATTCTCAGAAACCTATTATATGAACAAAGTTTCTGAGCAGCATTGATAAATGTTCGAATTTCAGTAATAGCCTCTTATGCTTGTAACGGCTGTATGGAGAAAATGATACGACTTAAAATATAAGAGAACAGAAACAAAGTGGTTAGATTTAGTTTGTTTTGATTAATGATATGGTGGATGTATTGAAGCTTCAAGGTTTCATAATAAAATATCGTCTACTATACGGAATTTTTTTATAACAAAAATTTCTTTATTATACACATAGAGTTGGGAAAGAGAATAGAGCGGCCCATGCATGTGCGCAGTAACGCACAAAAGAAGCAGGCTAGAGCGGTGCATCTTGGGATACCTCAGTGCCAGAGACATAACATAGAGTGGACTGCGCATTCATAGTAAAGCAGCTTAGGGATGGAAAACTAAACCGGTTTTCAAAAACCGGTGGTCCCGGTTTTGACTGAAAACCGGTTTTTTTTGTATGAGGCCCTTCGGAACCGAAAACCGGTTTTTTAGGGAAAAACCGATGGAAAATGGAAAACCGTTTTTTTCTAAAAAACCGCAATCCCTTGCAGATTAGCATTATGTCCTAAACATCATAAATCGCCAAGAGGGGAAAGTTTGCTACATTTGGCAACTTAACGCTACTGTTTCGTTACGAACTATTCCAAATTGTCGCAAGACCTGAATATCAGCTAGCAAACCGAAGTGAAGACTACCATCAGTGTCCAAGTCACGTGGGTTTCTACCAATCACGGCAGCTTGAATTTTTTTTAACGTTTTTGCAGACGATTTTTTGAGCATTGTTGGTATTTTTCTCTTTTGGCTTTTATAATAAATATTTAATTACATTCTTTTAATCTCTGAGCATGTTAACAATCGTGAATGTTGTACTCTTAATTCAGTAACGTTTTGTGCAAGATGCCAAATGCTTGTGAATTCCTAATTGTAAAGAGGGGTATAAAAAAGGATTAGTCACACTTTCACGGGTAAAATTTATTTAGTTCTGCATACTTTTAGTAATTGTGTGTTCTTCTTAAACTATAATTTCTATCGACGGAATTTATTCTAAAAGCTCTTTTATACTGAAGAATCATATTCATGATTAAATCAACGTTGTTAGAACTCTAATTATAAAAAATATTTTGGGCCAAGTCAATTAAATTAACGGTCTGAACATTGACAGCTCAGAAGTAGAATAATTTTTTTACAATTTGGTCAAAACGAAACCTGTTTTTGCAATCGTATTTTTTGAGTTATTTATATTTAAAAAGTAGAGCATTTGTTGAATTTGGAATATATTGATGTATTTTAGTAAGTTTATTTATTCCAGGTGAAATAAAAGAAGCAATATTTCAAAAAAAAAATTAAATCGGACCGTTAGAACGAAAGTTATAGAGACTGCAGAAAATATTCACCGTGTCAATACCAACTTATATTACAGCAACACTCTACATAAACCTACTAATGTTCTTTTAAATTAATTTTTAATAAAGAGTCCACATTCAATTGTTCAAGTAATCTTAAATAGACGCACAAAATCAAAGAAATAATCTGATATCCATTAAGAGGATCTTAAAATACTAGTGATTCATCCTTGCTCCTTTCCAAGCATCTTTATCATAACATTAGATTGTCGGCCTCTGTGTTCAGGTCGTTGTGGAAAAACTCGCCAAATGGTAAACTCGCCATAGATGCGAGCCAAACGCGACACAGTCATGTGACTGTGTAAGTTAGATGTTTAGGACACTTTAGGTTTGCCAATGCGCAGTCCACTCTATGTTATGTCTCTGCTCAGTGCCAGCTTCCATAGTTTCGACTACTATGTTATGCGCAGTAGTTCAAAAAACTGCTAAAGGGGTGCATCTTGGGATACCTCAGTATGCGCAGCTCGAAAAACCTGACAGCCCTGCTACAAACCATTTGAACTGATAGACACCTCCACACCTCCTTCCTAACTCTATGATTAAAACGTAATTTTAAAGATTTATTTTTTTATATTATATTTCCAAAGTTTTTTTTTATATATCTTTAATTGCGAGTTTACGTGTTTAAAGTATATTATAAGTTTTTCTTTGAAAATTTTCTGTTGATTTGAAATATCGTTGCACTTGAGCTACATTGAAGCTATTGGTGACGGGCGTCATAACATAGTAGCATAGTCAAATAACGAGCCGACAGATGAGGAGACATCTAACACAATTTCTTAGGAGAGACATCGTACATAGCGGAGGAGCTTTGTAGCATATTTAAACTGCTCTACCTCTAATTGATATATTATCCGATGAACTTTTTGAATGCACATGCCGTTTATAGGTCATTATTTTGGCATTGCCTTGATCTGAACCTGGAAACTTCCGAATATATGGTTAGGTTTTTGAATTATCGTCGCACTAGAGCTACACGAACTCTATTGGCGACGGGTGTCGTATCCCGCATATACGACCTAACCGACTAAGATCCATATAGCCTCCCAGAAAATATAGTAAAATAAATTTTATCCCTTACATATTTTTTCAGAAGTTTAAGATGCACAACAATGCCTATTTCACACAATTCGCCTTGCAGAAAAACACAAGAAAAAAACGTAATGAATATATTGGAATCTTGATCATGTGGTAACCCGAAAACATGCCGCTCAAGCATCCCCGACAGTGTTCGTTTCTATTACACACACAATAAGATTGTAACCTTGTGTGACATATTCCCATGTTGACATGGGTTTTGCTTTCTGATGATCGATTGGTATATCTTTATTTGTCAGAACATTCATTAGATTCATTTAAGGTTGCTGGAAGAATAGTAGTATGTTTGTATTGCTTTAATTAATCTTCTGTTATCAAAATATTTAATTAAATAATATGAATCCACCATCATATAGTCTAAAATCAGATTATAAAGTAATAATATAAATGATTTTATTCTAAAATTAATTTAGTTTGCTTGATTAAAACTGTAGAATTAAACGATAGATCCCTTAGCAGTAAGTTTTTTTTAATAATAATAACTTATCACAATAAACAAAACAGTAAATTAAAGCAAAGGGGAAACACGGAAATCCAGTATTGGCTAAATAGAAAATATATTTAAATAATTTAAACAGACACACTCACAAAAACACAGGGAAATGATGAAAATTATAAATAAAGCATAACAAACTGCTTAACAATGGCAATTAACTGCATAATAAAAGGAAAAAAAACCCATGAGATTCTTTAAAGCGAGAAATAAATATCTAAGTAGGTCAATATTCATCAGAATATTAAAAAGTTTACATTTAAAGGTAGCATAATTATTAATATTTATTAAATTAATGGAAAATCTATTGTATAATTTGAGATCTAGGTAGAATAATTGTTTACAAAAGATCTTTATGGGAATTCGGAAAACATTTGATCTAGTGCTATCGAGTTTAAATCTTTTTGAAGTTTTAACGTTATTGTGATGAAGATAAAGTATAATTCGAAAGAAAGCATTGTATCGAATTGGTAATATTTATTCAAAAATTAAGATAATAGTGTTCTCTATTTATGGGTTTAAACATTTGTGTAGAAATTAATGGTTGTAAATGTGATTTATATTCACCTTCCAAAATTATAGAGCCATAATTGAATATATTATGCTTGGTTTTATTCATTAAAGTTTTAAAAAGTTTTTAAAAATCAAATTTTGGGTTGCATTTTTTTCTGTAAAAATAGGGCAATGAACATTGTTAGTTTTTAGACATGTAATGTTCAAATACATTTTCGCAATCATATATTCGTTTACGTACTGCAAGTTAAGAGTGTTATCCAGACTTTAAATAACTTTACATTGACTAGATAGTAAATTATAATAAAAAATATAGTTCACTTAAGGGGACTCTGTATTCCATTTTTTTTTCTTTTAATTGCCATACATGTTCCTTTGATAAATAAGTATAAAATAGTCACATATTAACACAATTTAACTATTCATTTGAAAAGAAAATTGATGCATATTTTAAATTTTTTTCTTCTACTTTAGATTTAATTATTTTTTTAAGAGAATTATTATGCATGGAGTATTGATTACTTTTGAACAACTTTTGGGATTGAATATTTGAGGAGATGTTTAGTTTAAAGAAAATATTTTCGTGATTATATATACAGAAAATTTCAAGCAAAATACAAATTTCAAATTTTATTTAATTTAAAGGAATCCATCAAATATCTTCACTATTCTTTCTCAAGTTTTATTATGTACTCGTATGTACATTTTACAAAAATTTGGCTATCATAAACATTTATCGGAGTTTTAGCATTTTAAGCGCAACGTGTTTCCAGAGAAAAATCAATTAAAAAAAGAATTAAATTGTAAAGGGAACATTCAACGAGAAGTTTAAGTAAAGGGGATTTTTATGTGAAATAGGCTTTTCCAATTGTTTTGAGACATTGGGAAAACATACCACTGAATCTAATTAGTATTTTAAAATAGCAAGAAATTTAATATTTTTATTGAATATGGTGTACTGAACATTTAACTATAAAAAGTAATTTTAAAATAACAGTTTAGGTATTACGGTAATGCAATTATTAAGGATAAAAACATAAAATAATTTTAACAACCTTAATAAGGTTGATATTTGAATATAGGTGCTAAAAAAACCTAAAACTTATTTTTTTATTAACTTAATAACAACGATTGACACGAAAATTTGCCACAAGGAAATGAGCTTTCTGTTTAAGTTCATCTTAATAACATATAATAAGACAATTGAAAACCATGTTCGTATGATGAAATAGAAATTTATTACTTAAAGCTAAAGTTTTTGTTTGGAAATGAAGGTATTGATGGTATTTACAAAGTGGTGGTAAATTGACTAGTTTTTAATAATGGAAATAAAAATGAATGGATCTAGACAGCCCTAGCTAAATTAAAGCAATGTTCAAAATGCAACGGAAACAATAGTCACTTTACTTTTACTGTTAATTTATTTTAGATAAATATCCATAAAATATATCACATGAAAAATCGATTTCAAGTCACTTTCTTGCACAAAAAGTATTGACCAATAAATTGACTTTAAAACTACCGTAGAATGGGGTAACTTTGGGACTGGGTGGGTAACATTGGGACAACGGGTTAATTTTAGTTTGCAGGATTCCCTGAGGGACACACTGTTTAAGTTCAATCTGCAAACGCGTTCTTTGTTTAGTCCTGTACCGTGCCGCTACCAGGCGGCAGTTTTCAGAACCAGTTTACTACCAGGTTGTGACAGCCAAGTCTTATTTCTTGCCATTGTTTTTCACAAAATTCTTGTTTTGATGAAACTTTCTCTTCTGCCTCAAGAACTGTGAGCTTCAGATCACTTTCAAGTACGTATACACAATACCAAACATCTTCTTAAGTATCTTATAAAGAATTAACAATGTTATTAAAGTAATTTGTATTACATAACCTATAAACTGTAAATTTTCAGCTCTTTACGGGGTAATTTTGGGACAGCCCAAAAGTTTGTATACAGGTTTTTTTTTACAATAGTTTTTTTTTCAGCATTGCATTGGACAATAAAATGCCTAGAAATAATAAAAGAGCTCTTGGCACACGGCTCTACAGAAATTAAACTGAAGAAAATTTGCGAGAGGCTTTACTAGCAATAAAGAACAAGGCACTGTCGATCCGAAATGCAGCCTGAGCCTCCAAGTATAAAATACCAAAAAATGCACTACATCTGAAATCCCAGGAAAAACATACCAAACCCGTAGGTCGGGCTACAGTCTTCAGAGAAATCAAAGAGAAAAGAGAGAGAGAGAGAGAGAAATAGAGAGTCAGAGAAATTTTCAAAGTTAAAAAGCTTCAAGTGTACAGTGACTCTTGGCTTCAGCTGACAAAAACTAACTTTTATGAAGTGTGTAAATAATATTTTTGAATGTTCAGTAAAGATCCAAAGCCTAATAGTATTAAAAAGTAATTATTTGCAATTTGTGTGTACATGTATCATAATTTCATTGATTAAATATAATATTATGCGTTGCAATTGGTACACACTCATTTACCTTGTCTTTTCTTAGGTAGATGATGCACTTATACAATATTGTGGGGTAATATTTGTACAAAATCATGTTTCTTGCTATTTCTAATGAAAAAAATACACTGTCCCAATTTTACCCCAATCAGTGGGGTAAGATTGGAACAGTTTAAAATATTTTTTAATAAAATACCCTTGTTCCTGGAGTTATTGTCTTATTATATTTTGTTAGAGGAAGACAGGCTTTACATATTAATAATTTTTTCAGTAACCTAACTTAAAAAATAAAAAAAAAGAAACAGCGTAAAACTTTGAAAAGTGTCCCAAAGTTACCCCCGTCTACGGTATTCATTTAGAAGCCAAAATTAGTAAGACATTAAACACCAAAAACCAATGGAATAAAACATCCAAAATGAGCTATTCAAAAGCATATCCACAAATATACAACAGTCTAGACACAAACATACAACACGAAACCACATTTAAAATTGACCACTTGAAATAATCAGGCCCGTATAAAATCGGAAATACACGATCATTACCGGCTTCAACTGAGTTGTCAGAACAGATTAGCTGACGCTTCAGCAACACCGATAATGCTCTGGGATTTCGAGTACAGTGGGGGCTTGCTCAAAAGGCAGAGCGATGTAGTAAGCCGTACAAAACTTTTGGCCCGAATTCATTTCAGTAGAATCCACTGAGAGAAAAGCAGTTTAAAACTTGGTTGACGGTTTCAGTAATCTGATTATGCTCCTGTCATAGGTCTTAATAGTAATTAAATTTTAGAGTGGGACTCTTTAGCAATTTATTCGTTATATTATTTGATCTGTGTCCTTCTAGGTGGCTGGTTTTATTTTGTGATTGAATTTCATTCGGAAGAGTTTGACAGTTCAAGTAAGGGGATTGCAAGGTGTTTGCAGTTTTACGATAATTATCTTAAGCTATGCTAAAGTTTTAGTTTGAACAAAGCATGTAAAAGTCCAGGTCACTTTCTAAAGTTACTTGTTGAATTCAAATATAAGTGAACTTTAAGTTTTTTTTTCTTAAGACAATAATTTATTAAAAGGAAATAATCAATGAGACATTGTTAAATTCATTTTATTGTATTAATTGTAAATAATTTTATAATAATTTATGAAAACTTTTATTGTTTGATAAGTATTTTATGTTATTGTTCAGAACTTGAAATATATTGCTGCACAAATTAAGGAGGTATGGGACACTTAACTTTTTTTTCCTTTAATATTGCAGATATCATTATAATTTTTTTTCATAAATGTATACTAAATATACTAACACTTTTAGATAGTCAAAGGTTTAAAAAAAATATTAATTTTGTTTAAAAAAAAATAAAGTGTCAAAAAGTGACATTTCATATTTTTGTTACAAGTCGAAAAACTATTTATTGACAAACAAAAATTTAGCATTTTTATGAACAGGAAAATGTACTTAATAAATTGCTTTACCGATTTTTTTTAGTTTTACCGAAGTTTTTCTTAAAATAAATTATTGATTTTTTTAATAATTTCACAGGTTCACTAGTTTTTTAATTAGCAAATTAAGGATATATGTTTGAAAAATATGTGTGGAAAATTTTAACGCACAGTATGGACAGTAGATTTTGAGTTATTTCAATTTAAAGTCAAAATCATCGAAAACACGATCAAAGAGAAAAAAAGTTTTTAAGTGTATAAACGTGGTTGGATGTCGTTACACAAGAAATTACACATCTCGCGTTCTATTGCAGATGTAAATAAATTTTTTATTTTAAATTGTTCTAAAATATTTGTGTTGTTTTTAAAGTAGTTATTTTTTTTAGATTTTTTGAAGTTTTTGTAACCTATACCCCCTTAATGTGATATTTATATTTTGACATTACATATGTTTCAACGTTTGAAGTAATTTTGAAGCTAAAAAAGAAGTTTGCTTTGATTTTTTGGGGAATTTTACACAAATGTGAAATGTATTTGTTTAAATAAATATTTGGTGCATTATGATGAAAAAAGTATTTCTAAAGACATATTTAGATACACAACGAGCTTCAAACAAAAAGCAACACATTTCATCGATAGGAAAATATTTGCTTAAATATCTTACGCAAAGGCGAATTGAATTAATTGCATTCATGTCACATAAGAAAATCATAAAAGTTTGAGAACTGTAAACCTTTCTGTAATATTTAATAACGAATAATAGTTTCCAAGCTCCTGTTTGGCAAACGCTAACTAGTGCTTTCATTTAATATGAATTTATTTTCTCCATCGTTTGAAAGAATTTGTAACGAGATAAATACATTAGCTTAAAGTGTAGGGTAGGCAATAAGGGAGGGTATATGTTTGAAAATCGTTTCAATTTATAATTTTATTATACTGATATTTTTCAGATAAGATAGTTTAACAATTATTCCTAGTTTAGGAAACCTGATTCCTAAATTTTATTTATTTTTACATATTATTCTTCTCCTTCTCATCATTAGACCAGCTTTGTCAGCATTTTGTGCATAAATCTTTATTACAATAATCTTAAATTTATATATATATTTTCATAATGTACTTACCTGATTCTAATTATTTAAAAAACTATTTTATTGAAATAAATAAAATTTAATATTTATGCACTGGATGTCGCCCTTAACGGTTACGTTGGGTGACTATTCAGGTGTTGGCTCGTCACCTGACCGTGGTTCAAAAATACATGTCGCCCGTCGCCAAAAATCCCCGTGTAGCTCTAGTGCGACGATAATTCAAAACCTAACCTATTTATGCACTGAAAACAACCATACTTATTTGTATATTTTTTGGCCGCTCAGGAGGTTGAGATAATTTTGAACACAATAATATACGCGATTGTTTAAATTTGGCATCTTATGAATCTAATAACAATCCAACACTATATTTGTTTAAACAAACATTATCAGTCTACACATAAATAGTTAAGGAAAAATCCATGTTATTTATTGCTAATTAAAAAACCTATAGACCAATTTCCTTTTTCATTCAGTATGTATTGAATAAAAAGATTTTCAACATGTTTTGGGGTTGTTTTCCAATACATGAGATATCAATGCTAACAAATAGCAGAGATAGCTGCTGGTGATGGTTCCGAACAACAGACTGCTTTGAATCTTCAGTAATAGTTTTCACATTTACATGCTTTACGTCTTCTGCATGAATTGTGGGTAAATTTGCGTGATGGTATTGTTAAAAAAATTAACTCATAGTTATAAATAATAATAAAGACTTCAAAATACAATCAAATGAGAGATAAAATGTGTAAATTGAGAATTTTTTTAAAGTCTCCCCAATTTTAAAAAAAGAAAATAAAACGCCTTTCGCTTGAGCCAATCTCTACTAACTGCCTTTTTTTAAATTGGTAATGATGTTAATGAGTGGCGTACTGTGTAGTTGTATAAATAAATTAAAAAGGATTACGCAAGTATAATCTTGTACCAAAATTTTCCTAGTATAGCAGGAGCAGGAGAATCCCGCCACAGCGGGCAATGCCACCATCCCTTGTATCTCGCCAGCTGTTTGTGTGGGAGGGGGGCTGTGAGTGCTGACCTGTAGCGGGAAACAAAGTCAATTGTAGTAGAGACGCCAATGGCCGTGTGGTGAGTTGGCGTAAAGTTATTTTAAAAATACGGTTTTTAGGTATTTTCATCCAATTTTGGGCCTTCTGAAATTAAGAGATAAGTGACTGTTATCTTTATGCAAG
This sequence comes from Hylyphantes graminicola, assembly GCA_023701765.1. Taxonomy (NCBI): domain Eukaryota; kingdom Metazoa; phylum Arthropoda; class Arachnida; order Araneae; family Linyphiidae; genus Hylyphantes; species Hylyphantes graminicola. Next base: position 43,774,943 of record CM043111.1, read on the forward strand.
ATAAATCAGTTACACATCATTGAAAAGTGTAATTATTTGGCTATGTTATCACGTTGTTAGATTGAACGCTAAGCTGCCTACTTCCCCTAAACAACCCGTCTAAGCCATTTTGTCTTACTGGGGTAATGCCGCCACATCACTCTGGGGTAATGCCGCCACATGCAAAAGGATGGCGGCATAATCCGTAAAATAGAAATTTCATATATTGGCCCTACAACCTATTAGTTTTCGTTCCAGATCCCACGTATATGGAAAAGAATAACTGAAATGGCCAAATAGATCCAACGAAACTTTAAAAAAATCTGTCCAGTTAGTTGCAAATGGAAGGTTAATAAAAGTGTAGCTGTAATGTATAATTTACCATTCCAAGGACAATTAAACCTTTTTTAGTACTATATGTATTACTTTATGTATCATTTCCCATTATTTATAGAATATTTGCTTTGTTTATTGATGTGGCGGCATAACCCCAGTGGTGTGGCGGCATTACCCCAGATATCGGGGTAATCCCGCCACTGGGTGAGCTTTTAGAAAAAAGAATTTTATTCAATTTCTATTAAAGATTTATATTTTAAAAAAACCACCACAAGATAGGTAATGAACTGTAGTATGCTATGCTCATTAAAATTTACATTAAATGAAACACAATTTTGCATAAAAATTCAATTTCCCTTTAGGTGGCGCCATTCCCCTTCTCTCCCCTAAATAAGGCATATTTTAAGAAAATTAACTTCAATGATAGATGACATTGAACGTAATAGTATTTAAAACAAATTTGTGTTACAATATATTTTTCAAATGAATTAGTTTATGTTTTAAATTACCAAGGACACTGGCCTTACGTTATTTTAGTACTTCAATTTTTTTTCAATAACTACTCCAACTGCTTTTATTTGCCTCGAAACATAAGAAAACGTTCGTTAAAACAAAAATATTGAGATTAAATTTCCTTAGAAATTCAACTATCAAAATACATTGCCCAAAATTGAGTACAAAATAAAAATCTTCGTATGGTAACTTATTTTTTTTAAAAACAAGTTTATATGTGTAAAAAACTAAACTTTTAATAAAATTTAAAAAATGATATAAAATTATTAAAACTAGATAATAATCAGGTTACTAAACATTTCACATCAAAAAAACATATCATTAAAAATATTAAAACAGTAAAATTTAACTTGCAATTTATATTGCGATAAAGCATATTTTTATCTAATCTGTAAAATTGTTATGTCATTATAAACTATGAAAACCTAAATAATGATTGCACACATAACCAATTTTAGGAAAAACCCGGGCATCTACCAAGTGTATAAATCTAGTTAATCCTTATATAGTCATAACAAAGGTTAATTAAAAATTCTAGAAACTTTTTTTAAGTTCCAGTAAGCATATTGTTATTGCAGGATTACAATATTTAATATTTATTTATATAAATCTTAATTGCTCGTTAGTCATATTTTGAGAATATAAAATATATAAATAAGGTATTTATTTTTCAGAACTTTCTGACATGGGATAATATTGATAGTTCTGCGAAGATTTTTTTGGTAAAATAGAAATATATTTGTCTACATTTTGTACGTTGAAACAATTGTCCTTAATGACGTTTAGTAAAGCATCAATTATTATTTAAGAAACCATACTTAATTGCTTAAAAATGCTAATTAATTAATAAAACAATAACCAATTCAAGTTTATTATTTATTTAAATTTTAAACAGTATTTTATTTGAACGCACTTTGAATAGAATTTCAAAAAATCTTCACGATAGAATTGTTTAGAAATCCTTTGTTTTATTGAACTTACAATATATTCCAAGGAAAAGAATCGACATAGATGCGGAAAATAGTTTAACGACCCTGTAAAAAGGCTTTTTGTCACCTTTATCGTCTACGCCTCAAAAACAATCAATGAGCAATAAAAAATAATGCGCCCAACTTGAAAGAAATCGGTTGTAATAAAAGTTTAAACAGTAATAAAATGAATAAGTGTTAAGATCTGAAAGGAGAAATTATTTTTTATTGTTCAGATAAAACATCTATTCATGATGCAGTGTGTCGTAAGCGCTAATTTTTTGGTATTTTTTATACACATAATTATCATTAAATGTATATTTAGGCATATGGGACGTTCTCAGAAACAAGTACCCGACTATTAACTGATAAAAGGTAATACAATTAGTTGAAATGATACATTTATATTAGTAAGAACAATTCAGTTATTTCAAATGAAATTTTAAAGACATTCATGAATTTGTGTTATTTTTAATAAATATTATAACATTGCAAGTGGTTGCTTTTAAAAAGTATTTTGAAAATCAAATATTTTTTATTCGAATGTATGAGGGTTTCATTTATTACGGTGAATATGTTTAATTATATCAAAATTTCGTTATCTATTCATTCCCTACAACACATTTACTAAATTGAACATTATTCTTCATTTGTAAGTTATTGTCTCCTAACTCTTCGTTACCTCTATTCGATTTATTAATTACATAAGAAATTGTCAAGTTTCATTTTGATACAACTTAAAAATAACAAGTATAATTAAATGTAATATTTTACTTGTGGAAATAAATTGCTTTAATATTGTTAATGTTGTTGAAAATAAAAGTAGAATAATTTATTGCAATTCTGAGAGTATAATCAAATTAAAAGACTAGACAAATAACTAGTCCGCATGAAACAAATAATGCGTAACAATAGAAGTTTCTCCCCCTGCTGGCTGATCATTCTCCTTAAATAAGTCATAACATTTAACTAAAAGGCAAATGTCACAAAGGCTACATTTTGCCATCGGAGAAAGCAATCAGATGAATTAATGTGCTGAGGAATATTTTCCACAAAGTTGTCAGTTTTAAATCGTGGTAGGACGTCTAATAATTACCTTCAAAATTTCACTAATTCCTTCTAACGGGTTTGGAACGAGTTTTCTAGGAGGGAAATTGCACCTTCTGTGGCGTCTAATTACTTTAGATAAATGCTTGTCAGGAACACCTGCTTGAAGGCAAAGGAACCCCGCAGTTAGATCGCAAGGCGGGACTCCTTGCATTTTTGCTGTTTTGGTTTCCCGTCTTCAAATTATACAAGTGAAAATCTAATAAAGAACGGCCTTTCAGACTCTGAAAATTATTAAGGATTTCATTTCATTATTCTTGAAAAGAGACAGATGGTTTTACAAAAAAGCTATTTTTCTCTGAAGCTAAGAGTTTTTTCGGAAAAAAGGAAATTTAATTTTTCATTTAAAAGTCCAGGATGATGAAATAATGTGACATTATTATCTTTCTTGTACCTGAAAAACCGTTCATTTAATCTTTTTCATTATCTAAAACATACTTCCAAAAATTAAATTAAATGCATTACTTTAAATTTTAAATCATTATATTTAAGAAAGTTGTGCTTATATTTTATTCGTAAATTTATACCGAATATTATCAAACTTTTTTTATTGGTTTTATTTCATTAAAAAAGTAGTTTTGTAACAGAAACCGCCATTTACAACTTCTACCACACATAACTTATTGTCTCAGCAACTTAACATCAATTTAATTAACAACAACTACATCTATAACTAAGAATGTGATTGTGACTGTGTTCACTCTAAACATGCTTTCTCTTTAAATTAAAAGTAATTACAAACATATATATATATATATATATATATATATATATATATATATATATATATATATATATATATATATATATATATATATATATATGTGTGTGTGTGTGATTATTGTAAGTGAATATGGTGATTAAATTTTATTAGAAATTTCTTTTTTATGCAGTGTACTTGAGTTTTAGACTTTGAATTGTATTTTCTTTGATGATTAAAGAAATTGGGACTCAAACTTTATCACGATATTTTCATTGAGTTCTAATTTCGATGTTCTAGAGTTTTTGACTTGCCTGTAGTATTTGTAGTCTTAACTATGAAAGCCGGTGAGGGTCAGACTTGCGTTTCAATACAAATTATTGTTTGGGCTATAAAAGCAGTTACACTCTTAAAACGAAAGAGTGAAATCCACTCCAGTTGGAGAAGTGCATTTTCGACACTGGAAAGGAATGAATATTAGCTCAGACTGAGTTAAAAAAACACTCGTTTTGAGTGATCCTGTCGGAGGTTTAACACACAAAGGATCCACTCCAAAAGGAGAAGTGCATTTTCCAGACTGGAGGAGTGGAAATTAATCAGACTGAGTTAAAATCGCTCGTTCGTTTTAAGAGTGTAGGAAGCTATGGCTTTCCTCTTGCATGATATGTGTATAATGCGGACTAAACGGAAATGTTCATCTTACAGACATGCCATGTACTGCTCACAGGACACCGACCACCGAGGATCATATGGGAAGACTTCGTTTTAATATCATGAACTTTACTATAGATTGAGTATCAGTGGTATCGATGTGACTTTAGTCGAACTGAATATCTTTAATATTATCGACAGAAAAACACTATATAGTACCTACCGCACTCTTAAACAGATCCACATGCATTATAGTACCAATCCCATTAAGCCAATATTTAGTAGGAATTTTAGTTTACGTGGAAAACATTCTTCATATTAAGACTAAAATATCATGTTCATATAGGTCTTTGCACCTTACAGGAAAGACGGACAAGAGTTTGTCAAAAGGTTTGTCCTCAACACGTTAGCTATTACTTAAGAGCCAATGAAGAGTAAGTATAGCGTCACTTTCGACATTCGTTTTAACTGTATACTGTATTGATATTTATCAAAAAGTTTAACTGTAGTAAAATTTCAGTTTTGTATATATTTTTAACTAAAATATTGGTATTAATAATTTATACTCTATTGTTAACATTAATTATCCGAATAAAATAATATACAACATAATGATATCAATTGTAGTGTATCATCAAGAAATTGTAACGTTAATATACAAGTCAAAGGAACGCAATTTAATATTAGAAAAAAACGAACATCTCCAACAGATAGTGAATAAAGATGAACCGTTTCTATAGATAAATTCCCAAACATGATATCGGATTCTACGATTAATGCTCGGAACTCACTACTTGCATATCAGACTGCTACATATTTCAAGCCCGCAAACTCATTAACTTCCATTAGCCAGCAACACCAGTCTCTCGCGTGCCCAATTACATTCGAAATAGAATTAACTGAGACGCATGACAACTTTTCCGTCCATAACATCCGCTCGAGAACACATCCCAGTCTGGCTGAACACGGAAAGCCTCTCTTGCAATACGGTCGCCCACTTTCCCCTCGATTATGGCGGCGGCCAGTGAGGCAGGTTGACATTCGGCTTGTTGTCGCTCGGATAAATCGGTGACTTAGTGCTCTTATGCAGTGCAGAGACAACACACACCAGGCACCGTTTCTAGTTAGTAGTAAAAGCATGTTAATGAAAGTAACCTTTTGGTATGATTCCCTTCTGTTCTAAAACTACTCTGCTCAAAACAATTTAGGGGAGTACTTTGCGTACATTTGTTAACCCTTTCAGTTCTAAATTCCTTTTTTTTATTTTAAAAATCTAAAAATTTGTGAAAAAGATTTACTCTGCATCCAGATCTAATGTTAAAAAACTTTGAAAAAAATCTTAGTTTTTTAAACTTAAATTTCAGGAGGAAAAATTGGAATCTTAACTTATGAATAAATTATAATAATGATTTTTTTAAAAAAACTTCACAAGCTGATCGAAACTTCGCAATCGCAAGTTGATGATTCCAAATGGAATGATTGGGGGTGAAAGGGTTTAAACCTTTTGTTTCCCTAATTGCTTTGACCAGTGTAGTATATAGGATACTTATTTGTAAATACAAGGAGGGATATTGCTTTGCCCTAACACGCTCGGGGTTTGGATCCCGGATCGGGCATGGTTAACTCATCCTTTCCTTTCTTATATTCAACAGCTGCGTTTGCATGAACGTTACGATATCGGGGTAAACTTTGTTGAAAGAACGCTGAAAGTCGGGTAAATTTTGTTTTTGCCTCAACCAAGCTAATTATTTAGTGTGTAGCTGGAGCCCATGTAGATAAGAGGAAACATAATCGTTCTCTTCTAACCCTCTTATCTCCCCAATTTATCTCAAAGAGAAAAACAGGCAATCAGAAAAGGCTGCGGTAGAATTATACGTGTAAACGCGGTTATTGTGTCACTAAAATAGCCGACCATGTTTCTTTGAAACTAAACAATGAGGGTTTGGCATTAGTCTAAGCAAGTTTTCAAAAATTCAACTTCATAGCACCCTTATCCACCGTGATTAGAAGTAAACGCTGCAGATATAGAATCTCTTCATGACAACCTGACCATGATTTAATATACAAAAAATAATATTTCTTATATTAATTCTAATAATGGTATAAATGCATAAATTCTTTAATTAACCCCATGGACTGAATAAAAGTTCATTGAACTGAAAGTATAACTTTGTAGAACAAGCCATCATTCGCATGAATGGACTATTTAACTATTTTTTAAAGTAATCCTACAAATAAACTGCCGTTTTAAAATATAAAGTTAAGTTATGCCTAAGCCACTGCATTTTTCTTGAATTAGGACTAAAAGTCTATATAGCAATAGACCAGTGCCATCAGACCCGTTATTTTCTTATAAATGAAATGCATTGGATTAGGCAGTGTTTTCATATACTTTTGGTGTATGCTTAGCTTACCCGCTGGAGTGGCTGACACCGACGGCCAATTTGCATGTACCGGGGATAAAAGGTAGGTAAAATATAAGTAACTTCTCATTTTCTCAGAGCTGATTTTTACGTAAGTTTTAGAATATATTGTTAAATATTAATAGTCAATACTGCAGGTCACTTTCCGCCGTCAGAAACTTTTGCCAGATGCTTTAAAGGTCCCTGTAAAGTTCAGAATTTGTCCCATAATCTGGTGACGCGCTATAGCGCTACGTACACTGCTAAAACAATTAGGAGGCACACTTTCGGTATTCTTGCTAACTCTTTTAGTTTAATTTTTTATTTTAAAAATCTAAAATTTGTGAAATACAGAAGTATTGGAATGAAATGCTAAAATACAGGGGAAAAATATTTTTTTAAAAATAAATTTTACGGGGAAAAATTGGAATGATAACTTTTGAATAAATTTTAAGATTAATTTTTTCAAAACTTTATTCCTTAAAAAAAGTTAAAATCAATTTTCAACATCAAATAATGCAAGCGTGAAGAATTTAAGGCCAATTTATTAAACAAAATTGGGAGGGAATTTTATTTTACCATGCTTTTTATATTTTCTTTTAATTAAAACAAACATTATTTGATTCTTCAAAATACATGATTCTTCCATATAACGATAAATAAGTGTGATTTCATTTTAGTGAGAAAAAAAAATGCAAGCTGATGATTCCAAATTTAATCATTGGTGGTGAAAGGGTTTTAAACCAGGGGCATTCCCTTAATTCTTGTGGGAGTGTAATTTTTAAGTAAACAAATATTTAAATAGAAAAGATATTTTTTTCATTGTTCTCCACTCAGCTTTATTCCAATCACCGTAAAAGTAACGAAAAAAGTACAGTCCCGCCCTCACCATAAAAAAAAGAAACGAAAAAAAAAGAAAAGAAACGAAAAAAGATTATCATTTCGATTAACCTACCTTTACTTACCTTTTGCCCTCGGCACCTGTGAATGGGCAATCGGTCCACTCTCGCGGGGTCTGCATACACTAAAAGTTTATAAAAACACTGCCTAATCCAATATATTTTCTTAAGAAAATAACATAGGTCTGGGGGCCCCGGGATCTTGGACATACTAGTCAGTATAGGATATACTGCCTCAGAAGCAATCCTAATGTAAGAACAATACAATTGAAGATAAAAACATATATTTAAAAATTCGCATTATGGCGATGAAACAATTTTGAAGTTTCTTCGAAAGTTAACATATATTTTGAAAGAAAAATAGAACAATGTTATCGCATTTGCCCTTAGCTATTTTCCTGTAAGGTTCTAGAATATTAATAGTGGAATACAAAAACTCCCGGCAGCATCCACGTCAATAGGTTTAAAACAACATAAACGCAAACTATTGTTTTTATAGAAATAACAATTCGCATCCGTAGTTATTATAACTTCGCTAACGGAAAATGGTGTTATATGCATGGACGCTATGATAGGGAGAAGCAGTGGACGTTTGTCATGCTTGTGCCGGACTTCGCACACGTTGTTATGGCCTCTGGGTATTATTCAGCGATAAAGAGTTTTTGAGATCTTTATGGCTTCTACGGGTGATATGATCTAACGATTAAATGTAGCATTTATGTAAAATGTGTTTTTGTATTCAGTAAAGTATTGTGTTACATCAACTTAAGCGACTCGTCAGCCCACAGTCCCAGTGATAGGTTAGCGAAATGGAAAAACAGTTTCCGTAGTATTGTATGGAAATGTGAAATGGAAGGAAAATACTGAACCTTATTCAAACTAGATGTTTTGTTTAGGCAGACCGGTACCATATACATAGAAAAATAATTTGAAATTGTCGGAAAAAATTCAGAAATGATAACATCTATTGAAGAATATGTTGCCCAAATGCGTTAGTCGTCAGCAGTTTGGGTCATGTTTTTTTTAGCAATTTAGAAGACCTCCCATTTTTTACTTGTTTTTGTGAAACATCTTGCATTAATATATTTCGGAAGTAAACAGTAAACAAGTAAAATTTAGTTTAGATTAATTTCACCTGATAAATTTCACTGGCTTTTATTGGCATTTACTTGAAAACTTGTGGGAGTTTTCAAATATTTTGTCTTTTTTACAACTGCTATTAATTCTAACAATTTCAAAACTAATTCACAGTTGTTGATATACTTTTATTCGTTACATATTTAAAAATTGATTATACATGTTTACATGTAATAAAGGAAAAACTCAATTTCGATGTTTTCCACTTATAAAGTCGCATTTATTTAGGTAGTAAGCACAAGTATATATAGTAAGTAAAATACCCAATTATATTATATTACGTAAAGCAGTAGTCCTAGAGTGTTGATATTTTTTAAAGAATAAAAAATCTTAACGTGTACATGAGTACTTTTAAAAGCACTTAAAATCTCTAATGATATTTTTATCAGAAATATATGTTTTAGCTTTTTAAATTCTTCTAAACTCTAAGGTTCAGAGGAAAAAAAAATTAACAAACATAAAATAAAACTTTAAATATATATCACACTGTTTTAGTGAGTACAAAACATTTTGGGTCAGCATAATTTCTCTTAGTTCCAAACCAAAAATTCCAACATTCTAAAGCTAACTACTAAGCTACTTTTACTTTATAATTAAAAAAATATTTTCACACTAGATTGTTGGATTATGTCTTTTCAAAACAAAGCCACCATCTGCAAGATTTTATAGAAGGGAAGACCTGATATCTAAGGCTCTAGTGTGATGTCAATGCAATCAACTAGCCTCCGGTATGAACTCGGTAACAACCATTTTGAATTTCCGGCCACCAATAGAATGTTTATAATGTTATCCCCCTTCGAAAATTAAATTGGTATATATGGCACGGAAACTCAGAAGCGTTAAAAATCCGTAGTAGGCTGGTCAGGAATGGAATGAAAATATCAAATTAGAACTTTTCCAAGCTAGAGGGCCTAATAAGCACATTAAATGAGCAACGAAGCAATTAAATGAGCAGGAATAACTTTGAACAAAGTCTTCGAAATTTGAATAACCTTCTAAATTTAAAGGACTAACTTCATTTCACTGCCTCTTACCTTGATATTCATGGTGTTATGAAGAATGAAAGTTAGGAAATCCGTTTATTATATGTGCTCTCATGTTAATAATTCTCTTAAGTTATGTTTTAAAAGATTTCTCATGCTTATTTTAAGTTTATTGAAATGTATATAAAAGCATTACATACAGTGATATTACGGTGAGCCTAGGTAATCTAATGTGAAAATCTTATTTTACGGTACTGTGCCGTCTTTTGGATATATCGTAATGTTACTAATATACTGTTAGAGTGTTGCTAAATAATAATTATATAGATGAGTATTTGAATTCTAAAAGCAGTCGCATTTTATTACCATATATTTTAAATTATTTTGGGCATCTTTACTAAAATTTCATCCAAAAACGCTGCCCATCGGTCATACTGTCAGGCGACGGTCAGACGATCAACTAACAAATGGTTACAATTTTGGGTGATAGATAAGTCACCTGATTAGGACTCTTCGTAGAACACAGGAAGTGGACATTAGGCGGTGCGAGTCATCTAAACTTTCCAAGCGATTCCCATGGAAGGTGAGTGAGAGGACCTACTTCGATCCTTGAGGGGGTGATTACGGACAGGAAGTTGCTGATCAACGATTTTTGGAAGGAGATTGGGTTCCTTTCGGAAAGAGAAGCGGAATGAGGTGTGCCGGATGTGCCTGATTTGCTGATTAATTAATGGGTTTTTTGAAGTCTAGAAAGTTCTCGAAGGTTTTAGAAGACGTATTTACGCCATGGCTTGTTCCAACGAATGGGAAGAGATTTTTAAGATAAAGGAGGAGCTTGGGAGAGAGAAAAAGGGGGATTTTCGGTAGTTTTTTTAGGTGAGGAGATGATTAAGAAGCTTGACCTAAGAGAGAGAGGATGTAGTCGTAAGAGAGGGAGACGGACCTCGGTCCAGAGACGGAGATGGAGCTCGACGACGACGGCGAGAAATGAAGACGTGGACAATGGAGAGTTTCATGCTTAGGAAACAGACACGTTTCCCGAGAACTTTTCATCTGAAATATGAAGAAAACATTTGAGGCTTCATCCATACTTCATTCATCCCACAAGACGCCGATCCCTCATCAGATGCCGTATTTTTCGTCAACTGTTCCGAAAGAAAGAAACGAGACTCGGAGAAGAGAAGAATGTGTACTGCGCAAAGCTGAAGACTTGGACATTTAGTGAGCATACTTAGGACACAGACACGTGTCCTGAGCATTCTTCTCCGCATGACGAGAAGAACACTTGTTACACCGTCCATACTTCACTCATTTCCGCAAGACACGATTCCTCATCAGATGTCGGATTTTGCATCAACTGTTCCCGAATTCACTACGAGCCAGAGAAGCAAGCGTTCGGACAATGGACCAGACAGATAAAGTCTACCCCATTCGTTCCCGAATTTACTACGAGCCAGAGAAGCAAGCGTCCGGACTCCCGACCAGGTAGAACCAGAGAAGCAAGTGCCCGGAACCCCGACGAGACAGATAAAGTCTCAGTCGTCATCCCCGGATACCGGACACGGACAGGAAGCCCCTAACCAGCTCCACTACAAGCCAGCGAAGGATGTCATCCCCGGATACCGGCCACGGACAGGAAGCCCCTGACCAGCCCCACTACAAGCCAGCGAAGGATGTCATCCCCGGATACCGGACACGGACAGGAAGCCCCTTACCAGCCCCACTACGAGCCAGCGAAGGACCCCATCACTAGCCACCGGACTCGACCACTCCACGAATTCCCGGACATTCAAACATATACCTATTCCTCGGATTGAACTATCAAGAATATAAACTGTGCCCGGACGTTCCCTGATTTGTGATTGGTGATTGGTGTTACACACAGGTCATTGACTCTAAGCATTGGAATAACCGCTTAGTTATTTCTAGAGTTCGATAGATATTCTCCCTTCTTCAATTCAGATATCCCATCCCGAAAAGGGGTAAGTTTATTTAAAACTTCGCATACATTCCACAAGATCTAGCAATATAGGTTTAATTAGGTTTTTATTGAGTTTGAGCCCCTCTGGATCCAAATTGCATAACTCTATTCAATCTGTCGGATTTTAAAATCAGACTATATCTCTTGGCCATGATATTTACTGTAAGAATTGGCTTGCCTAAATTTTAATACACAATTTGCTTATCTACCTAAGATCTCACTGATTTAACCCTCATTATATTTATCTGTCTTTGACTATTATTTTATTACCAATCTTGTGTTATACGAATTTCATGAAATTTTGCCAAGAGATAACTCTTTTAATTCATCTATGATATTACCTTGCAATTCACACACCTGTATACTTTTAGATATATTAAATGATTGTTTATTTTATATGTGCCCTATTCATTGCTTCTGACTTTCATGATTTCAATCCAGGGAAGTACTTCCATTTAAACTATACGATTTCACGAGCCAATTCCATCCTATTTATATGTGTTTTTATTTCCTAACAATCATCCCAATTTCCCCACCCCACAAAACGATAAGCTGCCATAGTGCGTAAATTAAAGAGTTTTGCTAATTAAACACAACTAGTTTTTTTTGTTACGGATCACACAACATAAACTAATTTTTTGAACGATGGAATTTGTTTTGCAGTTGGTAATTAATCTGATTCAGAATAAATATTTCGTAATCCTTATGTAACTAACAAAAACGAATTAATTAGAATTTTCGCAAATTGATACCAATTATTCGAAGTTTCAATGCTTACTTTTGCAGAATTTTTTCGGACCTTATATTCGGATAAAATGGCTTTTGAGGGATTAACAAACTGATATTTTATTTATTTTAAGTCGGTCTAAATTCCTTTCGTATTGTCATAGTAAAAAAAATCCTTTTTTTAATTAAAATATTTTGGAAAAGCAATCAGATGTAAAACTTCCATAAAAAATAGTTAAAATAATTCTAATGTCAAAAGTTAGATAAAAAATACAAAGAAAAGTTCTCACAATAGTTTACCTAACGTTGATTTATTAGAATGTCGCATAAAAACGCAGAAAAAAGACTTCTAGTGACATTAATTAAAATCGTTTTTTCGTACTTCAGAAAAACAGGAATGCATGTTTAAATTTCCTTTTTTTTAAAAAAAAAATGCTGTCACGTAATCTTTATTGATGGTGACGTAACTAGAACTAAAACTAAAGAAAAAAATGGTTAACTAATTTTTTTTTACTAGGCATTAGATCTTAAATTTGAAATATTAGTAAAATGAGCTATTTTTATTAACGAATTGTTTACGAATTTGTGCTTGCATTTATTATGAACGACAAAAATATTTTAACTTTTTATTAAATAGTCTTGATACCGGCCTTCATTTATCTTATAACTAAGATAATATTTAAGCAATAATCAAATTTTCATCTTGAAATCTTTCTTCTTGACATTCTTTTAATTGAAAAATTAGTTATACTAAGATTTACCTAATTTACTTTTTAATTAATAAAAAATACCACCGAATTCTGGTAATTTTTGCGAATCGTTGTTAATTATTTTTTGTCAGATATTTTAATGAATGTTTTGTAAAGATTCTGAAAGTTAGTATTAATATATGGCGCACATGAAATTCATTAAAAGAAATGCTTGCGATGATTCAAAATTTATTTTTTGGTATACGCTATTAATATTTCTTATTTTGATAAATTTGCATGTGCAATGCGCATAGATGCGATAAAATTCATGTTTAGGTTCCTGAAATCTGCATTTAAAACTTCGCAAGGTCATAAGTTTCGAAAGGAACTCTTGACTTGCCATTAAAATCAGTGGCATTGCTAATACCTATGATTTATGTTATGGCTTATTGGTAAAACGAAACTTGTGGGGCTATTTCAACAAATAAAATTACCGAACTTTAAATTGGCATTTACAATGCTTTGGGGTTATAGACCGGCTTATTCTTCGAATTGAGGATTATTGCTTATAGAAGTTGTCGTTGTTAATAATCGTTAATTAACAAATCTTTAAGAATGGATTCTAACAACTATTTTATTAAATTCGTTTGTAACTGAAGAATTTATGCTCAACTTCACTTGCATATGTACTATCAGTCACAAAAATCAAAGTCAGTGGTCGCAGTTTATTGCCTTAACATTATTTTCCGATTGTTTCAACAAATATCACCGTTTTTTCTAAACATTCTAATTAAAAGTCTTAGAAATATTGATCACTTAAGTAAATCTTAATTTTATTTAAATAGTTAAAGTAGAACCATATATTCCTTGAAAAATCTATACAGATAAAAAAAATTTCATAATTAATGTCATTAAAATTCAGAATAAAATACATAAGTTCAGATACTTGCATTATTATAGGATTGGATTTTATCTATTAAAAACTATTTGATTCTTAATGCTTGATCACAATACTCAACTCAATTTAGGTTTAAAAAGGGAAATAGAGAAATAATATTAATGAGAAGTTCCTACTTAATATTCTTTCCCAATCATAATAGACAGTGGATGTCTTCCGTTTTATATATTTTGCCATGCATGGCACAAAATTGGTGTCTAATTAAGTTTGAGAATCAATTGAGACATAATGCAGGTAATTGGAAGATATGCTGCAATATATCATGAAATTAACGAAAATAACTATTGCTCTGCACATACTTCATTCTCACCCGGGGTAGCCGAGTCTGCAAAAGCTTAGCCGCCAATAAAGTAGAGAAGTTAAAAACAAAAGCGCTTTTTATATAATAAAGAAAAAATAGCAACTTTCAGTATAACATAATTTTTAATAAGTATTTATTTTTACTCTAAATTCTCTAACATGAAATATAAGGTAATGAAGGTACTGCAATGAGGTTAAAATTCAAACTTGAGATTATGTTTCCTACGCGTTTGATTCAACAATGCTGGTTTTTTGAACATTGGTCTGTCTTGATACTTTTCTGAAATAACTCTACAGCTCGGACAAGGAGTTTTAGACTCCATGTTTGATGTACGAGTAACCACTACCAAGTCGGACGTCATAGTGCGGTTCGCAAGAGCATTTCGCATGACCAAAAGGTAGTAGCTACATAATTATGGGTTGGAAAAGTATTGAAATTACTTTATCGAGCATAAAACGGCCTAAGTATTATTTATTGAGTGGCAGTTTTAGTGTGTCACACCCCTAGGTTTTCTTCGATGCGAAAAATTATTTTAGAAATCGTTAAATATATTTCTCTAAACAAAATACTACAAACTAAATAATAAAGACCAAATTTAAATATTTTAAAACTGGCAGCTAGAATATAATGCTTAAGAGCCAGTTTTTTTAAAAACCGGGCAAAACAGGCAGTCTTGGATAGTTGACTTTTTTAATTTTGCTGAAAATTACAGAATATGTTCTTTATGGAAAACTATTAGACACGTATATTTTTGTTTTTGCTAAAAATTTTTTTTAAATAAAGTTTTGGGGGGTCAAAGTTGAAGATCGTCCATTTTTTGAAGAAAAACGAACCAATTTCCACAAGCCAATACTTTTTGTGCCAAGGGTTAAAAATTACAGTGGCAATTTATTCTACTTGTTCCATAGTACATGTTCAGACAAAAAAATTTCTGGTTGACATGTCACAAAGGTCCAAGGTCATTCAAAGTCAGTCGAAAAAATGTTTTTTTTTCTGAACTTTTGAAGTTAAATATTTTCTTGTGCCAACCGTGAACCAAAAATGTTTTTAATCCAATGAATACGTAGTAAAAAGATGTACTCAAAAATAGCAAGTCATGTGCAGTGGCACTTTTGGTTGCAGAAATATTTGACTTTGAAATTGCCGAAAATCCAAAATTGCACTACTTTCAAGGTCATTTATTCCTTGTGCCAACATTGGAAATGTATGAAATTAGCAAAGAGTTTAGACCCTCATTAAATAAAATCGGAACAAATACCCATTGGTCTGTGAATTAATTTTATTTCTGCAATACATAAGGATTATTTTCCAGCTAATTTAATAATTGGTTACTGTTGGTACAAGCAGTTAAGAAGCATTTAACTTAGTAAAAAAACACAAACTTGCACGAAAAGTTGAGATTTCGTGAAGTTTAGAGCCTCATTAAATAAAATCGGATCAAATACCCATTGGTCTGTGAATTAATTTTATTTCTGTAATACATAAGGATTATTTTCCAGCTAATTTCATACATTTCCAATGTTGGCACAAGGAATAAATGACCTTGAAAGTAGTGCAATTTTGGATTTTCGGCAATTTCAAAGTCAAATATTTCTGCAACCAAAAGTGCCACTGCACAGGACTTGCTATTTTTAGTACATCTTTTTACTACGTATTCATTGGATCAAAAACATTTTTGGTTCACGGTTGGCACAAGAAAATATTAAACTTCAAAAGTTCAGAAAAAAAAAATTTCGACTGACTTTGAATGACCTTGGACCTTTGTGACAAATGTCAACCAGAATTTTTTTCGTCTGAACATGTACTATGGAACAAGTAGAACACGAAAAAATTGTTACTCTAATTTTTAACCCTTGGCACAAAAAGTATTGGCTTGTGGAAATTGGTTCGTTTTTCTTCAAAAAATGGACGATCTTCAGCTTTGACCCCCCAAAACTTTATTAAAAATTTTTTTTAGCAAAAACAAAAATATACGTGTCTAATAGTTTTCCATAAAGAACATATTCTGCAATTTTCAGCAAAATTAAAATTGTCACCTATCCAAGACTGCCTGACTCTTTAAAAAAACTGGCTCTTAAAATCAATTGTTTTTGCAAATTACTTTTATTTGAGCTATTCCAATCTTTTTGTGCAGTTCTAAGCAAAAGTAACTGTTGCAAATTTACTTGTTTCCCCTTATTCATATATGGGAAAGCAAGCTTATTTGTTATTATATAATGTACAAACAGTATAATTAATATTTACGCCGATGGTCCATGCGTTATGCAATCCATACAAGATATTCTATTTCGAGAATATGGTTCAATTATGATGAAAATGACCATAACAATGACATTAGACTTTACCGCAGTAGCACTCAAGCATCCAATGCAGTTATGGTCGTCAGCAAATAATGGTTGACAATTTCAGAATAAGGTGAATCTTCTAATAGATTATAAGTACGATTCGGTTATTTAATAAAAGGTAATAATTATCATGTTATTAAGCTAATAAATTAAACGTTTAGGTATTTTATTAATTGTAAATATTAAGTAAAGAAAAAAACAAGCAGTTTTGCATTGTAACTCTTATTTAAAACCTCTTTGACGAAATACTTAAAAGCTTCCTAAACAAATACCTCAAACAGTTAAATTATAATACAAGACTTAAGATCACAAACTAAATTACATTTAGAAAAACTAAAATCTAAAAAAAGGTAAGCAGAATTTTTTAAAAAATTTCAGAAGGTATACTATTAAAGAATACTTATATTTGTCTGGTTGCAAAGAGGTGGATGTAATATAAGGGGTGAGCTAGGGCTTATAATTTTTGACTAAGAATAGTAAAAAAAAATAGCAGGTATAATCGTATAACCTTCTTTCACCCACTTTCATGACCCGAACCTCAAATACAACATACACTGTACCAAGAATTCTAGTTATTTAACAAACAAGGTTATACTCTAAAGTTTAAAATTTTGGTTTTTAAATAGTAAACGGACTTCTAAAAAAAATTACCCAATTAATTAAAAATAGAAGTTCATTCATTGCCTTTTTTAATTCCAACATTCAAAATTAAATATATTTAAGTAGCCAGAAGAATTTGAATTATCGTCGCACTAGAGTTACACGAGGGCTATTGGCGACGGGCGTCGTATTTTAGAACCACAGTCAGGTGACGAGCCAACACCTGAATAGGCACCCAACGCAACCGTTAAGGGTGACATCGTACGCAGAGTTAGGACTTTTAAGGATATTTAACTTGCACTCCCTTACACGGGGTTTTATTCGTCGGACATTTTTAGCTGCACGGGCCGTTTATAGGTCGGCAGCTATTTTGGTGGGTCCCGAACCTGGGACCTTCCGCACGCTAAGCGAGTGCTTAACCGACTGGGCTCCCCAGCCCTTATTAAGTAGCCAGAAGGGGATTGATTAAGTAAACTTAAAATATTGAATAAATTTTTTAATATTAACAATATAAAGTCAGAATTTGAATAATGCATGCCATGAATTATAGTGTTATTATATTGTACATATATACTATATTTGCTTTTACATTACGTAAACTTCTACTTTATTCCAATTGATCCCCCTTTCATCACTAGTCGGCACCCCCCAACAGGATAGTATAACCACTTTCCCTTCTGCTAAAGCCAAAATTATTATTTTTCATTTAAATGTCCGACTGAATCCCGGCCCATCTTTATTTCCGTTTGTAAACAGAGAAATTAAACGACGGTATCTAATTTCACCAAATTATACAGCATTATAAAAGTCGAGAATATATTGCATTTTCAAGAATTAAAAATATCCAATAATAAATTTAAAACACAAATGCGTTTTCGCATTTTTACTTAATTTTGTTCGAGTTGAAATTTCTTTCAAATTTAAATTTGCTATTAATTCTAAGCTTACAACAATGCATATTCTTATGGGGAAATATGATCGCATTTTGCCCAATTAGAGAAGTTTGAAGCTTATTTCTTTGCACTAAAAGAGTATCTTATGAAGCTATTTTCTATAATTCGAAATCAAAAATTTCGAATATGTACCTCCAAAAGTTTTTGGTTGGGCTTTTATGCGCGAGTCAGTCCGTCAAAACTTTTCCATTATGTATGCAGATGCATCAAAAACTATTAAATAGTGTTTATATTTGAGCATCTTTATACAATGTAAAATTATAATTGTCGGCCACTTGACTTACGCGGCTTCAGCCAATCAGAAACGCTGAAAGTGTGGTGGTGTGCTTGTTTTGTGCCGGGGCTGCTTCAGGTTGCGACCCGTGGCTTCGGTAGAGATCGTTGCTTAGCGCTAGAGCTATGTGATGCCCTGGAGCAGTCCCACGGAAACTAGCCAGATTGTATAGATGAGCAATCCTGCAGTGGCAGTATCCCCATAATTTTTTTGCATGATTGTTTGCTTTTGTTTGCGGAGCAAACAAATAGGAAATGCGTAGCAATTCACGGGGGTCGGCGAGTGGTAGCGATCAGGGGGCTTTGCCTCTAGTAGAAGGAATAAAATACAAAGTAAAAATAAATATAGTAGGTCAGTTTTGCCACAATTTAATTTTAAGTATAAAAAACTTGTAAAATTTATATTTTCAAAATATCTAAGTGTTTGTCAAAAAGTTTGAGGGTTCTAGAATTACCAAAAAGAGTTTAGCAAAGGTCCTTTGTAAAAAACAAAAACACAAAAAAAAAGGATGGCAGTTTTCGGGCGGGATGGCGGTTAGTCTTAAAACTGATTTCGGTTTTCCATCCCTAGATCATTACGACGGTAAGGACCGGAAGGTAAGGACATCCATGCTGTTTTCCAGTCTTTTTTTTGCAAAAATATGTGGCTACTAACTGAAATGCGAGTTTACTGCAATAGAGCTTTCATGGTTGAAGAATCACTGTAGCTCAATCCAGTGCCTCTCTTCACCACTTTAGGAATGAGGTCAGTGAATGTACCAAAACCCATTAACAAAGTTAGGAGACGAGAAAAACACATTATAGATATTAAAAGCCAAAATTTAATAAAAAGAATTAGTGAAGCTACATTATTAGTTCAATTTAAAATCCAAATGAATATAATTTTTAGCTAAAAAATGTGTTAGCTTGAGCCCTAAAATAAAAATTTAACATTCGGGACACACGACGGTAAAGACTTTTCTGCATTGTTTTGTGTTCTAAAATTTTTTTGGAGTTTCTTTGTTTTAAGATTCCGTTTTGCAATTATATAAGGACCAGTCTTAGTATATTAAGAAAAAATGGTAAAGAAATATTAATTTTTTAAAAATTATGACCAAGGGACATAAAATTAAAAAATAAGGTAGAATTGCCCAGTATTATATAAACTTGATGTAAAAAATGTGCAGTGACTTTTATGCACAAGGGACAGAACTTTTATACTATTTTATGTAACTGAATTTAAATTATTTAACTATTTTAACTTTATATTTTGAGAGATATACACATTTTATGTTTAATATACCTTAAAAATCCTTAGAATATATAATGCAGTGGTTCAAAAAATATGTAGGAACTAAAATTTCCATTTGACAGAATTTAGCCATGAATTAGTTGGATACTTTGTCGGAATTCAATTCACAATATTTTGGTGAATAGTTACTTTTTTTGAAAAGGCAACATGGCGTTAATTTTTTTTTGCAATAGGAAGGCATTTTTAGGTGGTGTATCCTCAAACTCACAATATATTGAAGTTACTAAATATAGTTTAATTCTTTACTTTTAGTTGTTTGCAGATAATATTTCCGTTAAATTTCATTAATAATAAATGCGATATATAATGACTTCATTGTAATAACCTAAGTACATAATTTGTATTAATACTTTTTGGGGATATAGGGGTGTTTAACTTTTTAAAAATTTTGGAGAGTTTTATTTTATAAGCTATAAAATCATGTATTGCCCGCTCAACTATTGTGATGCCCCAAAACTTATGCGAAATTTAATGATATAAGCTATTATACTGCACACATAGTTGACAATATTTAAACAATACTTTTTCTGGATTGTGTTTTTTAGTTTTGGTAGAACTACGTCAAGCCAGCCTATAGTCAGCTTAAAAAGTTTAGACAAGAGACGCTTTGCGACACAAAAAAAGCTTTGCGACACAGAATATGACTGAAAAGTTTTAGTTACAAAAAACTGTTGCAGTAAGGATCAGCCAGATATAAATAATTAAAATATATTATTAATAAAAAAATATTTGAATTAATGTTAAAAAGTACCCAAAATATCCGTTTAAACGAAGATTTATTTAATGCTTGTTTAATGGATTAATTTTGCATTTTTATTGCTGGAATTTGAATTATATTTATTTAGGATATAATAAACTAAAAAACACGATACCCTGTGAATATAAAAGCTTTAGCAACACTTCTAGTTTAATTTTATACCAAACAACCAATATAGCCGCTTTCTTCTACGATGAAAAATTACTGCCCATTTACTTCAAATTTAAAAGTTGACATCTCTATTCGATCTGAATCAGAAAGGAATGCCTACCAGTCTATCAGCTTAAAATTTGCCCTGAAATCGGGGGGTTTCGAGAGATGCATTGACCGTTTAAATCGATGATACGTGCGGTTTTCCAAATTTAAATATCACAAAACAGTAAAAAAAATTTCAGTCATATTCTCTAGTGCGATATGCACAGATAGTGTCCTCTTCAAAAACGATTGTTGTTATTTTTTTTATTTCGTGATATTCTTCATATATATACATGCTTGATTCTTATTACCACTACTTTTTCAACTAAACCTTTTCATTGAAAATTTGACTCATTTTTTTTGTCTAAACTTTTGAGACGGACTAAAAATAATCTACTGTAATATAATCTAAAGTATTTAATAGTCAACGCAAACTGAAAATTATTTTTTTTATATAAATATATATTTTTTTCTTCTTTCGTAACTGCAATTTTTATAGTTGTTTTTTAGAAATGTGAAACTATTATTAAAACTATTTTTCTGATGAAACCTGGAAAAAGCAAAGAAACTGAGAGTTGTCCTCTGTTTTTTTAAATGAGTTACATTTGTAGATTAAGGTCTCTGCAGTCCAAATATATTACACGGAAGTTTTATAAATATTTCCGTAGTTATTCATATTTGAAAAACTTTGGAAATGCGTCTCACTCAAAGAGGGGGAGCGTCAGTTGCGACTTTATAATATCCTTATTTCTCTTCTGTAGCTGTATTTTCAAACACAGGTAGCATATGGGGATTGAGGGGAGCGTCGTTCGTTTGAAGGGGGCCCTATACCCGAAAATCTAAAAAAATCAAGTTTTAAAAATATGTTTTGAATAATATTCGAACCTTTCTTGAAAATTCTTAGAAAGCGATTTTAAGAAATTTCCATTACTTCTTTAGATATGAATTTTTGAAAGCAACACGGCATTCTATTTTTCATCCTGATCTTCCGTGACCCAAAACTTTAAAAGCTCACATCTGTTCGTCGTTTTTTTTACTTTGAGAACATTAAAAATGCTATGGATTTTTTAATATTTTACATTGGGCAAAAAATTGTGTTATTATAAATATATACTAAGCAGATGTATGCATTCCGATTTGCATTTTATCCAGCCAAATATTTTTGAATGACCTTTAAGGATGATAATTCACTTTTTCCATGCTTTTTACGGTCAAACTTTGTAAATGTTTAAAAATTTTTTTTCAGAAAGTTCGTTTCTTTAAATATTATCAAAAATTTTATATTCAAAATTTTGTTAAAAAATACGCAAACAAAAAAAACTAGTATGAATTTTAAAAATCCTTAAAAATCAACAAAAATTTATATTAAAAACATAATTACAAAAATTTATTATATTTTTAAATATTGAATTGTTGTTAATTTGTATGTTTAGCACGTGGCAAAAAATTCAAAAGTCGACCTGTTAAATTAAAGAAAAAGTTTTCAAGGATATCGGACCCCCCGAAAGAGGAATGTTTAATTTTTAATCATAATATGTTCAGTTTATATTAAAAAGATACCGTTAGAAACGCAAAAACATTTTGGGAATTAAAGAATGATGTATGAATCGGACGGTAATGTAGTTTTAAGAATACTCCTTTAATGAGCTCTTTTAATTAAAATGATTCACAAACAAATATTTTTCAGAGTCAACGTAACTATAAAAACTATGTGTCAAATATGTATTGCTATTATTCCAACTGAATTAAATGTACTTTATCTATTCAGTAAAAAAAAATTGAAAGTTTGGACAACTTTACTTAAAATTTAATTTTAATAAGCTAATTTACATTAATGGGAAAGGTTCAGATTTTAAATATAATATATTTTAGCAGAAAATGTTACCGTAATTTTTCTTTAAAAGCTTTTAAGCTACACACCGAAACGGACCCAATGCCTCACTTTCAGTAAAAAAATACAGTAATTTTGTTTTGGATGTTTATATTTATTTTGTACTTACGAGCGCATCAAAGTAAATATCACAGAATGTACTTGGGAAAATTCGTTTTGAAAGAAGCTTTTGACATTTCCATTTACCTAAAAAGGGTGGGCTATTTTAGTTGTTCAGAACTCTCTTAACCAAATTCCTCATGAAAAAGAATTTTTTCAATTATAATTTCGAACATTGCCATAAAAAACTGTCTTTGAAGGTAGGAGGACTATGTGTTAGTACATTAATTGTTAATTTTATTTTATTAAATTATATTAAATGTTGTAGCCAGAAAAAATTTAATAAATTGCAACTATATTGTCAATATCACTCAATATTTCTAAACTCATAAAACATGTAGTGTCACATTTATTTAGAAAAACTATCGTGTTAAGGTAGGCGAATACCCAAAATTCTAAAATTTTTACTATTACTTTAATCTTTTCCAAATTTGGCATAGTGATTTCAAATATAATGAGCAATGCTTTTTGGGCAATTTTTTTTATTTAAATATAATTGATTTATTTTAAACGGTGTTTTTCAACTAAAAAAAGGGGTTTACGCCAACACTTCTAGCATAAAAAGTTTTACATTAATTTACCTGAAATTTTTCACAGATGCTATTTCAATATATATCTGTGCCATGAATCTCTAACATCTGGTGTAAATATACAAGTTTTTAAAAAAAAATGTCCAAGTGCAAGTTAATCGAAAAAAAAATCCTTTTTTTGTGGGAAATTGGTTACATTTTTCTTAATAACATTTTTTCTTGTAATTTGTATGTAACTCTAGAGGGTCATTGCATGTATCAGTTCAAAACAAAGAATTTAACACATAATAAATGTTCATAGGATGAAAATTCAATGTGGTAGACTTGTTGGCGCAAACCTCTTTTTTTAGTAGAAAAACACCGTTTAAAACAAATAAATTATATTAAAACAAAAGCCTAAATAGTATTATTCATTATATTTGAAGTCACTATGCCAAATTTAAAAAAGATTAAAGCAATAGTAAAAATTTTAGAATTTTGGGAAATTTTGGGTATTCGCCTACCTTAAGGAATTAACTTGTTTTAGAGTACATATTTACTTATTTTAATGTTAAAATGGTTGATTATTAGTTTAAGCAAACTTATTTTTTTACCATTTAATTTATAAACACAATAATTACAATACGAATATAAAATTCGCAAATTACAATAAATTTTTTTTTAAATCTATAAAATAAGCATTAAATCAAATAAGTTACATTTACCAGAATTAATTTTTAACTGAATCGTTTGAAAGTTTATGAAGTTTAGTTTATTTTATTTTGCGTTTCTTCCGATTATATATATATAATCATTAAGTCTTATTTCTCTGACAGAACAGAATATTCTAAGTGGCTAGTTATAGTCTTTTACACAGCCGCAATAAGCTTATTCTGACTTTGTAGATATAACGAAACGACTATTCTGTGATTTTTTTCTTGCTGTACGATATGCTGACTTTCCCTTTTTCCTTACAGATTCAAGGAATCAAGACAAGTGACCTCCGTTTCAACACGATACAGAAACTGCAAGCCTTTTCAACGTCATATAAATCTTAAATAAACATATGAAACATTTAAACATTGTTTTTGTGAGTTTTATGACAGCTTACTTGATTTAGACAAATAAAACATTTGATTATTTTCTATAAGATAGGTCAATAATCTAGAAAAAACAGTAAACGTATAATGGGTTAGACGATAATACGCAAAATTCGACAACAATTTCGTTATGATCAGTTTTCAGCTTTCCACGAATGTGCTATTTAGCAGAGATTTCGTGGTAAAATAGATTGTTTAAATGAAAATTAAATAATTTGATTATTCAGATTCACAATTGATCTGACACACTCTTAAAACTAAAATTGTCTCGTAGTATGTCATTTTATTGTACATTATCATTTATCTTCTAATAATCAGTTAGTATGGCAAGGGCAAATGTTTAAATTGCTTTAAATAATTTCTTAAAAAAAATATTTGAAATAGGCAACGAGGGGAACAAAGTCTTATTGGTTATAGTTAAGTTATGTTTAGCACATAATTTTATGTAGTTGAATTACTCAAATAATGAGAGTAAACAGTTTTAAGCAGCAGTTACAAACCTACTTCATGTTTTGTTTATGGAGACAGAAACTTATGTGTCACCAACAAATGTGAAAATCAAATGCTTCATTCGTATTATTTACGCAATTCGTAATGTATATGCCTATAAAATCGGTTTGGTGACTTTCTTCAGAAAAAACACTTTAGGTGTAGATTAAGGGAATTTTATCAGACCATAACCAAAACGTTAGACTTCACCGCAGTAGCATGGAAACATTTATTGTAGGTGTGGTCGAATAAAAATAAGTTCAAAAAGCATTGACACTTCTTATAAAGAGGTATTTTCATTAATCTTGACGAGTCCAAATTTGTTTTGAAAAAATTTAGTTGATAAGCTTGAAATGCTGAGAAAATAAAATTAAATACTGTTATTTCAATAAAAAATTGTAAAATTTAAAATGACTTAAATGAAACTAAACTACCGGTAGTTTTGTATGACAATGCTCAGTTAAAGCCTTTCAACACTACACTTAAACATCTGAAAATGTCGTCAAACTTCGTTCAATTATTTATACTTCTTTCTCAAAATGTTTTTTTTAACAAAATAAAAAAATATGTTGATTTTTTTTAAAATACACACATTCGTATTTTTAAGCTTACTCAATTAACTTTGAATTAAAAGATTAAACTTGAACAAAATATATAACGAAACGCATTTTTAACCTTAAATACAGTTAATTAAAATTAAATAAAATATGTTCATATAATATCGTATTTGAATTTTCTGTTCTTCAAATTTATCATTTTTTTGACCGATACAAATATATTTAAAATATTCTAACAATCAAACACTACCTTTATCTTAAAAAAGTTCCGTTGAAGAATTTTCGTGATTTAAGACGACAAAAATGGAATTAAATAGCAAAATATAAGCAAGCTGTTTCGTACGGTACTGTCACCAAAAGCTTCTTCGGCGCAAGAATGTATCCCGCTTAAAACAAATTTACTTCGTTTAATTACAATTAACCTTAATCAGCCAATAAATTACCAAGTTTGCAAAAGTAATAGTGTGAAGAATGTGATATTTGCCTTCATTTATCTTTAAAAATATTTACTCAATGATGCATGGAACTCGAAAGTTTTCAATTGCAGTTTATTATTCACATATGCAGTTTAATGACGTCTATGAAAGAAGCTATAGCGACTTGATTTGGGAACCTCTTTTTTTCGTTGTTTTTTCACCAGAATCATTATCAGAAACGAAGTTTTATTGAACGTTGAAAAATTAATATAATTGTTTTTTGATAAATTATTAAAATTTAAATTTAATTCTAAACTACATAATTCTACTAGATTTATGCGTACGGTTTTTCTCGAATGTACCCTTAATAACGGTCATTTGTATTCGATGCCGCTTTTATTTCATGACATCAATCCATCATACCCCTTACCACTAGCCAACAACCCCTAAGGATGTTACATCAGCATTAACTTAAAAAAAGGTGCAATTGGCATTGTGACATCAGCATTAGTTAAAAAAATTGCGATCGGATTTAAACCCTTCGAGAAGTTTGAGGGCCTTCTCGTTCATCATTGTTTAAAAAAATTGTCAATTTTAACCGAGAATAACGGGGTCATGATAAAATAAAAGGATCAAAAATGCAGTTAAAATTTTTATCTACTGCTGGTAATACACAAGTACTGCCAAACGTTGAGAGCATTGACGTTTTGAAGATGTACTCAATATAGATTCAGAATAGTTATTGTCTTGGGAAGCTATCGCAAATATATTCTAATTATCTATAGCATATCTCACAATTCTCTGACTTTCGTCGGCATCTACAGTGCAAAAGATCGTATGAAACAGACATGTATATGAAGTACACACTATTTATGCAGCATATATATACCTCCTCATTTTTATTCGTAAACATCAAATAAATTCAATTTAGAAACATAATTGCTATCGAGTTGAGCAAATCTGATCATGCATAAAATCAAATGAAGGTTTTAAATAAAATTTACTGACATTCAAGTAACAATCTTTCAAATGGAAACATCACTTTTACGTACTTATACTTAATTTTAGCTTGTTTTAAAATTATTTTTAAAATTAAAAATTGAAATTGCTGTAAATCCTATTATTACAACAATAGGGGAGGCCGGGGTTAGTTGGCATTGTGAATTAAAAAAAAATCAATGTAGATTAAGAGCGCTACTGAGCCTGTCACATGACCTGTCACATGAGAACGACAGTTGGATCCAGCCATTGAATTTAGAGGGAAGATTGAAAAAGTGATTTTCATATAAGAAAGTAAAATTTTGATTATTCAGTATTTGTCGTTTTGTACAGTGGTGAAGTCATTCCGGGATAACATTCACAAGTTTTTAGTATCTTTGGGCATTTAGCTAAGAGGTCATAAGTCCATTTCTGCTGTAGTTGATAAACAATTGTTTTGGTCGCCATGTTTATTTTACTTGCTCTATTGGGGTTAGTTGGCATAGGGACTCGGGGGGCTAGTTGACATAAGGTGGTTGGGTATGCCAACTAACCCCGCAACAACGGGTAAGTTGACATAAGTATGCCAACATTCCTAGCGACCTAATTTTAGTTAGGTATAGGCTACTTCATAATAATAAATTATTTTTTATCTATACATATATAAATGCGGAATGCGTTTTCTTTTCGCAGTCATAACTCAATAACGGCTGGACAGATATTAACTTTTACTTTAGATACTTTTACGTAGATTTGCCAAACTCAGAGTTTTAATAAAGGGCATAATATAAGATTATACAAATTTCAGCTCAGATTTCGAGCAAACGGTTATCTAGTTATTATGTAACAAACGGTTACTGTAAGCTCTCTTTTTCTGCCTATGCCATATCTATGATAATGTAAATATTAGTGTCTAGAGCTTGATGCATTTTAAATATTATTAAATTATTGAAATGTGATGTTTAAAGAAAAAAAATTAAGTGTAAAATCTTACTATTCCCCTAAAAACATTAATTTATAAAAAATACTTTAGAATTGTGTATATTAAATGTCAATTACAAATGCCAACTTGGCTTCCAAAAATCGTTAATAATAATGGTACAGTCATTTCATGCAATATATTTTTAGTATCCGCAATTCCCTTAAAATTCATGCATATCCTTCTTTACACTCGAGACGCATCTTTTTTATAAATTATGCATTATTGTTTATGAACATCCAGCTATTTTTACTAAATTGTCGAATATTTCAGTACACAGACCCAATAATTTATTTAAAATTACAAGACCCTATAAAGAAATTTTCAGAGAAAACTTCCAATTTTTAGCTCCTAAATTCTTTAATTTATTGTCAGTTCATATCCAGAATTCAAACAGTCTAAGAATCTTTAAGAAAAATTTAAAAAACTTTGTAATGAATATTAATCACTGATTTAGAAAATTTCTTTTAGTCACTGCTGAAATTTGTACATTTTTTTCTTTTCGAGGGCTGGTTGTCCAGATTTTCCTCTTTAGTGTATTTATGTAATGTATAAATAATTTTTCTTTTTCTTTTGCTCTCCGTTTGCACAATTTTTGTTTTAGTATATTTCATACCTCTGTAAGGGCCTTAGCTGCCCATCAAGGTGTTTTTTTTTACTTTGTAAAACTTTTTCATTGTATCAATAAATTATTATTTACACTCATTTAGATAAAATTATTAAAATATCACGAAAAAGTGCATTGAGGGACAATTCAGTTTAATCATGCATGTGTGTTATTCGCTATTTTTTCGATAACTTGAAATTTCTAGCGAAATTGTTTAGTAGGATGAGTGACATTGATTTTTAGAGTGTTGTAAATAAAAGTTTAACATATTGAAATAAGCTAGCTTTAAGTGAACGACGTTGCTTTGAAGTACCCTTAATAATGCATCAAACAGATACGATACAGCGATCAGAGTCGTAATTTGATTATTTGAGTTGCGTTTTTATGCAGTAAATTTAGAAGAATCAGCCAATATTCGCCGCCAAAAAAACGTGATGCTTATAGCAAGCTTTCTTTATTTTTTAACGATTGTCAAAAGTCGTAAACAAAACTACCTACTTCTATTATAATTGCTTCCAAAAGGGGAAACAATTACACACTGTCTCAAATTATATAAGACGTACCATTATAATAACTCGCACATAATAAAGAAATAAATCTCGCTTGCTTATTATGGAATTTGAACTTATTTTAAAATTTGCGTACTTACTAATTATCTTGGATAGTTAGTTGTGAAGTTTTAGAATTTCATAGTGTTTAGAAACATTAAAAAGTGAAGTGCGTCTTGACGAAATACCATCAAAGTAGGGTGTAGGAATGGCATTTTTAGAAAGGTTTTTAGAACAAATACAAATTAAGTCTAATTAATAGCATTTAATTAAAATGCATTTTCTCTATTAATTTCAAAATTATTTTTCCATATATCTTTGGTAATCAACATCAAGCAAAATTAAATCGAGATTAGTAAAACTGATGAAACACTACCTAAGACCAGAAAGCTTACAAGGTTTCATGTTAATCCTATGAATTCGTCTTAAAAATATAAGTTTCCAACGAAAGTTGCAGAAACTTTTAAAGCATCGGAATAAATTTCCCAGCTAATTCTCCGTATTTTGACACGTTTCCCATATATTCAAGAAATGGGTTTTAATGGGGTTTAGATAAATTTCAGACAAAAAGACAAACTGTCTCTCATTGATGATGTAGAGATATACTATAGAAAATGAAAGATGGAAGTTTTTTAACCAATATTATTGTAAAATATTCCATTACACTATTTTATTTGTTTTAAATTCAAAATTATATTACTTAATATGTTGTTTAATTTTAATCTTTTGACACGAAAGTAATTTAGACATTCTTAAATCAAACCATGTTAAAAATTGGAACTAATAACTAACTTGCGTACTAATAACTGAAAACTCTCTTCTATGTGTAATATCTATCCATACTAATGACGCCGGTCTATGACTTTTGAGCAAAAAATGACGTTTTTCATTGTATAAGGTGAAAATATGATGATAGGTATGGCAACCATAACCAAAACATTAAACTTCACCGCAGTAGCACGGAAACATTTAATGCAGGTGTGGTCGCCAATAAATTGAGTTACTCAAATCATAGGCGTAAGCAGTTTTACGCAACAGTTGCAAACCTACTTCATATTTTCACTTGTTTATGGAGACAAATTTATTTGTGTCACCAAAAAAATGTTTGAAAAAAATTCAATAGTTAATGGTGCGTATAAGATCGAATTAGTGACTTTTCAGAAAGACTTCGAGTAGAATGAGAAAATATTAAAAGGGGAATGGCAACCATAACCAAAACATTAGACTTCACCGCAGTAGCACGGAAACATCTAATGTAGGTGTGGTCGCCAACAAAAAATTAATAGTTTCAAAGTTAGTTAAGATTTTTTATAACTTTTTTATTTTCTGCATTCTTGAAGGTTATTAAAAATTCTTCACCAACTTGTATAATATTTGTTTTTAACATGGTTTGATTTAAAGCTGTCTAAATTACTTTAGTATCAAAAGATTAAAATTAAACAACATATCAAGAATATAATTTTGAATTTCAAACAAAAAAATAGTGTAATGACATATTTTACACTAATATTGGATAAAAAAACTTTCCTATTTCCATTTCTATAGTATATCTCATGGGAAAGGTGTCAAAGTACGGAGAGTTAGCTGGGAAATTCATTCTGCTATTTTAAAAGTTTCTGCAACTTTCGTTGGCAACTTATATTTTAAAGACGATTTCATGGGCGTAACATGACCCCTTGTAAGCTCTCTGGTCTTGGGTAGCGTTTCATCAGATTTACTCATCTCGATTAATTTTGCTCGATGTTGATTATCAAAGATATATGGAATATTTTTGAAATTAATTGAGAAAATGCATTTTAATTGAATACTATTAATTACACTTAATTTGTATTTGTCCTAATGCCTTCCAGAAAAATGCCATTCCTACACCCTACTTTGATGGTATCTCGCCAAGACGCATTTAACTTTTTATATTTCAAAACACTATCAAATTCTAAAACTTTACAACTATCCAAGACACTTGTTTTTTTAAGTATGCACATTTTAACCCTCTAATGCATGATTTTTTTTCATTCCAAAAAATATATATGAATCTTTAATGCTCATACATTATGGAAAAAATACTGAAAAAAAATTAACTGCATTATAATTTAAATAATTTCAATTTTTTATTTTTTTTTCATATTACAAAAACCAACGACAAAATTCCAATTTTGATAATAATGACTAGAAAACTACTAAATATATTTCAAAATAACCCTCTTTAACTACAATTAATTTTTCAAAACAATTTATTTGTATTTAGTGTATTAATATTATTATACTTTGAATACTGCCAAAAACGTAATTTCGCAACAGTTAATAACCTCACTCTTTAATTTTGAATACACTTTTACTACTGTCATCTATGAGGGTTATTATTAACTAAAACTTCAAAATTGAATGTAATAGATGG
The DNA here is from genome assembly GCA_023701765.1 of Hylyphantes graminicola. NCBI lineage: Eukaryota > Metazoa > Arthropoda > Arachnida > Araneae > Linyphiidae > Hylyphantes > Hylyphantes graminicola. The sequence goes on from CM043111.1 coordinate 43,806,255, forward strand.
GAAAAACACAAATTTGTCGAGAGGGAGGTCTAGAATAAAGTGGATTATGTAACTTGTTACCAAACGGTAACATTATGCATTAGAGGGTTAAAATAAATTCAAATAATATATTAAGTTAACGAGATTTTTTTTTATTATGTGCGAGTTATTAAAATGGAAGTCCTACCTAATTTGAAACAGTGTGCAATTGTTTCCCCTTTTGGAAACAATTATAATGGAAATAGGTTGTTCTGTTTACGAATTTTAACAATCGTTAAAAATTAAAGAAAGCTTGCTATAAGCATCGCGTTTTTTTTTGGGGGGGGGAATATTAGCTGATTCTCATAGTTTTAATGCTTAAAAACGTAATTCAAATCATCAAATTACGACTCTGATCGCTGTATCATATCTGTTTGATGCATTATTTAGGGTAAGTCAAAGCAACGCCAGGTATATAAAGCTAGGTTATTTTAACATCTTAAACTTTATATTTACAACACTCTAAAAATCAATGGCACTCATCCTACTAGACAATTTTGCTAGAAATTTCAATTTATTAAAAACAATAGCGAGTAACATCCCCCCTCCCCCCTCATGTATGATTAAATTACATTGTCCCTCATTGCACTTAAAATTATTAAAATATCACAAAAAGTTATCTAAATGAGTGCAAAGAAGGATAAGCTTTTCTTTAATGGAATTGCGGATACTATAAATAAATTGCATAAATGTACAGTGTACCATTATTATTAAAAGTTTTGGAAGCCAAATTGACATTTAATATATTATACACAATTCTAACGGTTTTTTTATAAAGTAATGTTTTTAAAATAGATTTTACACTTAAAAAGTTCTCTTTAAACATCCCATTTCAATAATTTAATAATAATTAAAATACATCAAGCTCTAGACCCAACAAGAAAGTCACGGGAAGTGGTAAAAATAATAATTTAAACGTATCACCAAATATTTTTTACCGAGTCAACGTAACTATTTAAGCAAACAATGTGTCAAATATGTATTACTATTTATCCAACTGAAAAAATGTTCTTTTATTATCTATTCACTAAAAAATAAACGTTTGGGCAGTTTCACTTAAAAATTTATTTTAATAAGCTAATTTTACTTAACAAATAGGAAAGGTTTCAATTTTACATATTACATATTTCAGCTCTAAATATTAGCGAAATGTTTTCTTTAAAGTTTTTAAGCTATACACCGACAGGAACCTAATGCATCACTTTCAGTAAAAAATTAATAGTATTTTTTTTGTTTTGAAAGTTTATATTTATTCTGGACTTACAAGCGCTTCAAAGTAAATATCACAGAATGTACTTTAACGCTTCGTTTTGAGTGGAATGTTTTGACATTTGTATTTACCTAAAAAGGGTGGGCTATTTTAGTTGTTCGGAACTCTCTTAATCAAATTTATTACAATATAAAGGATTTTTTTCAATTATAATTTCTCCTTTTGCCATAAAACTGTCTTTGAAGGTGGAAAGCCTATCTGATATTACATAAATTGTTAATTTTATAATTTTACTATATTAAATGTTGTAGCCTGAAAACATAATAAAATGCCATTGTCAACGTCACTTATGTTGTGTCAGAAGATTGATTTGAGCAAAAATAATTATTACCGACACACTTAAAATTTTAATCGTCTCGTAATATGTCTTTTTATTGTACATTATCATTTATCTTCTAATAACCAGATGGTATGGCAAGGGCAAATGTTTAAGTTTCTTAAATATTTTTAAAAAAAATAGTTTAAAATAGGCAACGCGGGGAATAAAGTCTTGGTTATATTTAAGTTATGTTTAGCACATAATTGCAGATAATCGAGTTACTCAAATCGTAGTTGTGTAAACAGTTTTAAGCAGCAGTTACAAAGCTACTTGTTTTGCTTACGGAGGCATAAATGTAAAAACAAAATACTTAATTCGTATTATTTACACAATTCGCAATATTTACGCTTATAAAATCGGGTTGGTGAGTTTCTTCAGGAAAAACACTTAAGGTGTAGATTAAGGATAGTTTAAGATGCCATATAACCAAAACTTCACCGCAGTAGCACGGAAACATTTAATGTAGGCGTGGTTGAATAAAAACAATTTCAAAAAGAGTTAACACTTCTTATGAATAGGTATTTTCTAAATTCTTGATAAATACAAATGTGTTTCTTGTCGATAAGCTTGAAATGCTGATAAAATAAAGCTACACATACTTTTATTTAATTAAAAAATTTAAAATGACTTAAATGAATTTAAACTGTATTATGAAAAAAAGGAGGCAGGGTTGTATGACGATAGTCAGTTACAGCATCTTCGACACTACATTTAAAAATTTAAAAAATTGTCAAACTTTGTTCAACTATTTATATTTCACTCTCAAAATGTTCTTAAACAAATTTTTTTAAATACACACATTCGTATATTTAAGCTCACTCAATTAACTTTGAATTAAGCGATTAAACTTGAACCAAATATCTAACGAACCAAACTTTTACCTTTACATCCAGTTAATTAAAAGTAATATGTTCATATAATATCGGATTTGAATTTTTGGTTCTTCACATTTATAATTATTTTGTTTGAACATTACAGACATATTTAAAATATTCTAACAATCAAACACTCTTATCTCACAAAAGTCCCATTCAAGAATTTTCGAGTTTTAAGGCCACAAAATGAAATTAATTAACATAGTATAAACAAGCTTCTTTCGTACGGTGTGCTATCACCAAAAGCTTCTTTGGCGCAAGAATGTATCACTTAAAACAAATTTACTAAACTTCGTTTAATTACAATTAACCTTAATCAGCCAATTACAATGTTTGCAAAAGTAACAGTGTGAAGAAAAGTGTGATATTTGCCTTCATTTATTAACTTTAAAAAAATGTACTAAATAATGCATGGAAGTCGAATGTTTTCAATTGCAGTTTATTCACATATGCAGCTTAATGACATGTATAAAAGCTACAGCTACTTGATTTGTGAAATCGTTTTTCTATTGCTTTTCACCAGAATCCTCATAAGAAAATCTTAATTAACGTAGAAAATTAACATAAATTAAGTGCTATAGAAAGTAAATATATATTGCAACATATTTGCTGTGATTAGCTTTCATCATTAACCGAACAGACTATATAATGTACTTTTTTTTAAAGTTACATTTATTGAAAGTTGTAAATAAATATAAATTCTTTGTGAGGAATTATTTAAATTTAAATTTACTCTCAACTATATAATTATACTAGATATATGTGCCCGGCGTTGCACGAATGTACCCTTAAAAACGGTTATTTGTAACCGATGCAAACTTTTATTTAATGAAATCAATCTCCCTTACCACTGGTCAACATCTCCTAAGGTTGTTGTATCAGCATTAATTAAATAAAAAAATGCGATTGGCGTCGCGATATCAGCTATAATTAAAAAAAAAGTGCGATTAGATTTAATCCCTTCGAGAAGTTTGAGGGTCTTCCTGTTGATCATTGTTCAGAAAAACTCAATTTTAACAGAGTATAACCTGGTCATGATTAAATAAAGAATAAAAAAAGCCGTTAAACTATTAAGCTACAGTTGGTAATTCACAAGTACTGCCAAACGTTGCGAGCATTGATTAGAAGATGTATTCAATATAGATTCAGAATAGTTAATGCCATTATTGTCATGTGACGCTGTAGCAAATTTCTTCCAATTATATATAGCATATCTCACAACTTCCGGACTTTGGTCGGCATTTACAGTATGTATACGTGAAAAAGACCGTATAAAATAGACATGTGTATGAAGTACACACTATTTATGCAGCATACATATAACTTCTCATCTTTATTTCGTACCTTCGCGAAGGTACGAAATAAAGATGAAGCTTCGTAAACATCAATTATTTTAAAAACGTAATTGTAATCGAGTTGAGTAAATCTGATTATGCAAAAACTCAAATGACAGTTTTAAAATAAAATTCAATGGCATTTTCAAGTACAGTCTTTGAAATAAAATAGTAGCAATCTTTAAAAGGAAGCATCGCTTCTACGTACTTATACTTAATTTTAGCTTGTTTTGAAATTTCTTTCAAATTAAAGAGTAAAATTGCTGTAAATCCTATTCTTAAAACAAACAACGATCTTCTTATGGAGAAATAGGGTCTCGCTTTGCCATCCTAAACCAGTTTGGATTCGTACTTTAAAAAATAGATTCTGAAATGACGATTACAGTACAAAAGGATCGACATTATAAATATTGGATTCTTCCAATATTCCTCCAACTGTTTTGGTTTAAGTTGATACACGAATCAGTAACTGACTCGCCTATCTAGACTAGTTACAATGCTTTAAAGTCAATTACTACAGAAAAAGTACAGTCGGCGACAAAAAAAAGTAAACAGACCTCGCCGTTGAGACACCGTTTGTCGGAGGCACAATTGTGATATGTCATTTTAACGGAAATAACGCCATGAGTTGATTGGTCAACACAAAAATTTCTTAAGGGGTCGTCTTCATATTGAAATTAATACCAACTTCAAAATTTCCAATGGCAACACCCAAATTTTTTTATGTAGAAATGTTTAAAATCATCAAAATACCCCAAATATCAATTTTCGTAGCCTGATTAATTATAGTTGCTGAGTTATGGTTACAGAAAATTTATGGATCATAATGTTAAATGCGATTTCCAAACTTTTGATCATATCTCCATTAATAATATACGTAGCCAGACGAAATTTTTTTTTGTGTTACTTAATGACTTTCCAAACAAAGTTAAAATAGTTTTATATAATTTAAGAAATATTTAATATTTTTTTAAAAATTATTCATAATTTTTTCAAAAAATTATGAATATAAATCCATTAATATTTTTACAAAAATGGATTCAGGGTCAAAAGTTAATGAAAAGTACCGAATTTCGTAATTCTACTAGCATAACATTTTGAGTTATGATGATAATAAGCTTATATTTTGAAATAGGGGACCGTATAAAAGTGGAAAAACGGCAACAATCAAGACTGGATCGATCGTTTGGTGATTAAAAATAACTGTTAAGAAAGTTGTTTTCTTTTCTTTAAATTATATTAATTTTCATTTTTTCCATGGATTTGAAAGTCTTGAAAAATAAGTTTTGAATTTAATTTCAGGTTATTCGTGTGTCAAGTGTGTTTTATAAGTGTTATAACGTAAAATAGTAGGTGAAGTATCGAGTATTAACTGGAAATTAAACTCGCGAAAAGAATGTTCTATTTTACATGAAATTTTATTTTTAAAAACGATAAACAAAAACATTATATTTGTAATCTTTGATAAAAAAAAAAGTAATTAAATGACTAATTTTATGACTTAAGTAAAAAAGCGAACTCTCAGTACTATTTATTCTATATACGTTCTTATTATAGTGCTTTTTCCAAATAACGTTGTTTGGTTATGCAAAGTATAAAAAAAATGTCATTGAATGCATTTGATGCAAAATATAAAATAAATACAGTTATATCGCAAGAGAATAATATATTTTTTATGAATTAACTAATAAACATCTCGATGAAACATCCCGTTAATCTGCCTGCCATCCCCATTGCAGCTTTCTTGACCAAGTGCTCTGGGGTGATGGGCATATATTCGCAGTAAGGTGGCCAGCCTCACGGGGAACCCCGAGTGCTTAGATCCCAAGCATGCTTGGTCCTCCGGGACTCGATCCCCGGAGCTGTGGCGTGACAATGCGAAGTGCTACCACTATTTATTACCACTATGAATTAACCACTATGAATTATGCTAGCACTATGAATTAACACAAGGATCAAATAAATTTAATCAGCAAAATATTTTAATAATAAACAAAACCAAGATTATAACTACTTTTTACTTCCTGCAACGTCGTTCTCAGGGCACAAATTGTCGCCAAATTAATCCTTAAATTCTAATGTTTTTTGGCATTAAAATTTTATTTGTATTCAAAAATACTTTCTTGCTAGAAGATAAGATTTTTAGAACAAAATTCAGAGTGTAAACTATTCGACGAAAATCCCCAATCATTTAATTAATTTGTTACGCTAATTATTATTAATATGGGTTTTGCATACACATTTTCGCAATTAATTTCAACTTAAAATTAAATTAGAGGACAATACAGATAAAGCTGTCGAATTGAGTAAAATTGAATCAAGTACTGAACAGATTGCGGTCATATTATTCTGCATCATGTAAAGTTCTTTTCCCAAAAAGTTTATGTGTCTTAAATTCAAAACAAAAAAGTTTTTAATTTAATAAATGTTAATCAAATAAAACAATATCTAATAATTGTAGGGAACTCTTTACTTCCTTTCTTTGATTGGGAAAAAACCAAACGATATATTATTATCGAATTCTAAATAAAATCTTCTACACTGTATAAGGACATTATTTTATAATTATTCATTTTGTTTTAATTCGTGTAGTAAAAACCGATAAAATTACAAACTGATGGTTAACGTTTTAAACGGGGTAAAATGAAAACCTGAAAGATAGAAAGGCAGTTCTAAGCATAAAGTCGGTCTGTAAGCTAAAGATCCTTACGGACAGACGACCAAAAAGCATAAAGCATTAGTTTACGATATGATGTTATACCTTTCAAGAAAAAAATTAAATCAAATAATAAAAATTAATAATCAAATAATAAAAATAAATAATAAATATTTAAAAATCTGAAGGTTGGATAGAAAGGTCTAACTAGCCTACAAACTGAAGGGAAGGAAGAGAAAAGAAATTTTTTATTTAGAGGGGGTGCTATCTACATATAGGAAGGCTAAACGAGAACAAAACCTGCAAAGGCACCCTCCGTGTCACCACAACACAACCCACCACACCAGGAAAATGCTAACTTTTCAATTTTTCCTACTGGAAAAAAATGGTTAACATACAAATTATTTTATTATTGTTATATTACAATAAAAATTTAGACTTTTTAATTTTGTAGCAACATTAAATATTTAAAACCAGCAAATAATTATCGGTACTTCACCGTTAATGGATAAGCAACAAAACTATTTGAAAAAATGTAATCAAGAATCTTTTATAACATGCAACTCGACTCCCGACAAACTAAAATCCTGGTCATAAACTATTTGAAACGTCATTAAAATTATCCACATAACCCTAGTGTAAACAATTGAAACACAGCTAACAGCAAATTTTACGAATAACTAATTAATATTTCACTAATTTTTTATTGGCGATAATCTCACCGGTTTTTAAAGCACAGAATGAGAGACTTTGGGGATATTTGCTACATATTTGGCTAGAAAATCTAGTTACAAGGAGGGGGCTGCGGAGACCAGTTAGTTAGGCACTCGCCTAGCATGCGAAAGGTCTCAAGTTCGGGCCCGGGCAACGCCAAAATAACTGCCGACCTATAACCGGTCCGTGCAGCCAAAAATGTCCGACGAATAATACCCCGTGTAGAGGGAGTGCACGTTAAATATCCTTCAAAGTCGTACGATGTCGCCCTTAACGGTTGGGTTGGGTTCCTATTCAGGTGTCGACTCGTAACTTGACTGGGGTTCTAAAATACGATGCCCGTCTCCAATAGCTCTCGTGTAGCTCTAGTGCGACGATAATTCGAAGCCTAACTTAACCTATTTACAAGGATAGGTAGTTTCCATACTTGACCGATAAATCTATACGTGAAAAACGCTAAAAACACAAAGATTGCTACAAACAGCCTATCATTTAGCTGCATAGAATAATGATTTTTGCCGCAAAAAAAAAAGTTTTCGTTGGGTTCCCGCTCATATATCGTCCTCGTCTTTTTACCATGGCTAAACATTATTTGGCGAGCCTCCAAGAGCCTTTTGTAACCTTAACTGCGAAGTTCTTTCAATTTTTTTCAAACCAAACTGAAAATCAAGTATATCAGGCCCGCTCAGGTGTCGACCCTGTCAGTTGACCAGGGTTCTAAATTCCTAGGGGTACTTGGCAGCATCAAGCAAATAAAGGAGGCTAGAAATAGACAGCCGGAAATTATTAAAATAACTTACCTAAATTACCTCAATTACCCTCAGTTCTCATTTTAATAACATACAATCCAAATCTCAAAAGAAAACATATTTTGTCAGAAACTACTTGAACGCGGTTATTATCAAAAAGTAACCGCAGTTCAACTCCTTATACAACGCTATAAATACCTAACTTAATTACACACACACAAATCTTCTACAATATTTATTCAAAAATTTTGAACATTAATCCATATTTCTTCGCCAACAGCGCTGTCTTGGCAAAATGAGTTACGGCGTCATGCCACGGATTATACCCTTTAGGATTCTGTTCTCGTCTTAGTCGTCCTATAAACGAATCATGCTGGACCAAAATTGCTCCACGAAATAGCATACTGGACCAATTGTTTCAGGTACAATACGTCGTGGTCCAAAGTCCTGGCGTGATCCCACTTAAGAATTCATTAGTTGCTTTGAGTGCCAGCTCAGATGTTGGCGTCACTTGACCACTGTTTAAATTACATATAGGACTGATTCAACCAAATCTTCTCCATAAACAACAAATAAATAAAATCAATATATTCACAAAAGTAAAAAAATGGTTTATTCCTTGGTAGTTGTCTAAAATATCTTAGCCCGTAACCAATATACTTTCTGAAGCTCTAGTGGGATTTAATCTACTCATCTTGCAACCAAACCCTCACCCTAAGCACAAAAAGTCACATAAAGGAAAGAATTTGACAAAATTCCATGGGGAAATGCGGTCCTATAAATAATACATGCATATATGGAGATGCCCCCCGTTTTTTGTCAAATACGTTTGGTTGTATAACTCCTAAACTATAAGGAATCTGGCAATGAAAATTGATATTTGGGGTATTTTGACAATTCTGAACATTTCTATATAAAAAAAATTGGGTGTTGCCATTGGAAATTTTGAAGTTGGTATTAATTTCAATATGAAGATGACCCCTTACGAATTTTTTGTGTTGACCAATCAACTCAGAACGTTATTTCCGTTGAAATGACATATCATAATTGTGAATCCGACAAACGGTGTCTCAACGGCGAGGTCTGTTTACTTTTTTTTGTCGCCGACTGTACCTTCTTCGTAGCACTAACATGAAATATGTGACCACCAAAATATTAGACTTCACAGCAGTAGCACTGTAACATTTAATGCAAGTAGGCTAATAAATATTAGTTTCGATGTTCATTTCTAATTCTTTTTGGCAAGTCAATTGCAAATATAAGTTGCTAAACTATTTTGTTTAAGCTGATTGAAGAAAAAGTTATAAACCTTCGTGTTTTTACACTTGTGTACTAATAACTGAAATACCTTCTATCGATAATATCTACCTATACTAATGACACAGGTCTGACTATTGTACAGAAAAATGACGTTTTATATTGGATAAGGTGAAAATATGAAGATAGGTATGGCCACCACAACCCAAACATTAAACTTCACCGCAGTAGCACGGAAACATTTAATGCAGGTGCGGTGGCCAACAAATAATTAATGATTTCAAAGTATTGCACAATGCTTTGGTTACATTTAAATTCGGTTTGGCAGATAATTGTATGCAATTGAGTTACTCAAATAATAAGCGTAAGCAGTTTTGAGCAACAGTTACGAACCTACTTCATATTTTCACTTGTTATGGAGACAAATTTATTTCAGTCAACCAATAACATGTTTTATACTTATAAAATCGAATTCGGGACTTTCAGAAAAAGACTTCGAGTACAATGAAGAAATGTTAAAAAGGGAATGGCAACCTTAACCAAAACATTAGACTTCACCGCAGTAGCACGGAAACATCTAATGCAGGTGTGGTCGCCAACAAAAATTAATAGTTTCAAAGTAGGTTAAGATTTCTCATAACATTTTATTTTCTGCATTCTTGAAGGTTAAAGAAATTCCTTAAAAAATTAGTTGATAAGTATAGATTACTGATAAAAATTAATGAACTGTTATTTAAATAAAAGATTGAAAAAAGTTATATGCAGGGGGTTTTTTTATGAAAAAAAATTCAGTAACATGTAACTACTTACGAAAAAAGTAACTTTTCTATAGCATAGTTTTATACTATCAGTGTGAGACGGTATGTCTTTTTGTCTGAAATCTATCTCCGCCCATCAAAAGCCAATATTTAAAGATATGGGAAGGTGTCAAAATACGGAGAGTTAGCTGGGGAAGTTTTTCCGCCACTTTAAAAGTTTCTGCAACTTTCGTTGGAAACTTATATTTTTAAGACTATTCCATAGGCTAAACGTGAAATCTTTTGAGCTCTCTGCTCTTGGGTAGTGTTTCATCAGATTTACTCAACTAGATTTAATTGGGTTGATGTTGATTATCATAGATATATGGACAAATATTTTTGAAATTAATTTTTAAAAAATGAGAAAATGCATTGTAATTAAATGCTATTACACTTAACTTGCATTTGGTATAAAAACCTTCCAGAAAAATGCCATTCCTACACCCTACTCTCATGGTATCTCTCCAAGACACATTTCACGTTTTATTATATCTACACTCTGTTAAATTCTAAAATTTTACAACTTGCTAAGTTACTTGATGTTTTTTTTAAGAATGTCAATTTTAAAATAAGCTCAAATTCTATAATATTTTATCAAGATCATTTTCTTATTCACTGCGAGTTATTTAAATGATAAGTTCTACATTACGGAGACATTTGGCGGTTGTTTCCCCCTTTTCGAAACTTTAAAATGACAAAGGTAGTTCTGTTTAGGATTTTTGACAATCGCTAAAAACTAAAGAAAGCTTGCTATAGGCATCACGTTTTTTTAGCTTGAAATATTAGTCGATTCTCCTAGTTTTACTGCCTAAAAACGTAACTGTAATCATCAAATTACGACTGATCGCTGCATCGTATCTGTTTAATTCAGTAAGGGTACGTCAATGCAACGCCGGGTACATAAAGCTAGCTTATTTTAATATGTTGAATTTTATATTTACAACACTAAAAATTAAAGGCACTCAAAAGGATGTTTTTTTTTAAGTATGCCAATTTTAAAATAAGTTCAAAATCCATAATAATATTTTGTCACGATCGTTTTCTTATTCAGTGCGTTTTATTTAAATGCATTCCACATTACCGGAGACGGTTAGCGATTGTTTCCCATTTTCGAGACATTAAAATGACATAGGTAGCTCTGTTTACGATTTTTGACAATCTTTAAAAATTAAAGAAAGCTTGCTATAAGCATCACTTTTTTTTGGGGGGGGGGGATATTAGCTGATTCTTCTAGTTTTATTGTTTAAAAACGTAAACGCAAATCATTAAATTATGCTGATCGCTGATATTTGTTTGATGCATTACTAAGGTTACGTCATTGCAACGCCGGGTACATAAAACTAGCTTATTTTAACATGTTTGAACTTTATAATTACAACATTCTAAAAATCTAGGGAACTTATCATACTAAACAATTATTTTGCTGGAAATGTCAAGTTATTAAAAAAAATAGCGAATAACACACCTGTATGATTAAATTGAATCGTCCCGTATTGCACTTAAAATTATTAAATTATCACTAAAAAGTTATCTAAATGAGTGTAAAGACGAATATGCATTTCTTTTAATTGGATTGCAGTTACTGAAATAAATTGCACAAATGTACAGTGTACTATTATTATTAACGATTTTTGGAAGAAGTTGGCATTTGTAATTGACATTTAATATAAGCAATTCTAACGTGTTTTTATTGACAAATTAATGTTTTTAGAACAATAAGATTTCAAACTTAAAAGGTTTTCTTTAAACATCCATATTCAATAATTTGATAATAATTCAAATGCATCAAGTCTTGTGTAAAAATTCCCTCTAAACTTCTTCCATTAAACAATGAAGTGAATAAAGAGGAATTTTTTAAGCCTGTTATTTTTATACAATATCTAATTTTTTTCTTATAAACCAATGAAGAATGTCGTAAAACCAAAAAAAAAACATTATTTCCAATTTCGAGAGATGTTTATCTGAGCTTTTATTTGACGATAAAAAACTCCATTTGTCTTGACGTCATGAGATCAGCAAGAGAAAAAGGATACTCCCAGCTTACCGTGCGACTGTTGGAAAAAATACCGAATCTTTTTGCTTGCTCTTAAATTTTTTTGGCATTGCTAAATTTTCAATAATAATTGAACTTCATTGAACGTGTATTAAAATTAAAAGTCTTATATTAATAATAGATAAGAATTTATCCTTAAACTAAGGATGAACCTATTGTGGCATAGTGTGTAAACCAATGAAAGATGCGACTGAAAATATTTTCTTTAAGTCAGAGAAATACTTAAACGTTTGAACGTATAATTAAAATTTTTTTTTAAGGAATCTAGTCAAACTTAAATACATGTAAACATAAATGTATTCAAATATTACTTACGCCAGACTAAGATTACAGGCTAAAGAATTTTATTTGATATTTGGAATATTGTAGTTATTAATTGATTTACGAAATTATAAGGCGACCTAAATGAAATAGAAACATTAAATTAAAATAAACAGTGACTCTAATTTATACTTATAAGTATACCTATATTAATACATTTGCTTGAATAGATGCTGTAACAGTACATTTCATATAATTGTGACAATATAGTTGCAGTTTGAAATTTTAATACCTGGAGAAAATTTAACGAAGTTATGATTTAAAATTAAAACTCAAAATAATAACACGCTTTTTCCAACAAGCACTGTATCTTTATAGCAAAATAACTATGATGCAACAAATCTATTACCATGATCACTTAAGAAAACTACTACACAGACTAAAAACAACCCACAGCCTAAATGGCCATAAAAATATATCACATATAACTTATGTTCTATCTAGTTTTAAAAGATCAATTACGACTTAAATATAAACAGTAAAAAAAAAAACTAAAACTGTAATTTATTTTTACTACAAGAGATGCACAAGGTTCCTGTTTTAGGTACAAAATGTAAAGCACGCAAATACGTTAAAGTAACATTCAGAATTAAAGTTATTTGTGAATAAATATTCTAAATTTCCTTTTAATAATAAATTTAGCTTATATAAATACTTTTTTTTACTACAAGTGTCTTAACTTCCGCATTATAATATTTTTCCTAATTTAAGGATAACAATGTTGAGTCAAAAATAGATAGAAAAATTAATATTTATTTCACAAACGGTATTTGTTTATATTGTAATAAAAAATTAATGTGGGTTGTTAAAAAATATTTTAGAGTTGAATTAGCATGTATTGGTACAGAAATGTGTTAACACGATCATTAACAGTTCCATTTTATGCAAAATTTAGTTTGAACTTTTTTCATGCATGTGAGAGAAACTGTTAACGGAATCAAATTCATTAAAATATTGCGGATTAAGTTATGAACAAAAATATATTCAGTTTACTAACTTTTATTAAAATAAGTAAAACTACAAAATGTAAAACGTATAATTTAAAATATTTTTTTTGTCGAATTATTTATTTTTTTACTATATTTTTTTACGAATTCAAAATTAACTGACAATGACGAATGCTAATGTTATTTTTTTTTAAATTTCAACTTTAGAAGAATTTTCATTAAAAGTAATATTTGCACAAAACGTATTAAGATAGAAAACATTTCATTTGTTCCCTAAGCAAATTGGAAATGCTAATTCATAAGACCTTTTTTTATAATTATAAAAATAAATTATATATTAAAAGTATAAATGCTGTAGAATTATATTTTAAAAGAATAAATATATTAAAGAATAAAACTGGCAAAATTGAATACTTATTTACAAAGCATAAGAATCCCATTTTTTTTGGAATGAAACCTACATTGCCCCTTACAACAATGGCACGAGAAACTTTATGTTGAAAAGATAATTTAAAGAAATTTAGTTTTTCATAAATCAGTTTGGAATGACGACATAATACATGCCGCAATGATATCGTATTATTTGCTTACAAATAGGTTCAAATCTTTCTATTTTATTTTAAAAAGTAGGTGTAATTTCTTTTTTACACTTAATTTATTAATTATCAAATCAAATTCTTTTTACTATACTCATACTTTATCGTAAAATTTTTGCTCCATTAAAATAAATTGATATTTTCAATGCACATTTTGTAAGCTTACTAAAATAACTTTGACTTGAAAGAATGAATTTGTACAAAATACATAGTGAATCAAATGTTTGACTTAAAATAAAATTAAAATTCTATAAAATATTTAACGATTAGATTGGATTCGAAACTTACTTGTATTACTTTTCGATATTATTTTTTTAACATTTTTTTTAATGTTTGAACTTCAGTTTTGCAATATTTTCTCTAACAATTAAACGCTATTATCTTATAAAGGTTCTATTTAAGAATTTTCGTGATTAAAATTCATAACAGAAATTAAATTACAAATACATTAAGACAAACAAGCTGGTTTGCCTGACAGCTGTCACCAAAACCATTTTTGACGCAAGATTTTAGCGCTTCAAAAACGCTCAGTTTTAATTATGACTTATCAGCCAATTAAATGGCAATGTTCATAAAAACAACAGTGTTAAGAAAATTTAGCTATTTCTTTTTATTATTAAGCTTTTTTTTATTCAAAATACATAACATTTAAAAAGAATGCGTGCAAATTGATTTTCAATTACTGTTTATTCACGTAAGCTGCTGATTAGCGTGTATAAAAGGGATAGCTGCTTGACTCGGCAAACTCATTGTTAAATTAATTTAAGAATCAACTGAATTTTTTATGAGCTTTATAATTTATTCCAAAGTATGCATTTGATGAGCTTTATGTATCCGGCATTGCAAGGGTGTTAACAGTGGACCTCAACGGTGATTTGTATTTTATGAAAACTTATTTTGTGGCATCAATCCCACTTATCACTGGTTAACACCGATCAAGGAAGTTATATTGCCCTTGATAATCTCAGCATTATTATAATTTTTAAAATGCGATTGGATTCAGACCCTTCGAGAAGTTTGAGGGACCTCTACGTTAATCACTTTTTAAATAACCAATTCTGACAAATAATGTATAACCTTGTCAAGATAAAATTAAGGATCAAAAACGCAGTTGAACTATAATTCACCTAGATTAATGTTAATTCGCAAGTACTGCAATACGTGGAGAACATTGACGATTCGGAGAAGTATTCAGCAGATTCAGAATAGTTATCGCCATTATTGTCATGGGATGCTGTCGCGAATATCTTTCAATTATCGACAACATCTGACAATTAATTCCTGGACTTCCGTTGGCATTCACTGCGTTCCATACGTACAAAACATACATCCATATAAAGAACCAACTATTTTTGACGCATACATTTACCTCCACATCTTCATTTCTTACCATTTGATAAACATCAATTGAATTCAATATAGAAACATACTTGCAATATGATTCGTGCATAAAATCCAATAAAGGTTTCAAATAAAATAAGGACATTTAAATAAAAATCTTTCAGTTAAACCCACTTGCTTTTACATGTTTATATGCTGAATTTTTATTTGTACTAATTTTTTTTTTCAAATTAAAAAATTGTCAACCACAGCTTACAACAATGTTGTTCATATGGAGAAATCTGCTTCAGATTTGCCTTCCTAAAATTTTTGTGTTCGAATTTCGAAAAATCACTTCTGAAATGACGCTTTTAGTACCAAAAAAAATGAGCACATTTAATAAGACATTTTTTCTTCCTTTATTCTTTAACTTGGCATTGATAAATAACACATTAACTGACTAACCTATAAAAATTATTTGTATTGAGTTGACTTTTACTACAGAAAAACGTCATTATGAGCTGAATCCTGATGAAAATCGACATACTGTAATAAACACACTCAATAAACACACTGTAACAATAATATTGAGAAATTATATAGAATGGGAAATATACAAGTTTCACATCCAATATTAACGTGAATTTTTTCATTACGTTATTTGATATATTTAAAATTGTATTACATGATATCTCTATATAATATAAAATTGTAATTGTCGGACGCTTGAAAGCCACGTTACTTACGCGGCTTCAACCAATCAGAAACGCTGAAAGTAAGCTTAAGAGTTGGATGTCATCGCATTGACCAATTAACCCTATCAGTCCCAAAAATTTACTACACTACAGAAGCATCTGATATTCGCAAAATAAGCTTATTTTAGGTCAAATATACGAATTCAATAAGAAAAAAAAAATCCATTGAAATTTTTTATATGGTTTTCGAAACAATGCCAAAATTCTTTAACTGTGGAAAACAAAATAAAAATATATATATCGCCTAAAAACAATTCGAGTTATATATTTTAAGGTATCTGACCATATTATTAAAAAAAAATTAGTAATTATTTTAACCGAAATAGTTTAAATTGTGTTTTAAATATGTGGAACTGAAGTGAACTTATCAAAAATCAGGAGAAACGCTTGTTGACTATTTTCTAAATAAAAAAAAATAGTAGTTCTGACTTCTATTGAGATTAAAGTAAAATTTTGTCTGATAGAACAAAGTGTGAAGAATCGAATGATGTGTGTTTGGATGTCATAGCGGGACATAAACATTTTGAAAAAAATATTGAAAGTGATGATGCCAAATGGCATCACTGGGACTGAAAGGGTTAAATCGTTTTTCACTGATGAATAATATCTGTTTGCTGGTCGGCAACAGGGCACTCGAACTTTTTTTATGTTTTGAGTTTTGAGACGCAATTAAATTTATTATACTCCAAGAGCGATATAACGAAGGATTTACTGTGCTTAATAAAAATTGGTATATTGAGTAAATAATGGTACAGCTATAATGTAATAGAATGCTTAGTGATTGCAGACTTTTAGTGAAATTAAAAATGTAATGAAGGTTTGCTATACTTATCGAGTTGTATGAGACATGAAGTGGAATGTTTAGAGTATTTGTGCATTTTCGCTGTTTGGCAACGAAATTTAAAACTCTAAAACGAGACTGGCCATTATATCATAGATATTCCTAACTAAGAAATAATAAAGTAAATTTAAAATCAACAAGTAACTGTTATTTTGATTTGCATAATGTTGCATCGGCTGCTTAATGGCTATTACTAATGATGGAGAATAGAAATTTGTCCGCTCAACAGAATCTACGAGGTCGTAGTGATAGCCAAAGAAGTCGCCGACGTGAAAGAAATCGTAGAAGCCATGCTAAATGAATTTGTTGATAAGTATAGATGAATTTAATTGTGGACATTTTCTTTAGTTATTAAAATATAGGATATTTAATATAGTTCAGTACATCTTGAAGTTTAATGAACAGGAAGCATGTTTTATTTAGTGCAGATTGCATAGATGAGCATTCCTGAATTGGCAGTATCCTCATATTAGTCTTGCATGTTTGTTTGCTTAGCAAACAAAGAGGAATTGCGTAGCAATTCTCGGGGGTTGGCGAGCGGTAGCGAGCAGGGTGCTTTGCCCCCTAGTTGAGGAGTAGTATTAGAAATTTTAAATTTGGTATTACTTCAATTTTTTTGTAAACAAAAAAGTTTCGGTAAATGTTAAAATATCTTTATTATTAAAAATATCCAATAAACGAAGGTAGAGTGTTATGTTAAAATAATTTAATTACAATTAAATTCGTTTTGGAAAATAAATTGTTCTCAAAAGTTATTTAAATCTTTTGTTTAAGCGGTTCTAATAAACAGTTGCAAAATTCGTGATTTTATACTTGTGTACTAATGACCAAAAACTCCTCTTTCAATTCTGAACGTAAGCGCAAAATAATTTAAATCCATTCAATTTAAGCCGGTCTGTGACTTTTGAACAGAGAAAAATACATTAAGGAAAAATGAAGATGGGAAGGCAACCATAACCAAAGCACTAAGCTTCACCGCAGTAGCACGGAAACATTTAATGCAGATAAGGTCGCCAACATTTTTTTTTTAATTCTGAAAGCAAAAACAAATTATTTCCATACATTCAATTGAAGCCGGTCTATGACTTTTGAACAGAGAAAAATACATTAAGGAAAAATGAAGATGGGAAGGCAACCATAACCAAAGCACTAAACTTCACCGCAGTAGCACGGAAACATTTAATGCAGGTATGGTCGCCAACATTTTTTTTTAATTCTGAAAGCAAAAGCAAATTATTTCCATCCATTCAATTGAAGCCGGTCTATGACTTTTGAACTGAGAAAAATACATTAAGGTTTGGTTTGGTTTGGTTTGAATTATCGTCGCACTAGAGCTACACGAGGGCTATTAAAATACATTAAGGAAAAATGAAGATGGGAAGGCAACCATAACCAAAGCACTAAACTTCACCGCAGTAGCACGGAAACATTTAATGCAAGGTAAGGTCGCCAACAATTTATTTAATTTCAAAATACATTAACATTTCGTATAACTTTTACATTCCTGAATATTATTTAAAAGTTTCTTCGAAAATTGTATTCTGTAAACAGGGATCGCTGATAAAGTAAAAATTAACTGTTATTTAAATAGCAATTTTTGAAAAAAAATAATGTGAAATTAAAGTATCAACAAATAAAGTAAACAAAAAAATCGAGTTGGTATGGTAACTGTCATTTAGAGCCCCTTAGACACAAGATTAAAAAAAAACCTTCATAATTAAAGCCATCTGAATTAATTTAGCTCTAATATATTAAAATTATGTAATACTAGGAGGCAAAGCCCCCTGCTCGCTACCGCTCGCCAACCCCCGAGAATTGCTACGCAATTCCTCTTTGTTTGCTAAGCAAACAAACATGCAAGACTAATATGAGGATACTGCCAATTCAGGAATGCTCATCTATACAATCTGCACTAAATAAAACATGCTTCCTGCTCATTAAACTTCAAGATTTACTGAACTATATTAAATACGCTATATTTTAATAACTAAAGAAAATTTCCAATTAAATTCATCTATACTAATCAACAAATTCATTTAGCATGGCTTCTACGATTTCTTTCACGTCGGCGACTTCTTTGGCTATCACTACGACCTCGTAGATTCTGTTGAGCGGACAAATTTCTATTCTCCATCATTAGTAATATCCATTAAGCAGCCGATGCAACATTATGCAAAGCAAAATAACAGTTACTTGTTGATTTTAAATTTACTTTATTCTTTCTTAGTTAGGAATATCTATGATATAATGGCCAGTCTCGTTTTAGAGTTTTAAATTTCGTTGCCAAACAGCGAAAATGCACAAATACTCTAAACATTCCACTTCATGTCTCATATAACTCGATAAGTATAGCAAACCTTCATTACATTTTTAATTTCACTAAAAGTCTGCAATCACTAAGCATTCTATTACATTATAGCTGTACCATTATTTACTCTATATACCAATTTTTATTAAGTACAGTAAATCCTTCGTTATATCGCTCTTGGAGTATAATAAATTTAATTGCGTCTCAAAACTCAAAACATTAAAAAAAGTTCGAGTGCCCTGTTGCCGACCAGCAAACAGATATTATTCATCAGTGAAAAACGATTTAACCCTTTCAGTCCCATTGATGCCATTTGGCATCATCACTTTCAATATTTTTTTCAAAGTGTTTATGTCCCGCTATGACATCAAAACACACATCATTCGATTCTTCACACTTTGTTCGATCAGACAAAATTTTACTTTAATCTCAATAGAAATCAGAACTACTATTTTTTTTTTATTTAGAAAATAGTCAACAAGCGTTTCTCCTGATTTTTGATAAGTTCACTTCAGTTCCGCATATTTAAAACACAATTTAAACTATTTCGGTTAAAATAATTACTAATTTTTTTTAATAATATGGTCAGATACCTTAAAATATATAACTCGAATTGTTTTTAGGCAATATATATATTTTTATTTTGTTGTTTTCCACAGTTAAAGAATTTTGGCATTGTTTCGAAAACCATATAAAAATTTCAATGGATTTTTTTTCTTATGGAATTCGTATATTTGACCTAAAATAAGCTTATTTTGCGAATATCAGATGTTTCTGTAGTGTAGTAAATTTTTGGGACTGAAAGGGTTAATTGGTCAATGCGATGACATCCAGCTCTTAAGCTTACTTTCAGCGTTTCTGATTGGTTGAAGCCGCGTAAGTAACGTGGCTTTCAAGCGTCCGACAATTACAATTTTATATTATATAGAGATATCATGTAATACAATTTTAAATATATGAAATAACGTAATGAAAAATTTCACGTTAATATTGGATGTGAAACTTGTATATTTCCCATTCTATATAATTTCTCAATATTATTGTTACAGTGTGTTTATTGTCTGCAATGTGTCTCTTCCCGTCAGAACCCAAATATGGGAAAGGTGTCAAAATACTCAGAATGAACAGGGAAAGTAATACCGCTACTTTTAAGTTCAAATGACTTTTTTTCGAAAGTTATATTTTTAACATGATTTCATAAGCCTAATATGAAAAATTTTGATCTCTCTTGTCTCATAGAATGTTTCATCAGATTTACTGAAATGTTTAGTTTGAATTCATGTTTATCAATAAAAATATATGGATAAAATTTTTAATTGAAGGGGAAAATTATTTTAATTTCATACTATTACACTTGAGTTGTACTTGGTTGAATTTTTTGTTGTAGTTGCGGTCTATAACATCCAGAAAAGTGCCATACCCACACCCCCTACATTTAGTATCTAGCTACATTTAATTTTTTACAAAATATTTTTTAGCCCTGGCAAATTCTAAAATCTTACAACTATATAGCCAAATTTCTATATTGAAGTTTCGTTAAGTATGTCACTTTAATAACAGTTCAAATTCTATTAAAATATTTTAGTAAGGTCCAATTTTCATTTGTTGCGAGCTTTTTAAATGAGAGGTCAAAATTTATGTGCATAGTTTCCAGTTCTTTTTGGAAAACAAATTTTACATGCAAGTTGTTTAAATCTTTTGTTCAAGATGTTCTGAACAACAGTTACAAATCTTCGTAATTTTACTCTTGTGTACTAATAGCCAAAAACTCTTCTTACATCACTGAATTTAAAAATCGAATATTTAATTTATATTCATACTATTGACTGAGAAAAAGGGTTAAGAATGGCAACCACAACCAAAACATTAAACTTCATCGCAGTAGCACTGAAACATTTAACGTATGTGTGGTCTCCAAATATAATTAACAATTTCAAAATACGCTAAGATTTTGTATATAGCTTTATATTTTCAAATTTCTGGAAGATAATTTAAAATTTTTAGTTGACTGTTTACAGATTTAAGTAATAAAATAAAACAACTGTTATTTACATTTAAAAGGGAGATGAAATTAATGTATCAACGAATGAAGAAAAATAACTGAGTTTGTATTGTAACTGTCATTTAGAAAATCTTTGACAACAGATTTAAACATCTTAAAAATCAACTTGAAAAACTAATTTTATCGTACATTTTTTTTGAAAATTTACTCATGAATATAGTTAAAGCTATCTAAATTAATTTAGCCATAAAAGATTAAAATTATCTACATGCAAAAAAGGCAAAGTCCTGACTGATTCATTCATCAACGCCCAGCTCAAACTACTGGAGGTACAACTATCAAATTTTAGGAAAATATTTTTTTATATCACAGGCGTCATTTAAAAAGCGATTTTTTGAAATTCGAACCTGAAAGGGTGTAAGAAGGGAAAACGTGAGCCAATTCTACCGGAATAGCATTGTAAAATTGGAAGTTATACTTATTTCATTTTCAATTTAATAGAAATTTATAATAAAGTGAATATGAAGTGAAAATAAAGTGTAAACACGTAAGTTTAATGGGTAGGATTGTTTTTGAATATCAATGTATTGAATTCAAATATTGATTTTTAAAGAATGTCATTTAATTAATGTTTACCAATGGTAAGAAATGAAGATATTGCTGCAATGTCTCATGCCAGTAAAGGGGATGACTGTTCTAGATTTTATTAATGCTTCTAAGAAACGTCGATTCTCTTTACGCATAGCGTATTTTCTTTATGTTTACGAGTTGGCAGTTTGGTACAGATGTGATATAATGGCCGAATGAAATTTTGTCATTGGCGGCTTTTGGCGAAGTTGAAATTTAAAGGAGAGTTATAGCTATTCTCATCCAGTTATATTTGTTAGGGATAGTTTGAATATTCGTTGCACTAGAACTATACATGAGAGCTATTGGCCTCTGGCGTCGAAAATTAGAACCACAGTCAAGTGACGAGCCACACTTGAGTAGGCACCCAATACAAATTTTAAGGGTGAACGCAGCGTTTGGACTTATGTACCCGAATCTGAATATGTTGTTACCTATCGCCAGCAAGGCGAACGCCTTTAACAACTGGGCTCCCCAACCCTTTCGAGTGGTCGAATAAAGAGTGAAATTTTTACCATATTTGGGGCATTTTCGGGTGTAGAAATGCAAATGGAAATTGTCTATTATATCATAGCTATTCTGGCAATTTTGACATGGGCTATGGGAAAGCCCTCTAACTCTTGGAGGGGCCTGAATACAATAGGACTTTTTTTAAAAAAAATAGTGCTGTTATTCGAATGGAAAGAAATTATAATATACTGATGGAGTGCTGACTGGTGGAAAGGGGATCAATTGGTATAAAAAAAAGTTTACACAATAAACAATCACCGTTAGTAAGGGAAAGGGTACACCCATGCAACGCCGGGTTTATGAAGCTAGTACCATATATCATGCAACATAAATTATAATATATATTAATTCAAAATTAATTTAGTATTTCGCGATAATATATTGATGTGAAACTTATTTCCCTTTATAAAACAAATCCCGATATTATTATTATGAGTGTCTCTTGTAGTCTGCAGTAAACCTCCTCCCCGTCAGATACAAAAATATGGGAAAGGTGTCAAAATAAATAGAATGAACCGTGAAAATTATTATATAGTAATTATTATATTTTTGAGACTATTTCATAGGCTTATCATGAAACAGTGCGATCTATCTGATTTTAGGTAATGTTTCATCAGATTTACCGAACTCGGTTTGGTTTTGATTGATGTTTAAATACAAATATATAGAATATATTTTTTTTACTAGGGGAGAAAATACCTTTTAATGTAATGCGATGCACGGAAGTTGTATTTGGTTGATTTCTTTTGTTGTCTAAAATAATCCATTTAAAATGCCATTGAACATTCCCTTTGTCATAATAATAGTTACATTTCATTTTTTCATATTTGAAGAGTACACGGGAAAAACCGATTCATTTTTCAGAGAAGTTTCCCTAGCAGACCACTTTGGCGATGATAGCGAGTGATCGCCTAAACTTGTGTAAGGAAACCAGTCCCTACCACAGATATCATAGTTGAACTAACAGGGTGGCAGATCACGTGACCTCCAATGTTAACGACCGGACGCGCAAGGAGCTTCCAGAAGAGCCCCAAATGAAGTCAGTGGTGTAGGTCACGTGATATGCCACTCTACTTTAACTACTCTCTCTGTGGTTCCTAGCTACCAAGGTTCAGGCGATTGGCGATCCTGACGCTTGGACCAAGTGAAGATGGAAGAGAGAAACCGGTTTTATGCCGCCAAGCAGGCAACTGCGGGTGTCCCCCTAATAAATCAATCGCTTCTTCCCGTGTACTCTTCATTTGTTATCACTGATGGCACTTTCTTAATTACAGTTTAAGCATAAACAGCCAAACTAATATTACTACTTATATTTTTACTTCAAAAGATGTACAAGGCAATTTTCGGGATACAGATTACAGAATTATAGTTTTTAAGTACATGGTAGTATTATTTACATATTTTTGAAGAATTATATTTCAGGAAATTCAGAAAAGCTCACCCTAAATGCTCATAAAAGTCTATATCAAATAACTTAGTGCTATCTACTGTGATGCGCACGATTACGGCTTAAATATCAAATCAAACTAAAAATGCTATTTATTTTTTAAGCGCTGTAAAGATTCCTTTTTTAGAATCATCTAAAAAAGTATAAATACGTTACAGTAACATTTACAATTGAAGTAATTTGTTAAAATTCTTTTAACGAAGTAAGTTTATTTATAATTTTTTTTTACAAGAAGTGTCCAAGTTTCCGGAGTATAATTTAATTGCCAAATTTAAGGATAAAAAGTATAGTGTTAAGAATGACCGATACAAATTTTAACATGAATTTCATGCACTGAATTTGCTAATATTTTGATAATTATTTAAAATCTATCTTTGTGCGTTGTTTAAAAATGGTGCTAAAAGATGTGTTTTACACAATATAATAATCGTTCCACTTTTACAAAAAGTTGTTTTCCAACTTTCCTCGTAGGAGAAAAAACATTTAAATAAATCTATTCTTTTAGATTTAGAGTAATTAAATCACAAAATATTTTATTTGTCCCAACTAACTTTTTTATATAAATTGAACCACCTGTTAAGAAATTAACATTCCTATTGAAAACAAAGTCGCTCCCTTTAACTTCTGGTGCAATCTGTTTAAAAATACTTTACAATCAAGCTACAGAGAGAAAATAAAGATATTGTTACGTCACTACCCAACGCACCCCGTTTAGCTCCCAGACGCATTTTCAGCTTTTTTAAGCATGAATAACTTCGAAAATATTTGGAAAATATTTTTATGTGATACATTCATTCAAACACCGAAATCATTAACAATAAGAAACAAAAATTATTCTTTGGGGCAAATCATGATGAATATAATGCATAAGAACAGATAACTGATTTTTAAAATTAATGTTCATTTTAATTATTATCTATTTTACATGTATTGAGTATTTTAACCAAATATGTACAGCAAGTTATGTTTGGTTTAGGACAATTTGAATAAATCAGCGATTTGGTTGGAGAAGCGTAAGCGAAGAGTTTTATAATTTTCTCAAGAAACCTACATAAACGATACTCAATATTAGTTCTTATGAATAAAAAATTGTTTAGGTTCGAATTATTTTTGAAACTAAGTATACCGTACAACAGATAAAAAATGAAAACAATAAAAAAATCAGATTAAACAAAATAAGGACCTGGTATATTTGTTAAAATTTTCAGACTAATTTCGTAAAAGGTAGGAATTAGGACTTTTAAAGCGTATATACTGTGTAAATTCTCTATTTTAACTGTTAATAATTGTTTTGTTTAAAATAATCAATAAATTTTCCTCGATATGTACTTCTTTAAATAATTTTTGCGCTTTATTATACTTAATGGCATTACTTAAAATGTGTTTAGTTAAAAAATAATTTGTTCCCAAAAAATATTTGAATACTAAATCATTAGAACTTTTATATTTTGAATGAAGATCTAAGAATATATAATTTAAAATAAATTACATTGTGTCAAAGTTGTGTTAATTAAGATGTTTCGAAAAATAAGGACCATTTTAAGATAAAATTTCTATAAATTAAATTATGAGATTCTTTTTAACTGGATTTGAAAATACGTATGAACTTATCTTGAGCAGATTCTGAAAATGTCATTACATTACAATTTGTTTACCCAACTTTTGTTTTTAATTCGTAAAAAAAGTAGGCACTGATATGCTTACGATACCCATCTGTCTGTCCGGTACCACCCTTCCACAATCGGTTCGATTCGTTGGATCTTAAATTCTTTTTTGAAAGAAAGGTATGAACTCAGAGCTTCTTTAATTATTTACTCAACATTAGAAGCTATAGTAAAAATTGCTATAAGTCGCATTTGTTCCTGAGGATCAACGTCTCCCACTATCTAGAAAATTCAACGTATGAATTTCTTAAAATTTTATTTCTAAGACTCTTCGATACTATTTTTTAATTGAAAAGCATACACAATTAGTTAATAAATTGTTATTAAATGAAGGGGATTTACGCCAGTGTTTCCACTTTTCCTTCCGACTGCCTAATACTATAATTATTTCAGTGAGTATCATAGGCAGAAAAAAAAATAGTTATGTTTTATTAAAAAGTTAATTTTTGTTTTTTTTTTAATTAAAAATTTAGCTTTTAGAATCACTAAAATATGTTTACTTTTTAAAAACCTGAAAAATGTCTAAAATGAATTCCGGGAATATGATGACACCTTTTAAGGAACAGCCGTTAAACCTATTAGGAATCATTATATAGTGAAAACAAACCTTTTTTAACAGCGTAGGTTAATTAAGTTCTTATGCAACTTGCTGTTTTAATAAAAAAAATGTCTCTACCTCATTATAAAAATATTTTTCAAAGCGTTTAAGAAGCAGATTTTTTAAAAAATTAATTGAAAAAATAACTCTTTACACAGTGAAGGTTTAGTAATCATTTACAGTCTAAACTTATTCAAACTAAAAATGGATGTCGAAATTCAGAATGTGATACAAAATGCATTAATTAACCATCAAATCAAATTTCAGTTAAATACCCGAGTTCAAATAAAGGAGAAACTGTGACAATAGTGAAATTGTCACTAAAGAAACAGCACTTTATAAAAGTATTATTAGCTGTGTTAAGCTGCTAAGTTTATAGCCTTATTTAAAGTCAATAATTATTGAAATGAAAATTATCTTGTAATGTTATATACTAAAATATCAAAAAAGTTAAAAAAATAATAAACTAAAATATTGAAACATTTAAAAATTGGCAAACAGATTTTTCAAATATAATTTTACAGAAAAAATATTTGAACTATTTAAAAAAAATTGCTTATCGAGTCCTGTAAGTCAGATATTACATAAAAATTAAAAATAAAAATGTTTATAAAAATATTTAATGCTGTTGGGGAAATGTAGGCGAGAAAATCATGTTTTTCCACATTTATTACATATTGGTCCTTTAGTTCGGAGCTTCGTGGTCATTGGCCCTTAAATAAAATAACGTTCAAATATGCGATAATATTTCAAAGTGTAGAACTCTCTCTACGTATATAATTCAAAATCTGTTTTACTAGGGTAGACTGACCAGTGAGTGAACAGGCTCCAGTGAATGAACATTTGGTAAATATAATTAAAAAAATAAGAATTGAAAATCATTCCACTGGATTGGCTACACTGACTTCCTCCCATGTAGTAGGAAGCTATCTTATAATGGTTGGTTGCCCTGGTCATTATATCCTGGTGTTCATTCACTGGCGAACGTGACGTCTTAAACTTTCATTCAACTGGTTAGTCTACCCTAACTAAATTTTTATAACTATTAGAGTATTGCAGCATTCATTGATTTGATAATTTATTTTTTAAAAAAAGTGTTAGAAACAACAAGTATGCTCGATAAATAATTTATACAATAAAAATATATCAAGATTTTTTTTTTATGATTGGAAAATCCTTTCTTTATTAACTTTATCAAAAAAGTATAAGGTTGTTTAGCATTAAATTAGCACCACCTCCTTTTGAATTAATTATATAAATAATGAAAATATTTACTGTGCATAAATAATTCTAAAAGTGAATTCCCATGCGTTTGATTTTATTCCTATAATTACGAAATAATTTTGCCATGAGAAATACTTTTAGACTAAATTGTGCCCCAATAATTAGACTTAGCATGATGCTCATTTGGAGTTTACTTATTATGTTTGTTTATTAAAACCCCTTAGAGGTAAAACAAAATGTCGAAATTGTTAAATAAAGACACTGTAAACTGCATAATTTATATTGTTACTTTTAATTGGTTGATAAATAGGACTACTTTTTAGACTTAGAATTATGCATTATTGAAAATGAGTTGTAACAAGCATTTTTTAATAGATATTAACAAAAATGTCAAAAAAAGGTCTAATTGCATGATGTTGTTTTGGTGCTTCTCTAGCACTTTCCTTACTGAAGAGCCCGCAAACCCCGAAAAACTAAGGATTCGATTATGTTATTCCCATAAAATATTACGAGGAAGCAAAACTCCTTCGTAGCGAAAGTGTTAAACCCACACAGGAAGTCGCATGAGTTAATCGTTTTGTCAAACAATCGGTTGTCTGGCTTACAACAGTTTGGACCAGCCAAACCTCATCTAAGCTAGGTACTATATATATATCGGCTTAGCTTTGGTAAAAAGTTTTTTTCAAATCCATTTGTCGCTAGAAAGTTTCAAAATACAATAAACCTTAAAACTTCTTATGGTAATTTATTTTAAAGGAATAGGTGCTATGTTTTTTTTACATAGTTTAAAATTTAATTACGATTGCAATTTTCAGTTTGAAACAAATTTAATCCAAGAAAAAAAACCTCTAAAAATGCATCGTATGAAAAGGAAATTTAGAAATTTGATGAAATAACATGAAAGTGAAACGTTTCAATTTGGCACTTCCTACAAAATTAGATGAGATATTTTCCCTGAAAGTTTGATATAAAACAAAAGCTTGGATTCGGCTAAGATCACTTAAAATACGTGTAGACGTTCGACACGAAGGCTAGTTGTATTATCTACATATTAAAAGTTTATAAAGATATATGTGAACCCACTTACTGTAATAGGGATTGCCTGTATTCCAATAACTCAGCCATGATACGAAGATGCGTTCAAATGTTTTATTTTATCGAATTCCATTTTCCCTCAACAAATTAAGGTTGAAAAATATTTGACACAAGAGAGTAAATTTGACTTTAAACATTTCCTTAAAGACTTAACACGAAAGCATACCATACCAACACATAAGTTTTCGGATTGAGTTTAAAAAAATAAAATAAAGTAAGACTAATGAAAACTAGAATACTGAACGCTTTATGTGAAACAAACTAAGTGACACAAAAAAAACTAATAAAAAAAGAAAACTTTTGTTTTGTTTGCTAAAAATATTTTAAAAAATCTTATACGGGTGGTTTAAATGGGATAAAGAAGATTGAAAACACTCGAGAATATACACAATATACATTATAGAAAAAAAGCTTCCAACTAGAACATTCCAATATGACCCAAGGCTATGGGCTTTAAGAACTCGACGAGTGTCGACTTTTGAGAGAAACGTCAGACAACTGTAAGATGCGTTCACATGCAAGGTATGGCATGTCGAGTTACCTCGGTCGAGTTTAAAAGACGGTCGAAGCCGGGAAAAATTCCCTTTTCCCTCCCCGTAGGCCGGCTTTTTTGTTAACTGTAAGAATATGGAACCTAAGCAGGCACCGTCTTTTTACAACCCACTAAGTCCCCTGTTTTTCCTAAAGGGAAAAAATACATTGGTAGAAGTATGTTTGTGAACGTGGCTATTGGGTTTAATTTTGGACAACATAATCAGTAAATGAATTAAATATTTACTACATTAGCGTGCTATATGTTTATAATATTTTTTTTAATTATTTTATTGGACTCTGAAGGACATTTAAAGTGCACCCCCTTACACGGGGTATTTGTCGGACATTTTTGGCTGCACGGACCGTTTATAGGTCGGCAGCTATTTTGGCGATGGCCGGACCCGAACCAACCTGGGAACTTTCGCATTCTAGGCGAGTGCCTAATTTTTTAATTGAAAAAAAAAATGTGTTTAAATTTTTTAAATAAAATTTTAAAAATTCAAAAACATGAAACTTTTGATGTTTGTGAAATTTGATATAATTTGAAATTTTATCATTCAAAACAATTTATTTTTGATTTACACTCTTCCTTTAGGTTCATTTTATAAACTGTTTTCGCGTTTTGTTTACTAAATTGAACAAAGTTTTTTAAAAAAATATTTTGTTTGAAATCTACATTAAACTCATAGTAAGGAAACCAAGGAAAAAATATAAATGGAAAAAAAAAATAACCAATAACAGCAATTCCCGAAGATAATTTAAAGATGTTTGAAAAATATGTGTGGAAATTTTTTTAACGCTATGGGAAGTAGATTTCAAGTTATGTCAATTCAAAGTCAAAATATCATCGAAAGCACGATCAAGGATAAAAACAGCTTTGAGGTGTGGACGCGTCGCCACAGAGGTTTGGAAATTTGTTGGCCTTAAAATGCATATTGCTCGCGGACAACACAGAAGTCATGACACAAGAAATTAAATATCTCGCTTCCTACAGCAGATAATTTTTTTTTTGTTTCAAATTATTCAAAAATAATTGTGTTATTTTTTAACATAATATTTTTAAAAAATATTTTTCAAGGTTTTGCGTCCCGGACCCCCTTAAATTTTATAACTATTTTCATTTGGCAAAAGTTTGTTAGCTGTGGAAGTTGTTCTCCTTTGGGGATTACAGTCTAATATATATTTTTTTTATTGACGGCGACTTATGGCAATCAATGAAAAACTAAAATAGGCTTGTTATACTCATCAAGTTGTGTCAAAGTTGAATGTTTTAGATTTTCACGGCTTCACTGATTGTCTACGTATTTTTTTTTAAATTAAGCAATGTATTTTATTAAACCCCATCTAAATTTGTGATGATATTTGGGTCACTGGGTAAATCAAACGTAGTAAATTTTCCATACATGTCCACATCTAACTTTTTTCAAATAAATTTCGAAAAAGAAAACCGTCTACGATTGTGATTACACTGTGTTAAGTTTAAAGAAATTATTCGGTGTTATTTTATATGTATAAATTATTTAATAATGTATATATTCTCTTCGTTTTAAAAATAATAATTACTAAGCATTAACTGACATTTAAATGCACTAAACTTTGATTATTAATTTTTTTTATTGCATTTATATTCAAATAGCAGCTTGGTTTAAAGATATTTTGTAAAGGGTTACACTGAAACTTTCAGTAAATATTTGAACCACTACTTTTGATTATAAAACAATCATAAAATTTCGGTTTTGCTTGCAATCTTAAGATATTATACAGGGTCACTGTTACTTATTTACTGAAGGATCATTTTCTTTGTTTGAATTCATGTACAACATGCATTGCATAGGTAGTTATTCACGTAAAATAGATTGCCTACTTATATATTTAAAATATTTAGGTTTGATTTCCCAATTACACTGAAATATATTTAAGTTAAAATATATTACCCAATAGCATAGATAAATACGTTAAAATGTATTGATTAATTACAAACAAGTGAATTCTATCGGCCAAATCTATTTTAGTTTGATGCTATTAAACTATAATTACTCAATTTTTTTCTCTCGTTTTCAAATATATTGTAATCGTTTGAAAATAAACTAATGAGTCAATGGTAATAATACCTAGCTAACTCGTAAGTATTAGAGTTGTTACAAAAAACTACTTTTTTTTTGTCGAAACATCTTTATTCTTACGCAGGACAACTTTATTCCGAGATGATTATCAATGAGCGAAATCCCAACTATTTCTAAAGAAGTTAAAACTGATCAGCACGAAAAGTTACCCCAGAAAGGCACCGGTATTGTAAAAAGGGTCAGGTCCACAAAATGATTTCCGTTCATAATATTTTATTACAATATTAAACTTCAAAGCATAGTTTTTCGACGAACATGGGTTCTTTTTACATTTAGAGAGTCAGTATACATATACAAGCTCCACCTAATATATACATCTAGAACTAATTTATTTAGTTTTCTTGGAAAAAAAAGAATTTAGTATGTTCTTTATACAAGTTATTATTTAATTAAAGGGTATCATTGATCAAGAAATCTAAAATAGCAGGATCGCATTAATTGCAAAGAAAAAACGCCCCTAAATCCAATTTATTTTAGCAAATATCAAAAGTGCTACTCGTAATGAATCTTCTGCTAGCTATACTTGTCTCGATAAAATTCAGTTATTGATTCGGTTCATACGAACTACTAAATATCTGAAAAAGTGCCATGGTTAAAAATGCCATTCCTACTTATTTTATTTAATTAAAAGAAACCGAACGCATATTAAAAATCATTTAATATCACAGAAAAAAACTTACCCCTTCATTTAATCCAATTCAGGATACGTATTTCCAAGGCCTTTTTTCGGACAAGATAACTTGAGATTAGAAGAAAGTTCACACAGTTCATACCCAGATACGGGCTTTGAATATGACGGTCGATAAAACGTGGACCAAACTGGCCGGGAAACAAAACAATAACGTTTTAACATTAACTTGACTAATTTTCAGGTTTTAAACAACCTATCGCTTTCAGTCACATGGTCTAAAATAGTCACAACTGGCCGAAGCTATCTGGAGTTCGAGTTTAGTTCACGTAGTTTAAAACTTCTTGTGGAACATTGTAATGCACTGAAATTGAAAGTAGTATGGAGATTTTTACACTGGATTAATTGATAAACTTGAATAACGCTACTTTCGAATTGTATACAAAAATCAATAAATTCCACAGATGATTGCAAAACATCACTCGATAAAACGAATGAAACAAGCTTCTTTGAAATCGAATTCCATAAAAACGTGGTTCAAATTCCACAAAAACGTTTTTCGCAAAACTTAAAATGTTGCCAATTGTAATATGTTTTATTTAATAATAGCATATTGGTTGAAAAAATATCTCAACTAGATCTACTATTGGTGATGGATATTAATGTAAAGATTTGGTATAAATGAATTGAAGTCGAAGTAGAGCTACAAGAACAAGTTTTAAAGGAAAAGTTTTTTTTTTTTTAAATTATGCTTCGAATAAAGCTAAGAATTTTCAAGATATAAAATTAAATAATTTTATTGTTTTATATTTAAAATAATTTTGATGATTTTAATAAATATTTTTTAAATTCTTTTATTCTATTATTCACATTAATCAACAATTCTAGCTCCAGTTGAGACATTGCGATCAATATTTAATTTTTTACATTGCACGTATTACACATAATAAATTTTCTATAAGTTTTTATAGAATTGAATCAAACACGATATATATAGCAGCATGTTTAAATCTTATAATAAGAGCATTTTTACAATATTATATAAAAATTATGTCTTAGCCGCTACAAAAATTTGCTATCAACGGACAATTCAGTTGTTAAACAGATTTCCCTAAAAACTGTCGACTGGTCAGGGAGCTCGCCAGGCAGTCAGAAAGTCCCGTGCTCAAATCCCGGCATGTTCATGCACATTTGTATTGTGTGTTGTCTGTATTCGTTCGGAGTAGACTATGACATACATTATTGTTAAATATTTACAGTGGAAAGTCCCGTACAAACTCATGATATGGCCACTGTTTTGATTTGGGTGACTGCCCAGGTGTCGATTTAGTCCAAACTACGAGGCATAACACTTAGTTCAAATTACGAGGCGTAACAGGCTGTGTTAAAGCTCCCTGGAGGGTAAAAATTAACAACTGAAACCGTCAAATCTAGTAAATGCATATGAACTATTATGCACGGGTACAGGTCCCTGGAGAATACTTCCCTCCCCTTCAGGGACATGTCTAAATTGTGGAGGTGGTGCGCGATAGATTACAGCATCTGTCAGGTTTGTATGCGTGTGCGTGTGTGTGTGATTTTGAGTGAAAGTGTTTTTTTTTTGCTTTGGAGTGAATGTGTGTTTTTTTAAGTGAATGTGTGTGTTAATGAGTGAATGAGTGTTTGACAAGAATTAAATATCTGTGTGAGCGTGCTTTTTGTGAAGATATATAAAATCAGTGTGGTTTTTGTAAAGAGTATTAACAATCTGTGAGTGTGTAAATTTTAAGAAAGTATTAAAAATATCTTAAGATCTATAAAGTATTAGGAAGAGGTTAGTTGCGTGCCAGTGATCGGATGGATTATGAGTACTCACTGTGCTTAGTGTGGCAATTCGGGAAAGAGTATTTTAAAACTCTTAATTTATACACTTTTAGTTTTAGGAGTAATTTGGGAACTAGAATTAATTTTTAATTTTTTTTAATTTATAATCTGTTAGTTTTAGGTACATTTATTAGGTTAGTGACAGCATAAGATTTGTTATAGCATTGGATATTTTTTGCGACAAGTGTGGGATGTTGCGTAATAGTATTTTAATAAGTGTTTGTGGGATTTTGAGTGAATGTGTTTTTTTTTCCTTTGAGTAAATGTGCGTATTTATGAGTAAATGAGTGTTTGACAAGAATTAAATACCAGTGTGCGCGTGTTTTTTGTGACAAATATATAAAATCTGTGTGGTTTTTGTTAAAAGTATTTACAACTTGTGAGTGTAAACAACTAAAGATTAGCTGCAGTATATAATGTTTGTCACACTGGCGTGTTTATCAAAGTTCTGTTGGCGACTTTTGTTCAACCGCGAATCTAAATAAGGAGGATTGTCGCCATTAGTCCACAAGTGCGCCGTTAATTTAACAAACCAACTAAAGAACAGCTGTAGTATATAATGTTTGGCTTACTGTGGCGTGATTATCAAAGGCGACTTTTGTTCTTCGGCAATGTAAAGTTAGTTAAAGATGTTATTACAAAATAAAAACAGAAGGATCACCTTATCTCAATTTTTTTTTTGCAATTTGGCAATTACCCAGCTAACAAAAGTAGTTTTTTGAGGAATTCAGTGTGGAAACACCATTGACTGACACTGTAGTACTTTAACGGCACCAGATTAAGACACTTTCAGTGCTCATAATAATTTTTGCAGGACCAAATTATATAGTTAATGAGTAGGAAAATGTATTAAAAGGTTGAAGAACATCAGATTTATTATATGATTTATAAATACTCCCACAGCATTTAGTTTTTTTACTATAATTCAGAAATTACTGCTTAGCTTAGTCAGAGGTTTTCTTGTAAGCTTATCTGCGTTGTTTCACTGAGTAATCTTAAAGAATTAACAAGGTAATATTGGAGATATTTAAAAAAAAAAAACACTTTTAAGGTAGGCGAATACCCAAAATTCTAAAATTTTTACTATAACTTTAATCTTTTTCCAAATTTGGCATAGTGATGTCAAATATAATGAACAATGCTTTTAAACATAATTGATTTATTTTAAAGGGTGTTTTTCAACTAAAAAAAGGGGTTTACGCCAACACTTCTAGCATAAAAAGTTTTACATTAATTTACCTGAATTTTTTCACAGATGCTAATTCATTATATATCTGTGCCATGAACCTCTAACATCTGGTGAAAGTATACAAGTTTTTTTTAAAAAAATGTCCAAGTGTAAGTTTATCGAAAAAAAACCTTTTTTGTGTGGTTAATTTACAACATTTTTCTTAATAACTTTTTTTCTTGTAATTTGTATGTAACTCTAGAGGGTCATTGCATGTATCAGTTCAAAACGAAGAATTTAACACATAATAAATGTTCATAGGATGAAAATTCAATGTGGTAGACTTGCTGGCGTAAACCACTTTTTTTTAGTAGAAAAACACCGTTTAAAATAAATAAATTATATTTAAATAAAAACAAAAGCCTAAATAGTATTATTCATTATATTTGAAATCACCATGCCAAATTTGGAAAAGATTAAGGCAATAGTAAAAATTTTAGAAATTCGGGAAATTTTGGGTATTCGCCTACCTTAATTATAAATTTAAATATGTGGTTGAATTGTTAAGGTCTTTAAGCCACAAATGTCATACATTTTACTTCGGATTATTTCCTTTAACCTTGCATTCTCATCAAACTACTTTTTGAGATAGTCTTCGACATAGGTGTTGCCGACAAATATTTCAGAACGTCCACTTTTTGGTCTTTAACTATTCTGTCGACCCGATGCTTGATTAACTAATGCTAGCTGGCAATTAAGATTGCTCTTTAATTTTGAAAAAACTTGAATCAAATATGACAATAAACACGTTTAAACATAATTGACAAGTAGGGGAGAGTGTTGTACCTTGGGACGCTTGTACCTTGGGACACTGACAATTTCTAAGAATCTATTGGCAATATTCATACATTGTTTATTTCTAATAGTAGCCTTAACCAACTGACATCATCATAATAAAATTTAACAATAGCATCATTGAATTGATGAAATGGTGACAAAAAATAATATTTCATTACTCCAAAGTTAATATTTTTCTCATTCTAATATAATTTTCTACCTTAGTACTCTTACAAAAAGTCAACCGCATTTTATTTTCTTCATAAAAGAGAAGATTTTAAAATATTTTGGTTATGAGAAAATAATGATAATGCATTTGGATTGGCCACTATCTTGCTTTTATTTAAACCATGTAGTGTGTTGTACCTTGGGACAGTATTAATAATTTGATTAAATTCTTAATAATTTGGATAAATAAAAATATCTTTATTATTTATTTTAAGAGCAATTCCACGAAACATGTAAAATACAACTCAGCTTTGTTTTGGATATATTTTATAATGATTGAAGTTTGAAAATATAATTCTGGCAACACCTGATAAATATTTTTCCTACCATGTGATGAAATGTTCTAAAGAGCAAATTTTCTGATGTATTTTGAAATAAAGTTTGTTTCCTGACACAAATTAGTTCAAGTGTATGACTATTGACTGAATTATAAAGCATGTCCCAAGGTACAACATGATGTTGTACCTTGGGACAGTTTATCCTCTCTACTTTAAATGAGTGGCAATTTTTTTAATTTCAAGCTGCCAGAATTTAAAAAAATATATTATAGAGGAATATATTGGTGTGTTGAAATGCTGCTTTGAAATTTTTAGTTTGACAATAATTATCGAAGAAAAAAATTAAAATGTAAAAATTGTCCCAAGGTACAACACTCTCCCCTATACTTTTCTTTAAAGAAAACTGAAAAAGTTTTTTTTTTTAACATTTTCTTTTCTTTTTGAACAATGCGCTTAATAAGTTTCAAATCTGAAACTTTTTATATTTTTTATACCATTTTTATATATTTATACTTAATAGTCGCCCAGCCGGTAAGGTGGTTTTGACCCTCGCGTGTCAAGCAAGTGGGCCCGGGTTCGGTTCCCGGATAAGACATGGATATTCTGCATTATTATATATTTTTAACTTAACCAGCGGGTGACCGAGCTCTGCTCGGAGAAAATAGGTATCGAAGCTAACTCGAAGATTTAAATTTTCAATTGTGATTTATCAAAACAATCATATCATAAGAAAATTTGTGAAACCATTGGTGAAAAGATAACCGTTAAAGTTAATGTGACCAGATTTTCAAAATCAAAAAGTGGGACACTCCATCACCCCCCCCCCCCCCCCCCCGGTGTATTTTTTAAGTATTTTTTTAAGCACATAATAGTCCCTTCACACAATGACACACTTGGTATAAGAAAGATAAGGAAGACGCGTTCAACAGCAGCAGTGGCTCCAGGCAAACAGAAACCATACTCCACCAATTTGTTGATGACTTTAGCTTCATTTAACAATTTCTAAAGACGTCATAGCGTTTTACAACGATTATTCATAAAAAAAAGTCTATTTTATTTACAATTTCCTCGTTTTTCGGGACTTTGCGGGACTTTTACAAAAAAGAGGGACTGTCCAGCCAAAAGCGGGAAGTCTGGTCACATTAGTTAACGTGCACCATTGTAAACAAAGTTAGAGTTTGGAAAGGGAACTATTCGATTTTCGACCTGGCACCAATTCCTCGTATTATAGTATAGTTAGAGTTTGGAAAGGAAACTATTCTATACAAAGGTAAAGTTTTAAAAGTCATAGGAAATGAAATCATGAAATGTAATTGATAATTGGCGTTTCGCTGAAAAGCAACGAAAATGTCGAAATATGGTAAACATTCCATTTCATACTTCATTCAACTC
The DNA here is from genome assembly GCA_023701765.1 of Hylyphantes graminicola. Classification (NCBI taxonomy): domain Eukaryota; kingdom Metazoa; phylum Arthropoda; class Arachnida; order Araneae; family Linyphiidae; genus Hylyphantes; species Hylyphantes graminicola. The sequence continues at coordinate 43,843,603 of CM043111.1, forward strand.
GATAGGTATAGCAACCATATGTTAAATTTTCAAGATCGCCAAAAATCGCCAATGAACAGAATAGAACTAAAATCGTCTGCTGATTGGAACTAAAAAAATATTCATATTACCATTTTCTGTAAAACTCAATAAAGTTTAAAGCAAGTTTGAATTTATTTAAATTTGAAAAATTAAAATCTTAACTAAACATTTATAGCTTAAGCAGAGGCTTATAGCTTTAGCAGATGGCATCACGAAAGTAGCCATTATGGCGAACTAATGAAGTTTGAAAATATCCTATCTGTAACTCCGAACTGCTTGACCGTAGCGCTTCAAAACCTGTGCCAATCGATTCGTCGTGGCCAAAAACCCCAGATTCTAAGTTTACCGGAGTTTATTAATTCTGGGGCGATTTTCGACTTGGGTCCAATTCCTCGTATTATAGTATAAGATAGTCGCCCAGCCGGTGAGGTGGTTGTGACCCTCACCTGTAGAGCGAGTGGGCCAGGGTTCGAATCCTGGATAAGACATGTATAATTGTGTTGTCCCGAGTACATGCGAAAAACGTGCTCGTTAAGCGTGCGCGTTCGAAAGTTATTTAATTTCAAAAATAAATTACTTGTCAATTACGTTTAAACGAGTTTATTATAATCGTTATGTTGTTGTGTAGTTCCGGACCAAAAATGAAGATGTTTTGAAATAATTGTAGGTAACATTGTAGCAAATCTCTCATAATTGTCTACAACTAGCTCTGCCTTGAAACTCTTTACGCCTCTTTGGCGCACGAGGCCAAGGGTTTTCTCCACCCTTCCGGGTCTAGGGCAGCTTCTCTGTCAGTAGGGCATTTTTTCAATTTCATAGTCATCCGCAGAAAATTCATTTTAGGTCGGCCTCTTTTTCTGTGTTCATCAGGTTTCCATGTCAAGAATATTCTTGTAGAATCATTAGGTTTCATTCTGAGGACTTGTCCAATCCATCTCCACTGTCTCTTTTTGAGTTAATTTGTAGTAGGACAGAATTTTAATTTTTCGCATAAGCTAATGTTCGGAATTTTGCTACCAATTAATTTTCGGAATTTTTTTGGGGCATTTTGATTGGAATGCATCAATTTTGTCTACCTGTGATTTGGTTAATTTCAAACTTTCAATGACATAGAAAAGTTTATATTTTTTTTCTTTGTAGAGTTATAAAAACATAGTGTGCCTTATTTATACTTGATTTAATGTCATGATATGCTTTTTTCAGGGGTGCCTGTTGTATCCATATTATTATAAGAATTTGTCTCCTATACATATTTTCCTCTAACGTAAATTGGATTTGGGTTTCCGCATTTAATTTCAATGATTTTTTCCCTCATTCACAAAAAGTCCAAATTTTTTGGCACTGGTTTCGAGGCTTGTTGAATTTCTTTACACGTCCTCTAATTTCGAAGACATCAACACAATTTCGTCACAGTAGTCGGAGTCTTCCAGTACGCTATCCAATTACCATCTGATGAGACATATAGTTGCAGCCTAAAATAATTAAAAACAAAAGTTTCATTTTTTCCTATAATTTAATTTTATAACTCATATTTAATACAATGGTAAATAGTTTAACAATGGTAGATCGAAGCAGCGTTCCAAGTTAAAGACATGCATTGTTTTAACCTCTTTTTAAATTATTCTAAATGAACCTTTGTTATAACAATTTGTTGTAACAATGAAAATGAGTAAAATTTTCTCATTTTGATGGAAGATATTACGCACGAAGCTGCTTTTTAAAATTAGTCTATTAAAGTAAAGTAAATTGTCGCCAAAATAGCTTAGCAGAAGAGCAGATTGAGCAGATCCAGTCTCTTTACACATATGTATGTTGTTCAGTTTTACTAAACGAAAATTGTATTTTAAAATTGCAAAAATGATTTATTAAATGACAAACTTTAGGGATTCTAAATTGTATTTGTCTTTCACCACTCATTTAATATTTTTAATTAATATATTTCGTTATCTTGTGACTAATTTCCTTGAAAGAAATCTTCATTTAAATCCTCAAGCAATAAATTCATAGAATAACTTTAATTTCAAAAATAATATGAAATCTGTTAGATTAAAATATATAATTCTGTTTGTAACATTGTGTTACAACTGATAGACTTTATTCATGTACTTGTAAGTAATTAGGCATCACTGTTAAGATTTCAAGTACTTGAAAATAACACTTTAACATCATACTACAAAATATATTTGACACTTGACGCTATTCGTCGAATGATATTTTAGCTTCGATTTTTTTACTCTACTCTTTTCTACTCTCTCTTTACTACTCTCTCTTTACTAATATGTGTTTGGAAGGTTAACGTGTCACTAGAGCAACACATGACTGTAGTAATTTAGAAACATGGTGTGTTGGCAAAGACTGCGGCTGAGCTTAGTAGACATTAATTTAAATAGGAAAATTTTAAATATGAACAGATGAAAAGTAATACAGTTTTTGTATTAAATTGGCATATATACACTGTTAAAAAAAATCCTTGAATTAACGGAAAAACTACTGGCAGCAAGTTGCCGGGATTTTTCCGTTAATTTCAGGATCTTCCGTTTTGGAATTTTGCCGTTATTTTCCGGAACTTCCATTTCGGAATTTTTCCGTTAATTTCAGGGTCTTCCATTTTGGAATTTCTCCGTTAATTTCAGGATCTTCCATTTCGGAATTTCTCCGTTAATTTCAGGATCTTCCATTTTGGAATTTCTCCGTTAATTTCAGGATTTACCGTTTTAGAAATTTTCTGTTAATTTCAGGAATTTTTATTTAGCTGTTTCTTTGCTAATTTCATGAATTTCTAATTTGCATTTCTCTCTAAATTCAGAAAACTTACATAGTATATATTTTCTAGTTAATTCCAAGACATTTTTGCTTTTTTCTTGTCAATTTTGTTTCTATATACTATTTAACCATCAATCATTCTAAATATATCCATTTATAGATGGTGTTATAAATATTAGCATAGGGAAATTTAACAGGAGAAACAGGGAAATTAAACATACACCTTGTTTGTTATATAAAACGTAAGCAAATAATGTCTTCATACTTTAACCTTAAATCTATTCAAAACTAATACAATCTAATCCTTTCATATTTTTTTAAACCATATTTGGTATATAATCTGAATAAAAAGGACATTGTTCACATTTTTGAAATTAAAAAATTACCACTCTTCATATATTTAAAACAATTTTAATATGGCAGAAAAATGTTAATAATTTTTCAAATTTTGATAATTTTTCTGTCATATTTTTTATAATGTATATATTTAGTATTGTTCTGTGGCTAAATGGTAGTGTACATACTTTACAGTTAGCATATCCAGGGCAAAATCATGGGTAGGGGATAGTAAATCGGGTCTCTTAGTTGTTGAACACCCCTTGACAAAGAGACTCTTTAAGACAGTAACCCTTGTAGTCAAAAACAATAAATTTTTAAGTGTCTGCATTTGTACTATACATACATGAATTTGTATACTATGATTGTAAAAAAAAATTAGTATATGGGGACGAGAGTTATTATCCCCTCCTGGATACATTATGATACAATTTAACAAGATATGAATAACAAAAGAATTACAGAATATAATAATGTTTTTATTTTTCTTTCATAATTGAAAAAGACTGTTATGGTATTTCAAATCCTCAACTAATTTAAAAATTTGTGCAGGAACTACAGATTTAGTTTTCTTCTTTTTCTGAACTTTCGACCCTCTTTGGAGATTTATGATAAACAAGCACCTAAAAAAATAATATATTTATATATACAAATCCAATTTTGAATAAATAGATCTAATGTAAAGAAGCAAGTGGTAATCAGGCGTTAATCAGACAAAATCTTCTTAAGCCCCCTTCTAAAATTAAACAATTTGTCAATTTTAGGATTTTTTTCGAGCAAGTCTTCCATGGTATCTGCACCGTAATAATTTAATATCAGAGTTAAAAATGCTTTTTCTTATTTTGTGAAGAGGGGGAAGGGGGCAGGCAAAGCATGAATCTTAGAGTACCTTTAATTAATTGATTTATCCATATATCTCGATACAGTTTTGAGAATTGGAACACTGAAAATATTTTTTTAATGCGGGAGAGAGACAAAACAGGAGTGTTCTTGAATAATGTATATCAAAATTAAAAGTACAATTTTATAATAGTATCTAGTATAAAACAATAATTTTAATGTAATTTAATAGTATTTCGTAATAAAATACAATCTTATAATTAGTGTTCTAGTAAGAGCTAATAACTATTGCTTTTGAATATCACTGGCAGTAGACGGTGAGCCGAAAATGAGATATCACTTAGCAGCTATATCTAAATAAACACTAAAATTGCGTTCTGCGGACACTTGCAATTCCTAAATTTTAAATTCGTTAAAAATTAGCATTTAATTGGAAATTGTGTTTTTCTTAGTGCAGACTTTTCTGAACAAAGAGCATTGACAATAGTGTATGTAACTTCTGAATCGATTCCAAGCATATGATCTGCATACATCCGTAATCACTAATTGATTCATTAAAATCAACAAAAGAGTATCATTTATTAAAGAGAAAGTTTGCGTTATGTATACTCGCATAGTTTTTAAAATAAACCATGCTGATGGCGATAGAGTAACCGTGCTTTTCAATCGAGTTTAGGTTAGGTTTTGAATTTCGTCGCACTAGAGCTACACGAGGGCAATCGCTTTTCAATCGAATTTAAATGTAATAATTTCAAATCATTTTATAATTGTTTTAATAATGTGCACTTGTTTGTTGGTGAACATTGTTTATTTCATATATTTGACAGCTTTTTTAAACATTTAAATAAATTTACTTAGTTAAGTGTGTTGGTAAACAAGCGGAATTATTAATTTCAGGAATCACTCCACGGTCAATTATATGACTATAGAGATTACAGAAACAAATAAGAAAGATACAAGAACTGGATTCTATATATATAAAAGAAGGATAGAAAATATAATCTTTAAATAAAATGTTATTTTATTAAAAGAAATGAACATACCTGCATATTTATCTTTCTTGCTTCAGATGTGGTCAAAACAAACAAACAAAAAATATGGTGGCTGAGTCGATCGGCCGTTGTGGTCGAGGCTAAAAGCTGTTGGGTGCGAGGTTATATGGAGAAATTACGTTAATACGGGTCTTAAGTGAAATTCTGCACGCAGAAATACGGTGTTTTTCAGTTTTCGCTCGTCAAGCGTTTAAGGAAAACGGAAACAAGCTGTTTATTTCAGACAAACCGTCTGTTTGTTAAAGAAACGCAATATTTCCGTAAATTCCCGAAAATAATCACAGAAATATGCACGTAAAATTCAGGTTTTTTTTAACAGTGTATTTCTTTTTTAATTACATATTAAGACATACCTTAAGTAATAATATTTATTGAATGCATTTTTTGCGTTCTTACCTATTGTGAGATTTTTAAAACCAGGGATTTTAAATTCAAAACTTCTAACTAAAAATGATGACTTTTTTTACGTAAATGGGTTTACTTCAAATAGCTGTTTTTACCATTCCTCGAGGGAAAACTTGTCAATTAAATCTACAGAATAAAGTTAGTATGCTAAACAGAGCATTCCAGTACCGTGTCTTATCAACTAGTACCATAAGTTGACCTACCATGTTCCATTAGTTGAATGTTTAGAAATTTTTGGAGGATATATAATTTTAAAAAATGAAACACAATGATCAATTTTAATCAATTTATGCCATAAAATTATTGGAGCTGATTTTGGAAAACGTAACGTGGTTATTCTGATTCAATTAATAACTTTTTTTTTACCATATTAACTTTAGAGATGTTTCTGTTTGAAGAAGACGCCATTCTTTCTAAATAAGACATATATTTAAATCTTTAAATGCTTTGAATTTTATTTAGTTTAGAAGAAAATTAAAATATGTGTAAGTATGATCTTATAAAAAAGCATATGGATCAATGGTCAAATGTCCATTATTACGAACACAAAGGACAATAAAACTTACAATATTTTTCACTATTAGGTTACACCTAATATTTTTTTTCAAATCTGTGTATATCTATATTAATAACCCTTTCCAAGCTTGAGGATTTGGTTTTCTATGATTGTTATATCTACTGAATCGTAGCTAATCTATCACTAAATTGTTTTTATTCATTATCAATAAAAATGATTTTGGAATATATTTTTTTTCTGGTTAGAAAAATTATCAGTTAAAATTATAAATTCACTATAGTTACAGACGTAAGTAATTAAAAACACAAGTTTATTTTTTTCCCTATAATTTTATTTTACAACTCATTTTAAACACAATGGTAAATAGCTTAACAATGGTAGATCGAAGCAGCATTCCAAGTTAAAAACATGCATTGTTTAAACTTCTTTTTAAATTAATTTTATTGAACCTTTGTTATAACAATATGTTGTAACAATGAAAATGAGAAAAATTTTCTCATTCTAACGGCAGATCTCACGCACGAAGCTGCGTTTCTAAATTTGTCTTCTAAAGTAATTGAATTCGTAGCCAAAATTTCCTAGTTGGAGAACGGATTGAGCATATCTAGTCTCTTTACACATAGGTATGTTGTTCAGTTTCACTTTAAGCATTTTTTTAAATGTAAAAATGTTTTAATAAATTACATATGTCAGGGATTCTAAAATGTATTTGCCTTTCACTACTCATTTGGCAATTTTAATTATTGTATTTTGTTATCTTGTAACTATTTTAATTGAAAGAAATCTTTATTTTTATCCTCATTCAATAAATTCATAGAATAATTCAATTTTGAAAAAATACGAAATCTGTTGGATTAAAATAAAATTTCTTTTTGAAACATTGTGTTGAAAATGAAAGACTTTAATAATGTACTTGTAAGTAATTGTGCATCACTGTTAAGATTTCAAATACCTTGAAAATAACAATTTAAATATCGCACTACAAAATATTTATATCGGAAATAGCAATTAAATATCACACTACAAAATACATTTAGATTGGACTTATGACTTCTTTAGTGGGGGGCAAGTTCGCCGAACACTGCGACCTTAGGTCTATTGTATTCAACCCCAGAAATGATACAGTCACAAGAGACACACAAAGAAAGAGACGACACAAACACTTCGACAAATAATAACATTTATTGACGGACACAAACATCCATGCCGTGACCGGGACTCGAACCCGAGCCCACCAGCTCCAAGGGCCAACGCGTTAACCATAATTTATATTGGACACTTAACGCGCGTTATTCGTCTTATCAAATCTTAGCTTCGATTTTTTATATTTGTTATCAAAAGGAAGCTTTTTATAATGTTTCTGTGCAAAATGTTTATGTGTAAATGTTTTTATATATAAAAATATTGTACTTAAAAAATAACTTAACTTAATCGTATATATTCAAGTGTGTATTGTGTATCGAAGTAATATTTTATATGTTACAGTTATATGTAAATTCTCCAATCCTCTGCGATAATTGAGCTACATAAAATGAGATATTTTCTGCCAAAAGTCACTTCTAAGAGTGAGAGTAGACCTAGCATCACCACCCACATCTTCATTTTCTCGTATCTCACCATCTCCAAAGGGTATGTTTATCTAGCACTTAAATTTCTACAATTTTAAATTAAATTATATTACTGTTGTTAGATAATTAATTTGAGGTTAGTTGCGTGCCAGTGATCGGGTGAAGGATGAGTATTCACTGTGTTTATATATAGTATTTAATTGTGCGTTTGTGTGATTTTGAGTGTTTTTTTATTATTTTTTTTGCTGGCTGGCGAGTTGGCCTGGGGTCCACGTCCCGCTAGCTGGTAACGTTGGGGAATCGTGCTTACCCCTTCTGGGGAGGAGAACACGAATACCCAGCAAATAGGCTTACTAGGCCCAACGTAGTGCTGGTAAGTGGGGTCGATCTTTGTGTGTGTGTAGAGTTTTTGCCTTGTGGTAGTTCACCATCTCACGCGCTGGCCCTTTTTAGTCGAAACTAACACGAATCATGAGCTCCCGTTGATGCCTACTATGTAGTAGATGTCAGGGGGACGAAGGGAGCGGCTTCGCTGGCGGTCCCCGATGGCTTCGGCTGTGAGAGGGGCTTCCAGCGGTTGTCTCCTGTTAGGATGAGGTTAGTTGCGTGCCAGTGATCGGATGGAGGATGAGTATTCACTGTGCTTAGTGTGGGAATTCGGGTAATGGTGTTTAATTGTGTGTTTGTGTGATTATGAGGGAATGTATGTTTTTTTGCTTTGAGTTACTGTGTTTTTTTTTTAAAGTGAATGCGTGTGTGAGTGTGTGTATGTTTGTTGTGCCTGTCTTGACGAAGGTTTATAAGTGGGTCTCTGACCGAGCACACAAGCCTGAAAATATATGTATGCCAACCTACCTAAATATTATGATTTTTTTTTTCAAAATCGAATGCGTGTAACTTATGTAATTTCTTAAAAAAAAAGAAGTAATCTTGAAATTGTAATGTAATCGATGCAATTACCTTGATAGGTGGAATAACGACATTTGGTCTTTATGACATTTAGGATCAAAAGGGATCCAACGATGGACGGGAGATCACTCCTACAGTTGACAAACTCTGGTGAAAATAAGCCTAACTCTGGTCTCCTGTTTCACCCAAAAGAGCCAGAAGAGTCCCACTTGCCAGATCCTACCATCATCCTACAATTAATGATGTAAGTACATCCTTAGTAAATGCAATGACTTAAATCCAACAAATCACTCGAGGCAATTGTCGTATGAGGGACAGATGGACGCATAAGAACGGATACGGATAAAACCCAAAATAGGTCTCTGATACCATACCTTCCTTATAAAATATTAAACAGTTTTTTTTTTAACAGATATAACCGAATTTAGAAAGGACTAAAGAGACGGAAGGAAATATTCAAAATGTCGATCTTAAGTTTGTACGTTGTGTTTGTGTTTGCTAAGTTTGTTTTGTTGTATTTGGTGATCTCAAATTGTACTTTACTTACGTTAAATACGTTTTACTTACATAAAAGTATAAACATAAACTTTATTTGTCGATACATACAGAAGAGTTTTTACATTACATAATTTTCTCGCATCCTATAAATTTTTCCTCCATGTTTGGAAAATTATTTAAACAAACTTATTTTTCGCTGCTTAATACATAATAAATTTAATTTTGCTTTGTTGGTACTGCCTAATGCAGATTTTATAGCTTTTTTTCAATAATGTAATATTAACATAAGTTGGAATTTACCCAAGTGCGCGTATAAAAAGAATACTTATTGCTCTACCTCAAAGATTTTACATGTTTAAGAATTAAATGGGTCATAGTTAAAGAACTTTTAGTTTAACTTAACATAACTTTCCGGTGATTCATTTTAATTTACCAAGTTTTCAAGGATGTTTCAATGGTAGATATAAGAACTATGTTGAATAAATCATTGAAAAAACGCTTATTTTTTAAAAAATAAAATTCGGATTTATTTTAAATGTTTATTGCAATATTTTTCAAACAACAAACTGTTTAAGATTATAAACAATCTTTAAAATGTTGATTGTTATATTTTAAATTATTATTAGAAATAGTGATTCGCTATAAAGTGTATGATAAATTTTAAATGTTCGAAAATATTAAAAGTGCAAAATCACTTTAATTGAAAAATTAAAAAAAAAAAGCTTTAGCCATCTCTCCCCCTTCAGAAATCTAAATTCAAATTTTGTAAGGGTTGAAAATTAAATTTATTCAAAGAAATATGATATTACTAATACATTTTATGTTTTACGAAAAATTATATTTACAAGAACATTTATGTAACTACTACATTAAATTTGATTGGAATTTAAAATCGCTTAATTTATTTATTCAAACATGAGAAACTTTAAATGAACCTTATCAATTAAATTCGTAATCTGGTCTAACGATTGAAAACCTTAGTTACTTCATGCGCGTTTATCCTGCTACTTTGATAAGTATAAATTAAATAATTAATCAGCGAAAGTAATTAATCTAGTATTTTGATGACGAATTTGTGTAAGGTATTTGTAGCACTGCTTAATTCATCGATAATTATCCAAGATGGAAGGGTCGTTTTGTAAAAGCTTAACACAATTAGCAGGCACTTATTACCGCTTGAATAGCAACGTAACTGTGCGAGGGTGCATCTTAATCTTTAGGATTTGCATATTCTTTTAAATTAGTGTTATACTTGAAGAAACCAGTTGAATAGTTGAATACATTAATTTTGAATTCATTGCAGAAACTTTAAATCTTTTGAAAAGTTCTCAACCGAAAAAGGTGGTCATAATGCATAAAGCATTAAAAAAAAGAATTTCACAATAATAATAATAGGTCCTCTCTTTTTTCACAACATAATAAGCTTTCTTTTATAAGACATGTTATCAAAAGTGATGGGTACATTGATAGCAACTTGTAACTCGAGTATCTAATAGATCATTGCTTTGAGCGTAAATTCGTAGCAGACGAAAACTCTTCCAGCCAAACCTAAAATTGTTTTATCAAAGCTGATTCTGTCGACACGTTTCATCATTATTCTTCTAAACGCTTTGGAACTTTTGTTGTTTTGAGTAGTTTTATTTTTATCACTTTTGTGATCCCACGGTTTTCCATTTTTTACATGGCCTGTCAAGGGTTATCTGGAAAGAAATTTTTTTTTCAAAAAATCTCAAAAGAGAAATATGATCTGAAAACTGACATCCATTTATTTTTTGAACCTGAGTTCCAACGCCTTTGTTTTAAAAACTTCGACCATGTATTTTATTGTGTTAAGACTAAATTTTATTTCACTTTGGCATTCATGTTTTGTATTGTGCAATAAATGCTGATTTTTCATATTATTCAAAATGTTTATGTTGTTTTATGAAAAAAATATTAAGTTAGAATATATTCAAATGCGTTTGCTGCATTAATCATATTAAAATTAAAATGCATTTTCTACAAGTTGATTGTTTTGTAAAATCTTAATACTTTCTAATAAAATATTGAAAAAATATATACATTGAAAAATCATTTTCTGATTTGATTACAGAGATCGGTATTATTTGTTTGAACTTTATTAAAATTCCAATTAAAAAAAATTTGTTTATATGGTTAGAAAGGCAATTTTGCCACAAACACTGCTAATAATTTAGAATGGTGTGTGATTAAATAAAAAAAAAATTAAAATAGAAAAATGTGCCATAAAAATAAACTTCTACGAAACATATAGGCGCAAAATAAATCTTGCCTAAATAAGCGATCATTTACGCAATCCACAGGGGAAAAACGTAAAAAAGCGTTTATTTAGATGGACATTTTGTGGTGATGATTTATAGTATGAAGTGTGAATCAATGCTATAGAAGGTTTTTGAAATAAGTTACAATAAAGTATTGATGACATGGTATGTGTCAAACAAAAGCCCAAATAGTTAGTAACTTATAATAATTCAAAAATACTAATCGGATAATTAACTTAAATTCCGACCACTGAGTTACGCATTTTTCCAAAATACTCAGTTGTCACCACGATATTTAGCAAACAATTATAACTTCTTATTTTCAAATGCAACTACTTAAAAAAAGGGTTTTAATTATTTTTTTATATGCCAGCCAGATACTTTTTTTATAATACATGCCTTTTGCCCGGTTTAGTTGGATGTACACTGTTTTCTATATAAACTATATAAATCACTAAAATATAATTGTTTGATTGTTCAAATACTCAGAATATTCTTTCAAAACCGAGAATGTAACATAAAGTTCTCGTGGTCAGACGCATCTACACCAAAGTGTAGCAATTTGTCGAAAATAAGGCTTTTTAAGAAAACTGTTAAAGTTTTTTATGGAAGCAAAAACTTAAATCCCGGAATTTTCTTCCGTTTTCTTTTTTAAATTGCCCTCTTTTTAGGAGATAATTTTCGGATGCTACTTTTTTTAAACGTTTTTATAAAGTGCCCTTTATATTGACACTTTTAGTTTTCTTTTATGTAGCAAAACAGTGTAACAATGTGGATACAGGATTTTATCCCTCTTAAAGCTTTCAGTAAATATGGCGTCATTTGACCAAAATGCTTCAGAAAATGTCTTTGGTGAATAATGAAGATAATTAAATGTAGTACAAAAAAAATCTTTATTATTTTCAGTATTGGAAATAAAGGACACACAAATAATAACTCGTCTAGATTTCAGCACATGCAAAGCCGTAAATGAGGTACCCGGTTTGTAGATGGCTACCTGGTTTCACATGATTTTCTTCTATACGTCATTATTTTCCACGAAAAAGATTAATGCGGATACTTTTGTACTGATTTACATTAGTATTTCTAAATGGTTGTAACAAAATACTGCTGCATAAAAACAAAAAAAAACCTGTATTTTCGCATTGCATTGTAAACGAACTAAAATTTTAGTAAGGTGGTCATACTTTAAATATTTTAGTACCAATGATCATTGAAATATCTTAATTATAAATTAATTTTTATTCTAAAGTAATGATGTTTATTATATATTTCAGGATATTATTATTAAAAAGTTCAATAACATGTTTCTCAGATTTTTTTTAAAATTTTTTAAACCAGTTGCAAAATATTTAAAACACTATATTTTAAGTTATAAACATATCAATTTTTTAATGTATTTTCACAACATTTTCCACACGTTCCCCTAGGCGATACACATTAAAATACAGCTAAATCACGAATCTCTTCTTTGAGCGTTTCTCTTAAAGCCCTAAAAAATCTGACAGATTATATCCACAGGGAAAACAAACAAGCCCGTTATTTAAATTAAAACTTGTTTTTAAAATTCTAGCCTTTCGAAGCACATGGCCATTTTAGTGCAGTTTGCTCGAAATTTAAAAGGCTGTTTTCCAGTCTTAAAAAGTAATCCCAACTTGAACTTCATTAGATTTTTCCAATATAAATATATTTTTAAAATATTCTTGTTTAATTAAGTAGTATCAATCATGGGAATACTGTTACCGACATATATTTTGCCTAGTAAATTAATACATGATGTTTAAATTAAATTGCATATTGGTAAAATATGGTGTTCTATGGCTGTTTTTTTTCAAGTATTTATGTGCATTGAAATATAAGCTAATTTTTTATGGTGAATATAATACATCGCGCATTTGTTCTCGTTTATTTTTTAACAAAGTACATTTTTAATAAGTACGATTAAGTAATCCTTAGTCTGATGTTTTTAAATTTAATTTTGAAAGTAGTAGGGTAGTTGCACCTCTAACAAGCTTTGCCTCTTCTTGGTTGAATCAATATAGAATTAGTGATAGAGAGTGAAAGCCATTGGTGACTGTTGCTATGTATGTGAAATTTTAGTTTAAAAAACTTTTTTTTAGCTAAAAGCAGTTAACACCATTGTTGCGATCTACGCATCACGTCATACAGCGCATATGAAGATAGGGTAGACTAATCAGTGAATTAACGTTTAAGACGTCATGTTCGCCAGTGATTGAACACCAGGGGATATAATGACCAGGACAACCAACCATTGTCAGATACCTCCCTTCTACATGGGAGGAAGTCAGTGTTGCCAATCCATATAGTGGAATGATTTTCAATCCTATATATTTTTAAAATTATATTTACCAAATGTTCATTCACTGGGGCCTGTTCACTCACTGGTCAGTCTACTCTAGTTGTGATGCTGCGCAAGCTTTGCTGTATATAAGTTGTTTGTTCGATTTATCATTGCTCTCTTTAAACTATATTTACCTTGTGTTGTTATAATAAAACAAGATGCATCTTCACGATTCCTTTTTTTTTCTGAGATGATACTACACCAAGCCTACAACATCGGATTATTATATATCACTGGTGACGAGATGTGATCTTGCCTTCTGCGAGCTGAGTTCCGGCCCAGGTTTGTGTTGCTGGCACTTTGATATGCCATGTTGTTGTCGTGGATTTTGAGGTGTAGTATGACTTATGACTTTCTTGGTGGGGGGCAAGTTCGCCGAACACTGCGACCTTTGGTCTATTGAGGTGTAGTAAGGTCGTAAGTACAGTTTTGGGTTGATTTTTCCCCCAGCCTGCCATAATTTACAAAGATGGCTAGCGTTGGTAGTATGCCAGAATTCGATGTAGCTGATCCTTCTAATTTTAAGTTGCACAGCGAACAATTAAAGTTCTTTTTAGAAGCCAACGATATAACTAATGAAGAGAAAAAAGGTGGCTACCTTAATCGCGGTATGTGGTACGAAAACTGTGGGTATTATTCGTTCTTTAATTTCTCCAAGTAGTATTTCGGATAAGCCTTACGATGAAATTATCGAATTACTAAATGGACACTTTAACCCTACAACGTCTGTTATATATTCAAGATTTTTATTTCATAAACGCATGCAGCGTTCTGATGAAAGTATCAGTGATTGCATTACTGAATTAAGACGTTTAGCTGAAAAATGTGATATCACAACTATCTTCATATGCGCTGTATGACGTGATGCGTAGATCGCAACAACTGTCAATTAAACCGTAACGTGTTTAACTGCAAAATAACTTTCTACTGTAAATGCTGAGTTAGTTTGACTGGTTTAATTACCAAATTATGTCAAGAATTGAATTAAAACACTTTTATTACGATTAAGTAGAAAAAACTTTTGTAATTACATTGAAAACTTTCCTCTAATGTTGTTAAAGGAGACATTAGCGAGTAAACTTTAAAACACTTAAATAATTATTAGATATAAATAAGTAATAGCTGAGCAAAAGAATGTGTTACTATCTTAAATATTTGAATGAGACATAATGAAATATTTTGAAATAGGTTTAAGTCATAAATTATCAAGTTGGAATTTGTCTTTTTCATCCAACAGGAGAAATGAATTGAAACAGAGTGAAAATGACGCTTGTATTGATTTCTATTCTCGAAAAATCTAATCTTCTTTAATCATATATCTATAAATTGTGATAGTATAACGTTCCAAATTAGAAAAAACTTCATTCGGATGAATCTTTACTATTTATTTCGATTACAAACTTGCACATTAAGAAATACATTACTATGCGAAGGCGCTGAAAGAATGAACACAATGAAAGTATGAATGGTGCGTGTGACCAAGTAGGGGAGACCGGGGCACAATGGACCACTTTTTCATTTTTTGGGCTATAAGTACAAAAATATTCATCCCACCTGCTTAGAAAAAGGTATATATATTACATAATATCCTGGTTAAAAAATACATTTCCAAAAAAATATAATTTCAATTACTTTTTTCTGAATTCACTTTTTTATTACAAGTGAGAAAGTGGTCCATTGTACCCCAGGTTCTGGGTACAATGGACCACATCACGGGGTACAATGGACCATTGTATTTTTTGTTGAAAAAAAATTATCAGCACTTTTTAAAGATTAACATACATGTAAAATAAGGATTTTATTTGAATTTTAAGTATCCAATTGCATTAAAACTTCTTTTAGTGAGAGATTTATCAGATATTACTGTTTGCTTTTTTTTCCCTCCCCTTTGAAATTTTTTGTTTATCTTCTTTATGTGCAAGGATCAGTTAGGCTCAAATCTAGCAGGTGTATGGGAGGTTTTGTACTTATTTATGTAGCTCAAAAGAGCTGTTTTTGAAATGCCTTTATCTTTGCTAACTAAACAGATAGAACGACTATCATCAATAACATGTTTTACAGCCTGTTCCATCACTTCTTTTGGCACTGTTCCTTCACTAGTCTTTCTTATTCTGTTATGTGGCATATCGGGGAAAAAAATTAGTAAAAGCATTAAATTTTATCTTCAAAATTATAAGATCCCTTTAAAGTAAAATCACGTTTTTATTACTATACAAAACAACACCAAAAGTGTAGGGAAAAACTGTGGATCAAAGAATCTTCGTTTTTATGCAAGATTAATTTTTTAACCTTTTAAGTCTTGCCTTAATCAATGTGGTTGAAAATTTTACTAAAAAAATTTAAATTTTGTGCATTTTACTAATTCTGAGAAAACTTGCTTGTTACTTAATTATTTATAACTACAACGTTTTTGTTAGTAAAAAAATCAACAGTAATCAAATATTAAATAAAAAAATTATGATGTTATACTTATACTTCTGTTTTAAATAATTTAACACTCTAGTATAACATTCCAATTTAAAAAAAAACTTTTCTCATTCAAAACACTTATTGTTTGAAGTCATAATACATAAATTAAAACACCAGTTGACTAATAAGTTGTTACTTCTTGTTTAAAAAAACAAAAACAAGCAATATCAGAAGACGAGGGGAAAATCTATTACATTCAGAAGTAAATATTAGAATATATATTAAAACATTTTACTATTATAGCAAATTTAACTTTTAATAATTAGGAAGGACTTGCATCAACATTTATTTTATTTTGAAACTAAAAGTATTTCTAAAGTTGCATGGGGTACAATGGACCATGGTCCACTGTACCCCAGATTTTGTGGTCCATAGTGCCCCATATTGAAGTTGAACGAAAAACAAAATTAAAATATGCTGTATTATGATTTCAGAAATTAATTTATGTATAATAAAGAAAGACAAATATCTTGCCTTTCAACTATGCTAAGCCACTTTGTCCAACTAATGTTACTTTAATGATGAGAAGATAATTTCTAGGAGAGAGCTTTTTTACTTTCACCTGGTTAATACACATCAAGAATAAAAAATGGCAGATGTGTGAGCTAACAACATGGTTTTTCATCACAACTAGATCAAGACTGTTATGTCATTTATTACTTATAATACGAACTAATTTGGAAAATATACAAAATAAATAATAGGGGGTGGTCCATTGTGCCCCTAGGTCCATTGTGCCCCGGTCTCCCCTATTCACACCCTATTGGAAATTTTTTAATGGACCAATAAAATATTTTATGGGACCCATAAAATATTCTATGGGAACCAATAGATTTTATTGGACCAATAAATTTTTTTACGGGACCGGTAAAATTTTTTATTGGACCAGCAAAACCTTTTATTGGACCAGTAAAACGTTTTATGGGGCCTGTAAAGCGTTTAACTGGACCCTTAAAACGTTTATGGGGCCAGTAAAATGTTTTATGGGACCATTAAAATGTTTTATTAGACCAGTAAAATGTTTTGTTACACCATTAAAAGGTTTTATTGGACCATTAAAACATTCACGAGACTGGTAAAACGTGTTACTGGACCAATATAAAGTTTTATAAGGAAAATAAAGCACTTTACAGAATCATTAAAAGTGTCATTGAACTAGTTCAATGTTTATGGTTCCAATAAAGTATGATATGAATTTCATGTGTTTTTCTGTATTTAATTTTTTTAAAATTATTTTTTATAATAAAATGTTTAAATTTTTTTAAATTTTTTTTTTATGAAATATACACTTTAATATTTTTAATTCAAATATATATTTCAATATTTAAATGATAAAAATTTAAGATACTTAAATAAAAAATTTAAAAAATTCAAATAAAAATTTAAATTTAAAAAAATTAAAATTTTAAATAGAATATATGCAATTTGTTTGTAATCAAATTTTTTTTTTTCTATTTTCAACAAATATTATAATTTAAAGTCATGTATACTTGGTAATATTTTTTTAAACAGTCCCTGGTCTCCTGCTTCACCTAAGGCTCGCTTATAAAAAATACTAAAAAATTGCAAATATTTCAGTAAATAGCACACAAACTAATTTATGTACAACACCTTTTGTAAAAATTTTGCTTTCAAACATTGATTTTTCTAAAAAAAATCACTATGTTTACTCATAAAACTTCAAGTTTTTATAGTATTTTAGCTTTAGTACTATTAACTGTAACCGTGACTAAACATAATCAAAACAAATGCAAATTCTACCACAACAACAACGTGTGTTTGATTTTGGACTTGCTTTGTAAAAGCATAACAACTTTTAAATTTCACTTCTAATAACATAAGTTATATTTACATAAATTTTAATCAAATATAGTATATCAGAAGTTCTCAAATGCACCGCATGGAAAGGAAAAAACAACCGCCACTCTGCGGTAGTCGAAAAAGTTTGCCAAGCATGGTATGTTTACATAAAGCCAGCGGCCCAATTCCGGAAGCTCATCCATTTTTCGTGAGCAGAAAATGCTTTTGTCCCATTTGCCTGTGATATGTTTCAAGAATTCAAAATGTGAACCAAAACTTTAATTGAATCCTTAAATTTAGAACTCTTAACTCACTTAATAATAATTTGTATTTGTTTGATCATAAAACCTTTCAGGGATTCATGTATGTATTTGATGCTTGTTTTGTTTATATTGTAAAATGTAAATAAATTGTTTATAATGTGGTAAAATATAAAACTTTTTTACCCAATTCTTAAGATTTTTTAAACTAAATATTTTTCTCTTTGTTTGACAATAAAGCTTTTAAAATCATTCCCCAATTAAGTACATCTTAACAGCTATGATAAAATGGTCAGTGTGTCGATTGGCGACATTTGGCGAGCTTGGAAATTTAGCGTAGGGTTTTGTATGTCTATTGAGTTGCATAAAATGTGAAAGAGAATGTTTACCGCAATTGAGCATTTTTGTTGCTTGGCGACTTAACACACATTGCAAATCGAGACCGGCCATATCCTAGCTGTTCCTTTTTCAAGTGCTATATAGCATACCAACTATATTTCTTTAAATTTTTTTAGTTGCACTATCCAAGAACAGAGAGAGAGAGAGTATGCGAAAGAGCTAATGATATATTAAATAAAAAAGTTCTTAAGGAATTGCAATTCAATAAAAAAAATTGCATTTGCTGAAAAGTTTTGTGTAATTCAATTAAAATAATTTATTAATTGCATTTTTATGATATTCTATTTTGAAGATACCTATAGATAATACACACTTACTCTGGTACGGTTGCAAAAAACTTGGTGTTTTTAATGAAAAGCCCACTTGGGGTTTTCAGGGTTTTAGTTTTTTTCATTGTTTTCGGTGTGTTTTTTCAGTATTGTGGTTGCTTCTTTCAGGTTCTTGAGGTTTATTAAGGGAAGTTTTTATTATTTATTGAATATTTCGAAACTAACAGAATTTATAGTGAATGTTATCGAGAACGTTGTAATTTAAATTAAAATAATTAAAAACTCATACAAGTGTATTTAAATGTTATATAAATGTGTACTACATTTAAATTTTTAAACTGCATTGTTTAGGACCAAGTCTTGTATGTGTCTGTGTAAACAAATAATATATCTCAGAACATTGTATCTATAGAAATTAAAATAAAAAATGCATTAATTAGATTTAATTGTTTTATAATTAGTATAAATTTAAATTGGTAAATGTATTTTAAAAATTAAAAGTACAAAAGAGTAAAAGTATATTATTAATAATAATAATATATTAATTGAAAATTATATGAAGTAATTATTTCTTTGTTTCTTATAAAAATGTTTAACTTTATTTTTATTAATTTCCAGTGAAGAGCAATTTTAGGTTCAATTGCCCAATTGATTTTTTTCATGATTTTTTTTAAAAAACTCACTTTGAAAAAAAACCCATGATTTTTTTAAAAAACCACCTGGGGTTTTTCAGGACGGGTAAAGTCATAATAACCCTGCTAACTGGACCTGAAAATTATGGGTCCATATACCCAAACATTTTATAGGTCTACAACCCGTAGGTTTTATGGGAGTTTTTTTACTGGTCCCATTGAATTTATGGGTCCCATTGAAGTCTATTGGGAATAAAACCAATAAATTATTTTAGTGTGTTATGGCCCCAATAAAATTTTGAAAAACCAATAGAATTTTAATGGTCCCATAAAATTTTATTGGTCCAATAAAATTCAATGGGAATAAACCAATAAACTTTTTAGTGTGTTATGGCCCCAATAAAATTTTGCAAACCAATAGAATTTTACGGGTCCCGTAAAATTTTATTGGTCCAATAAAATTTTATTGGGGCCATAACACACTAAAAAATTTTATTGGTTTTTTTATGGGAATTTCCAATAGGGCAGCTACGGACGTCTCATTTATGCTGCTGCAATGCAATTCAAAGCTAATTTAACAAAGTTTGATTCACTTAATTATTTACTTGGTACAGTAACACAGTCAAGCTTGACTTAATAACATTTAAAATAGAATGACGAGTCACACTCTTACATTGTCACTATGGCTAATACATATTGGCAACGACCAAAAAAAAAAAAAAAAAAGCTGTTACTCGTATACAAAGGGTCAAATTAATCATTGAATTTGTTTCTCAGCGATGTTATTTTAAAAATAAATAAAAGTAAAAAATGAATTGAGTGTCTGTGATCACTTTTTTAATCTCAAATTACATTATATGCAAAGTAGTTCAGTACATTATAATATATTAAATGGACACCAATTCATAAACTGCATGATACGTCATTAAACATAAAATTATATATAATAGTACATTAAGCACAAAATTCTGCATGATACAAATGGTAATATTTAAAGACACCTTATTTCCTTTCTTCTTTTGAGACCAATGTCTCAATACAAAAAGAATTATAATGTGCCATTACGAGAAACAATCTTAAACCATAAATTAGTCTTTCCTTTTAAAATTAGCATTTTTTTCTTACATTTTTTTGTTCTCTCATTTATTTGCAGACGAGAAGCCTGCTCGCAGGCATGGGATTTTAAATATGCAACTTATCATGGCACCGTTCCAGAGATGTGATAAGATTCCAAACGTTGCCAAACGAGAGAAGAAATTTATGAGTTCTGCAAGGGGACGTCTTTTTTGTAGTTGATATTAATAAAGAGGCATTGTTCCGTGTCGCTGTGTCTTATTTTATGCTTCATACATTTTGAGGATCGAAGAAACAATTCCTAATGATGTTGCCCAAAAAGTTCAAGCAAAAACATAATACATTTCCACTTTTCGCGAAAGAAAAATCGATGCTTTCAAAGGGGATGTACTCTGCAGAACTTCAAGAAAAAATGGTTTTGCCCCTTTTTTTCCCCAACGCTTTGTGTGGCGCTCAAAAATTCTAAACTGTAAACTTAGTTTTAAAGCGATGGTTGCGTTTAAATATAAATTGCGGATGAATGGCGAAAAAAGCTGTCACCCAAGATAAATTGATAATGGTATTTAAAGTTAAACCTTGCTTTTATAGTTTAATCTATTAAATATGATTTATGAAGTATTGTATAAATGCTATTCATTTTTAAATCTTGCTTAAAATAATTTGTTAGTAATAGCTAGGGTGAAAGCTTTAAAGAAACCAGAAAGACGTTTTCTAGAAAATCTTTATAAAATATATTTGTTATTTTTAAATTTTCTAAAACAAATTCATTGAAAATGAAGATAAATTAACTTTTTTATATAATTGTTGAATTGATGATAAGGTAGAAAATCAATAATTTTTTTGTGTTTCATACATAATCGGTGTGAATAAAACATAATTAAAATAAAATTGTCGTTAAATATATAGATATATTCTCATGAAACTTTTCTATCTATAATAAAAAAAAGTCTGTCTGTCTGCGTGTATGTCTGTGGATCGTAAAAGACCTACTTAGACTGCTCTAAAAAATTCGAAATTTTTAATATACATTGTTTTAATACCTACGTGTGCACCTGAGGCTTAGTTTTTTCATATTTGATTGTTAATTAATATAATTAGTTTTAAAAAACGTCATCCACGTGGGATTGCGGGACCATAACAGAGCTTGAAAATACATGGACCCAGAGACATAACATAGAGTGGACTGCGCATTCATAGTAAAGCAGCTTAGGGATGGAAAACCAAAACCGGTTTTCAAAAAACCGGTGGTCCCGGTTTTGACTGAAAACCGGTTTTTTTGTATGACGCCCTTCGGAACCGAAAACCGGTTTTTTAGGGAAAAACCGATGGAAAATGGAAAACCGGTTTTTTTTTAAAAAAAACGCCATCCCTTGCAGATTAGCATTATGTCCTAAACATCATAAATCGCCAAGAGGGGAAAGGTTGCTACATATGGCAACTTAACGCTACTGTTTCGTTACGAACTATTCCAAATTGTCGCAAGACCTGAATATCAGCTAGCAAACCGAAGTGGAGACTACCATCAATGTCCAAGTCACGTGGGTTTCTACCAATCACCGGCAGCTTGAATTTTTTTTAATGTTTTTGCAGACGATTTTTTGAGCATTGTTGGTATTTTTCTCTTTTGGCTTTTATAATAAATATTTAATTACATTCTTTTAATCTCTGAGCATGTTAACAATCGTGAATGTTGCACTCTTAATTCAGTAACGTTATGTGCAAGATACCAAATGCTTGTGAATTCCTAATTGTAAAGAGGGGTATAAAAAAGGATTAGTCACACTTTATTCACGGGTAAAATTTATTTAGTTCTGCATACTTTTAGTAATTGTGTGTTCTTCTTAAACTATAATTTCTAACGAGGGAATTTATTCTAAATATCTTTCTTTTATACTGAAGAATCATATTCATGATTAAATCAACGTTGTTAGAAATCTAATTATAAAAAATACTTGGGGCCTGTTTGGAACTGCTAAAATATGAACACTCTACTTCTTCCTAATATTATCTTTGTTTTTCTTTTATTTTCCGAAATTGGCAACAGTAAACTACTTTTGTTTTTAGAATAAAAATGTGATTGTTTTGATTTGACCATGTTTTTTATGTGTGTAATTTCTTGAAATTTTGAAATAGAAATATGAATCCACTGAACCACAATTTGAGCACACCATATTAAACATAATGATGCATCTATCCGGAAATTAAATAGGACATTTTGAATCGAACTTTTGGAATTGTGAAAACTTTCGTAATCGTCTTTGATGGGACTTTCTATTTGACTCGTGATCGTACGAACGTTGACGAATTTGGTGAGTTCTTTCCAGTTTTACATTTCATTTCTTCTTGGAAAGTTTCATAAAGCTTTGAAATGACTTTAGAAAAATTGAAAAAGAATCGGTCCAGTTTACGTACCGCGACTACTAAAATCTTTACGAAAATTGAAGCGGAACTTTCACAATCACAAATTTCTTTAGAAAATTTAGATGTTCTTATTGAACAATTGAACGATAAAGAAAAATCGTTGGGGTTGATTGATGCAGAAATAGAACCTTTAATTACAGATGATGACATTGAACGAGAAATCGAGGCAAGAGAAAATTATAGAGAAAGCATAATTCTTTGGCGTACTCGCGCAAAGCGTGTTTTGGATGGCACTGATAAAACTAGTGTTGAACAACACACTCAGGAACGTGTTATTGTTGAGAATGCATTTGCCCAACAACAGGGCGTACAACTCCCAAAATTGTCCATTCAAAAATTCGACGGACATCCTTCAAAATTTTTGGAATTTTGGCAGTCTTATGAAAATGCAATTCATAAAAATAAATCGTTGTCTGATGTTGATAAATTTAATTATTTGAAATCTTTATTAAGTGGCTCAGCTTTAAACGTAGTTAACGGTTTTCCATTGACAAATGAAAATTACTCGTCGGCAATAGCTTTGTTAAAAGAACGATATGGAAGGACAGATATCCTTCAAAACGTACACATGCTTAACTTATTGAAAATTCAACCACTGCGTTTTTCTAATGACCTTATTGGTTTGAGAAATTTATATGATAAATGTGAAACAGAAATTCGATGCCTGGAAGCTCTTGGAGTTCCTAAGGAAAACTTTGGAATATTGCTTTGCCCTTTGTTGATGCAAAGAATTCCTCATGACATGGCTCTTGAATACAATCGATCTAGAGACATAGATAATGAAAATTGGTCCTTAGATGACTTAATGAAATTCATTAAGCGTGAACTCCACTGCAGGGAAAGGGTTCAACTTACAAGCAAAGTTGAAAACAGAAATAGAAACTTTCCAGGTAGAAATTATAATGACAATAAATATGAAAATAAAGTAAATTTCAATAGAGGTTTTAATAAACCTAATACATCAGTTGCTGAATTTGTTACATTAAATGAAGACAAATGTATATTTTGCAATGTTGAAGGTGATCATTTGTCCCAAAATTGTGATGTAATAAATATTGATAAGAAAAAAGAAATACTTAAAAAAGAAGGCAGATGCTTCCGGTGCTTAGATAAAAATCATATTTTTAAGCGTTGTCGATCTAACATTAAATGTGGTGTTTGTCAAAAATCACATTCCGAAGCAATTTGCTTTAAAAAGTTTAATGTGTCGAATACTTTAAATGATGTAGAGGGAAATCAGGACCAAGGGGGAAATCAGTCCTCAACATCAACAGTAGTATCTTCCATTACAAATCAGAATAATTGTGGCCAAGCTGTCTCACTCCAAACAGCTTCTATGTTAGTGCACGGAAAACAAAAAGCAGGAAATATCAGATGTCTCTATGATACTGGAGCCCAAAAAACATTTATTTCTCGACAAGTAGTTAAAGATCTAGACTTACCGATCGTAGGGGAGGAAAGTATTCTTGTCCACGCTTTCCAATCATCAAATCCGAATCGACAAAAATGCAGAAAGGTTAAGTTGGGCATTAAGAGTAAAATAAACGGCAGTATCATTTATATAAACGCTTTAGAAACTGACGAAATAACAAAAGCTTCTTTAAGTTATCCAGATAATGATGTCCGTCACTTTTTAAACTTGGAAGGCATAGAACTTGCAGATAAAGAAAACTACAATAACATGGAAGGTAATAGAATATCACTTTTATTGGGGGCTGACAATTACTTTAAAATTGTTACCGGAAAAATTAAAAGAATTAATTCGTCATTTGTTTGTATGGAAACACATGCTGGTTGGGTGCTTTGCGGCAGTAACGATGATACTACAGTTGACAATGATCATATTCTTGGAGTGTGCAATGCTATTGTAATGAAGGCTGTAACAGAGGATGAAACTTCATTAAGAAAATTTTGGGAACTTGATGCAATAGGCATCACTGACGGACTCACTAGTTCCAGAACTGTCTCTGACGATGAAGCTATGCACATATTTGATTCGACCACAAAATTTGAAAATTCGAGATACGAGGTTTGTTTGCCATGGAAATTCGCGAACGTAGATTTGCCAAACAACTTCTACAATGCTAAGAAGAGACTTGATAGTTTAAACAAGAGGTTTGAAAGGGATCCAGAACTGTATAGTGACTATAAAGCTGTTATTGAAGACTACTTTGATGCAGGTATAATTGAGGAAGTTAAGGACACACAAAATGACAATTCAAAAGATCATCCAATTTACTATCTACCACAATCTCCAGTGATTAGAAAGGACAGAGAGACAACAAAGTTGAGAATTGTCTACGACGGCTCTTCCCATTCCCCAAACTCGCCATCTTTGAATGATCTTCTGCATCCTGGCCCAAATTTGAATCCAGACTTATTGAATTTGGTTCTACAATTTCGATTGAACCCAATTGCCTTTGTTTGTGACATAAAGCAAGCCTTTCTGAACATAGGCCTTCAAGAATCCGACAGGGATGCAGTGAGATTCCTCTGGTACGAAGAATCAGAAAATGGACAAAACGAACTTAGAGTTTTCAGATTCACACGAGTGTTATTTGGTGTCACGTCTTCACCCTTTTTGCTTGCCGCCGTTATTAAGAAGCACATATACAAATATAAAGACAAATATCCTGATGCCTACAACGCCTTGAATGAATCTTTATATGTCGACGATCTTCTCTCCGGCTCAACATCAGTTGAAGATGCTTTTAAATTGTCAAATGAAGCAAAATATATTATGCTTGAAGCTAACATGTCCCTAAGAAAGTGGAAGACTAATTCCTCAAATTTGAGAGACTTGTGGAAAACGAAAGACTTTGAAATTTCCTCATCTGAAGAAAGTTGTGAAGGGAACATCGAAATAAAAGTTCTGGGACTCAGCTGGAATACGGTAACTGATGTCTTTAAATTTGACGTATCCCACTTGAAGCAATTTGTAGACGCAGCAGTGAAAACAAAACGTACTGTGATCAAAGCCAGTGGGCGAATATTCGACCCAACAGGGTTTCTGACTCCTTTCACTGTTCGAATCAAGCTCTTGTTCCAAGAACTGTGGGTTAGAAAAATTGATTGGGATCAACAGCTTCCTCCTGACCTCATAAAAGTATGGAACGATTGGTGTGAGGAACTTCCATATCTTAACTCAATTGAAATACCAAAGTATTACTTTTTGGGTACTAGACTCAAATTTCCACCAAAGAGGATCGAGGTTCATTGTTTCACAGATGCGAGTGAAAAATGCTACGGAGGTGTAGTCTATGTGAAGTATGAAGAAAAAGATAAGCCAAAGATCTCATTTGTTTCATCAAAAAGTAGAATATCTCCTCTTAGAAAATCAGAAACCCAACTGTCAATTCCAAGGCTGGAACTCATGGCAGCCCTCATTGGAGCTCGTTTGACGAAACATTTGTCATCTGTTTTTAAAGACTTTGACACGACATATTACTACTGGACTGATTCAAGCATTACATATTATTGGATTAGAAGCAATTAGGGTAAGGTGGGGTAAGTGGGCCACCTTTTTGGCATAATTCGACTTTAGACCCTCATACCACTGGATATAATCAGCATAACAACTTATTCTTTTTTGTGGTCCATTTTCTCATATGTTATTACTGGACCCATGACAACCTTAACACAAATTGGCAAAAAATAAATATAAAAAATATGTTTTTCTTTTTGGTCATCCGAGTGGCCCACTTGCCCCGCAAGGTGGGGTAAGTGGGCCACCCCCTTATATCTTTGTACACATAACTGGTAGAGATATGGTGGGGCAAGTGGAAAAATCTACATGATTTTTTGAGTGTTTGAAAAAAAAAAGTAATGATGTATCTTTAATAGTTCCCCCATAGCAACTTTTTCTGACATGCAAGCTTACTACAAGAAAAAATACGTTAATTTTCATCTTGTCATTTTTGCATGTAGTGTAAAAAAATTGTTAGGGCTACAGATTTTAAACAGGCCTGTGTCAATGAATAGGACTATGAATAGTGAATATGACTAACCTATGAATCAGTGAATATGACTTTTTTTTAAAAGTATATTAGAGTTGGGGCAAGTGGGCCACCCCTGGCCCACTTACCCCGCCGTTGTGGTGGCCCACTTACCCCAAACGCGGGGCAACTGGGCCACCCCAATTTTCTTTTAACCTTATCAACATCACAAGTACATGGCACTACAAAAAGATACTATGTTTTATACACTTTCAAAATATATAACATTTTCTTTTGTATCATGAACCGTTTGGAAATAAATAAAAAAATAGTATGATGGCGTGAATTACGAAAAGATGCAATTTTAAAAATTTTCACAAAAAGGATTGTACCTTGTTACATACTTAAATGAAAATGATGCCATAATGTTTCCTGCATCTATTGGGGTAAATACGTAAAAATATTGCAACAGATTTTTTTTGCGTCCATAATTCGAGAAATGCCAGGGGGGGTGGCCCACTTGCCCCAATGGCCCACTTACCCCACCTTACCCTATGACAAGTTTAAACCATTCGTGGGACATCGAATCAAGGAAATACAATCTCTTAGTAATCCAAATGCATGGTCCCACTGTCCTGGTCACGAAAATCCAGCCGACTTATTGTCAAGAGGCTTAACAGCATCAAATTTGAAGGACAATAAACTATGGTGGAATGGACCAAAGTGGCTATCCACACCAAAAGAAGACTGGCCAAAGACATTGCAAGCAAAAGAAGATCCCCAAGAAACACAGGAACCCACCGAACTAGAACTGAGAAAAAATTGCAGTATTAATTTAACCCAATTTGAATATGATACAGCAGATAATCAGTTTCCTGTCGATAAATTCTCTTCTTTCAACAAGACATGTAGAGTAATGGCTTGGTGTCTTCGTTTCATCAGTAACTGCAAAGAAACCTTAGATAATAGAAATAAGAAATACTTACAGGCGTCAGAACTTAAAACGGCAACCTTAAAAATAATTGAAATTGTACAAAGTCAAGAGTTCAAGAAGGAAATTAACTGTTTGAAAAATAATAAGCCACTGCCAAATAATAGTAAGATATTGTCTTTGAATGCCTTCCTTGATAGTAATAATTTATTGAGAGTTGGTGGACGCATACAGAATTCGAATTTGCCATACGACCAAAAGCATCAACTTCTACTTCCTAAAAGCCGTCATCTTACGAAGTTAGTAATTGAACATTACCACATACTTTCTCTTCATGCTGGTACACAAACAACTCTTTCTCTCATTCGTCAAAAATATTGGATACCATCTGGAAGAGATAGAGTACAACGTGTTTTGTCGAAATGTATGATTTGCTTTCGAACTAAAAGTAAAACATTGAATCAGTTGATGTCGAATCTCCCGAAAAATAGAGTTGTTTTTAGCCAGCCTTAAGAGATTCATAGCACGAAGATCTGTGCCGTCGGAAATTTACAGTGACAATGCGACGAACTTTGTTGGTGCAAATAACATCTTGAAAGAGCTATACCAATGTTGTCAAACTCATCAAGTACAAGAATTTAGTCTCGAAAAAGAAATCAAATGGCACTTTATCCCTCCTTTGGCACCAAATTTCGGTGGATTATGGGAAGCAAACATCAAAACTATGAAGAAACATTTAGTCAAGGCAACTCAAGCAAACATTCTGAATTATGAAGAGCTAAATACCCTTATTGTACAAATTGAAGCATGCCTGAATTCGAGACCTTTGACACCTATTTCTACAGATCCAACAGATTTACTGCCTTTGACGCCGGGACATTTCCTTGTTGGTGGTCCACTGTTGTCCGCTCCTGAAGAAGATACTTCAGAAAAGATCGCATTGACGTCAAGGTGGACTCTTTTACAAGACTTAAAAAATCGATTTTGGAGACGTTGGAGTCAAGACTACCTGACAGAACTGCAACAACGTTTGAAATGGGGTCGTAAAACTGCTAATTTGGAGCCTGGACAATTGGTTGTCATCAAGGAAAAGGACCTTCCTCCCCAAAAATGGAAACTTGGACGCGTGTTGCAGACTTTCCCAGGAAACGATGGACTAGTACGTGTTGCACAACTGAAGACCTCAACGGGCAACATAAAGAGGGCAATTTCCAGCCTTTGTCCTCTGCCATTCAACGACTTTGAACTCCGTTCAACTGGGGGCGGCGTGTTTGGAACTGCTAAAATATGAACACTCTACTTCTTCCTAATATTATCTTTGTTTTTCTTTTATTTTCCGAAATTGGCAACAGTAAACTACTTTTGTTTTTAGAATAAAAATGTGATTGTTTTGATTTGACCATGTTTTTTATGTGTGTAATTTCTTGAAATTTTGAAATAGAAATATGAATCCACTGAACCACAATTTGAGCACACCATATTAAACAGGGCCAATTAAATTAATGGTCTGAACATTGACAGCTTAGAAGTAGAATAATTTTTTTTTACAATTTGGTCAAAACGAAACCTGCTTTTGCAATCGTAGTTTTTGAGTTATTTATATAAAAAGTAGAGCGTTTGTTGAATTTGGAATATATTGATGTGTTTTAGAAAGTTGATTTATTATTCCAGGTGAAATAAAGGAAGAAGCAATATTTCAAAAATATATAAATATATATTTGATTTTTTTTTTAAATCGGACCGTTAGAACGAAAGTTATAGAGACGGCAGAAAATATTCACCGTGTCAATAACCAACTTATATTACAGCAACACTCTACATAAATCTACTTATGTTCTTTTAAATTAATTTTTAATGAAGAGTCCACATTCAATTGTTCCAGTAATCTTAAATAGACGCACAAAATCAAAGAAATAATCTGATATCTATTAAGAGGATCTTAAAATACTAGCGATTCATCCTTGCTCCTTTCCAAGCTTCTTTATCATAGCATTAGATTGTCGGCCTCTGTGTTCAGGTCGTTGTGGAAAAACTCGCCAAATGGTAAACTCGCCATAGATGCGAGCCAAACGCGACACAGTCATGTGACTGTGTAAGTTAGATGTTTAGGACACTTTAGGTTTGCCAATGCGCAGTCCACTCTATGTTATGTCTCTGCATGGACCAGGCCTAAACTGGGGTTGGACGCCATCCTCTATTAGTTTGATTGATTGAGTTTGGTCGAGATATGAGCTCGCCCGAATGCTGCTTCATCCTCGATTAGTGTTTGCTTTTTTTAAATGCGCATGCGCCAACACGAATTTAATTTTGTTTTGATTTTGAGTGTATTCTCAAAAGTAAACATGCCTCTAAAAGGAATCAATGCGAAGTTAACAGGTTCCCAGTAAGGCGGGACCATACTGCTAGTTCTACATAATCCCTAAAATTGTTTTTAATAAAATAATTTACTTAAAAAGTTGCATTCTTAATTAATTTGTGCCAGTGCTACACCCACTTTTCCTTTACGAAATTTTTATAATTTAGTTAAACCAATTTGAAATTGATAGTTACTAATATTTGAAATAAAGAAAATTTTATAATGTTAATCGATTTAAACACTATTATAATATCGAGAAAAATTTATTTTGAAAAGTTTAACACTTTGTCAGAATTACACAAATTTTCCCGACTTTAATTCAATAGATAAATAAACAATGTGATTCGAAAAAAATAATATGTTCTCGAAAAATGTTAACTAAACAATGAAGAATTAATTGAAAATTAAAATTCATTTTTATCAATTCTTATTTAAATAAAAATATTTTTAATTCTAATATGTTCCTTACATTGCATATAAAATAATCAAGGAAGTACATTAATGTTTCTGGAAAACTATTCAATTATTCACTTATTAAAATATATCTTTGTTAATGAGTCACAGTAAATCTATCGAAAAAAATTTCAATTACAATCGCAGGATATAAATTAAGAGTTAGTTATTAACATTATTGCTATTTTTTTCTATATATAATTTTTAAATATATCTTTAAAGCTAATTTAAAGTTAATAAACAATTTTAGTAAAAATAGTTAAGATAAATAAAGAGCAACTTAATTAGCCATTAAGATATATAGCGCATTTTGCAATTTGTTTTGTCAATAACATTGAATACACAAAAATGTTTTAGATTAACTTGATTAGAAAATTTAAATGCAGCCCACAAAAAAAATAAGTTTTAAGTTTTTCATTATTATCGTCCTTTTTATTGCAATAAATTATACATTTTGATGAATTAAAATTAATGTAAAGATTGTCTTATTATGTTATTTTTTTTAACAAGTGTAGTTTTTGAAATATCAAAAATACAAAGAAATGTCTACACTTTATCTTGTATTATTTTGTTACTAGATTAATTTTCGTATTTTTTCGAAACGGGTTTACAAAGCTGTAGCAATGAATGGAGCGGGATTGTTAAAAGCTTTTAAAATTGAAAACCACCTGAAGTTATATAAGGGGAATTCACGTAACATGAATTAGAATTAAAATGATAAACACCTTAAATTAACCCATAAAGAGCTTTTGTTATTGCGAGTTATTCTCTCATAAGTGAATCATTTATTTTTAAAATAAACTTTTTTCACATAAACACAAACCGAACTTATTCACATTTGGAAGAATCTTCCATATAATGCCAAGAAATCCTAATTTCATTAAAATTGCATATATCAAGCTTTAAAAAAAATTCTAATCACATAATGGTGTTAAACATTTCGTATTTAAGCACAAAACTATTGGGGCAAAGAAATAACATGGAAATTTGTCTTCTGGTTTTCTTAGAGAACGTCCAGGATGCCTACTTATGAAGCCTCGTAACGAAAAATAGCCAGCTACTTTTTATTTGTACTAAATCTTTCAGATATATAATTTTATTTTTCACACAGCTAAGTCGAGAACAAGCTTGACAACTTTATGGGAAAATTATGACTCATGGACCTATAACTTATAAATGGTTGGACAGTTTTAAATCTTCTTTTCCATTTAAACTTGTTTTGTTTCCCGGATGATGGACCTATATTTGTTGTTTTGTTTGAATTGATTTCTGTTACACAAAGTCTACTGTTCTGAAAATGCTTCTCAATACACAAAATTTTACAGAAAGAGTATAACATGAGATATCATTCATAAACATTACTACAGCTCTTTTCAAGCACCCTTTTTTGTGTCATATAACTAAATTGCTATATTCATTGAAAAATACTGAAATCATACATACTATAATATCATATAGAACAACAACAACAACAAAAGGATTCATCATATAAAATGCAATGACCTTATTTTTGGTCAAGTATTCACATAGTACCTTGCGTGAAATATATCTAGTTGCATGTTTTCTTCATATATATAACACTAAAATTCAACAATTTGCAAATGAAAATAATAACACTTTTGAACAGGTTTTTGCATTTACAAACATAAACAAACGACTAAAGAAAAAAGTCCCAACTTAGAAAAAAATAAATTTTCGACATTAAAGTTTATATACATCATAAGAAATTACTTATTATACATAGTATTACAATGTATTTTATCTTACTGTTTTAAAACTTATGCGATAAATCAATGGATTTTTTCCCCTAAGGGTCAGCTAACTGAAAAGAAAATGATAGCACACGGGATTGGTAAAGCCACATCTGGAATATGCTGTTCAGTTTTGGCCCCCCTTCCTCACAAAATATATAGATTTGCTTGAAAAAGTTTAGAATAGAGCAACAAAAATGATTAAGTGTTTATCTGGTATTGATTATGATAATAAATTAGGATATTCAAACATGTATTCCCTGGAAAATAGAAGAACCAGATGGGATTCAATTCAATTATTCAAGTTCATAAAACAGGGAGACATGTTAGGCTTAGGTTTTACCTTAAAGAGCCAGACCAGAGGACATGATTAGAAATTGAATAAATCATGCTTAAGAAGGGAGGTGAGAAAACATTATTTTTACAATGGAGTCGTCATTGAGTGGAATGCTTTACCACAATACGTTGTTCGCTCGTAGAAAGTGGAAGGTTTTAAGACGAATCTCGATAGGTACTTTAAACTGGTAAGGAATTAGATATATTTTAGACCAGCCTTAATAGACCCTCTGGCCTGTTGTTGGTTGTCTATTTTTGTGTTTGTAAAACTATTCCAATTCTGCAAATAAGGCTTTGGGTCAAGTATTCCTAGTCCCCCCCACCCCTTCTACTATACCATTGTAAAACAAACACTTACACATATAAAATACCTTATTGCGTTTAAGCATGCAGGTGCATCTCACATAACTCATAGTTTATAAGATCATTCAACATTTTTATTGAAGGTGTTTTGGCGTTATGATAAAAAATTATTATTAGAAGTCGACATGGCCAGGTGGGTTGAGTCTTCTTCTAATGAAATTACTCTCACTGGTTCAGGTATATCTCTGTTAAGACAAGTATGGGGCAAATAATTAATGGTGGGAAGACAGTATCGGTGAAACTCCAATTATGTCTTAGTAATATGATCATTAAATACATTTATTGACGGCATTTTGGCGTTATGATAAACTAAACTAAAATAAGCAACTTGGTCCAGTGAGTTGAGTCTTCTTATAAAGAGAATGCTTTTACTGGCTCAGTTCTCAGCTATTTCTGTTAAATTGCCGAACATAAATAAATGTTCAGTGAATGGTGTGGAACGCGCTTTGTGCGACAAAATTGATACACTTAATCATATCACCGCAAGGATATTTATTAAATGATATAAAGTAAATCGGTTATGTAAAAGAAAATGAATTGTTATAGTTATTTGTGACTCATAACCCATTTGAATCGAGTAGTTTCATGTATAAACTCGTAAACTCAACCGTTCTCTTAACACATATATGCAAAGGACGGTGAGAGGCAATCCCTCTCGCAACTCAAATGTCAATTGAATCATACTAATAATTCCCCGCAAATTACCTAGTAAATCGAACACACGCAGCAAAGCATTCGTGCACTGTGCATATTTGCCAGAATAGACGTCTAGTTACTTGTTGCGAAACGAGCCCGAAGCGTATGCTCTATTGTGACGTACCACATTTACATCCATTGATCAGAATGGTTAAGTAAGGCCAATGCACCATCGGTCTGGTTATGCGAAATATGTGGTCCTGGCACTTGACATTGTTCCTCACTTTGTTTAACAGGGCAAGGAATTTTTAGGAAATATTTCTTATTGTATGATGCACTTTTGCTAATAACTTTTATTTGTTTATTAATCTATGATCGATCTTTGTAAATTGATGCATACAAACCTTACATCCGATAAAGATTATTTAAGAAGTACTTCCTAAAATATGTTATTTGCGTTTATTTATGATCTAAATATACTTAGTATTATTATTTTATTGTAA
This sequence comes from Hylyphantes graminicola, assembly GCA_023701765.1. NCBI lineage: Eukaryota > Metazoa > Arthropoda > Arachnida > Araneae > Linyphiidae > Hylyphantes > Hylyphantes graminicola. Next base: position 43,877,741 of record CM043111.1, read on the forward strand.
TATATTTTATACTATTGATGCAAAAATCACTTAAAATTTAGAATGTTTAAATAATATTTGTACTTAAAAAATTTAACTTCAAAGAGCCGGCTTCTAAGTGTTTCCATTTACAAGTACTAGGTGTTTAAATCTATGTTAAAACACACTTTTTTCGCGATGCCTTTAAGCTTCAAATTTTTTCCTAATGCCTTCCCTAAGTGATTCTTCATATCAAATTTAGTGATGAAAGATGCTCTTACAAAAAGCTTTGACTCTCCAAATTTAATACACGTCCGTCCACCCATATCATTATTTCTGCATCTGCAACAATCTAATCTACATTGCTCTTTTAGGAATTACTCAGCCAGTAACTTACATCGCCCGGATCCAAAGTAATAACATACAAGAATTTCTTAGATGAAGATGTCCTGGAAAATACTTCCCAGAACTAAATGAGTGTCTCCAACAGCTGTTGGTCTCCGTAAACGTAAATGGAAGCGTAACAAAGAAAACTCATATATCGAATCAGGTCCAGCCTTCATTTGAAAAGAGAATATTATGCAGAAGGGCGTTAGTGCTTTGACAACCTTGCGTTTAACAAGGGTTTAATGAAAATGGAGACTTTAATGGCGCGTTTAATATTCGTCCATAACCTCAAAGTGATAGAAGACGTTCCATTAGTGGTAGTTTGTTTCCTGCTTGAGGTTTTGAAAGAGGAGAGATTGTCTTTTAAATTTTATTAAGAAGCTTAAGATAGCACAATTTTAGGTGGAATTTGATGCAGGTTAAGGAAAATCTATATATAATATAAAATTGTAATTGACGGATGCTTGAAAGGCACGTGACTTACGCGGCTTCAGTCAATCGGAAACGTCAGAAACGCTGAAAGTAAGCTTAAGAGTTTTACGTTATCGCATCGACCAATCAAATAGTTTTTCGCTGATGATGAAAATAATTTCAGTTTTTTGGTATGGCAACACTTGAACTTTTTTAATGTTTTGAGTTTTGAGACGTAATTCCATTTATTACATTCTAAGAGGGATATAACGAAGGATTCATTGTACTTAATGAATATTGGTATTTTGAGTAAATAATGGTACAGCTATAATGTAATGGAATGCTTAGTGATCTTTACTTAGACTTTTAATGAAATTGAAAATGTAATGAAGGTTTGCTATACTTATCGAGTTATATGAGATATGAAGTGGAATGTTTAGCATATTTTTGCATTTTCATTGTTTGGCAACGAAATTTAAAATTCCAAATCGAGACCGGCTATTATATCATAGATATTCCCAACTAAGAAATAATAAAGTAAATTTAAATTTCACAAGTAACTGTTATTTTGCTCTGCATAATGTTGCATAGGCTGCTAAATGGACATCTCTAATGATGGAGAATAGAAATTCTTCCACTCAACAGAATCTGCGAGGTCTTAGCGATAGCCAGAGAAGTCACCAAAGTGAAAGAAATCGTAGAAGCTACGCTAAATGAATTTGTTGATTAGTATAGATATAAAAATGGCTATTTTATTTATTTATTAAAATGTAGTGTATTGAATGTAGTTCAGTAATTCTTGAAGTTTAATGAGCAGGAATCTTGTTTTATTTATTACAGATTGTATGGATGAGCATTTCTGCAGTGGCAGTATCCTCATATTAGTCTTGCATGTTAATTTTCGGAGAAATCAAAGAGGACTTGCTTAGCAATTCTCATGGTTTGGCGAACGGTAGAGAGCAGGGGGCTTTGCCCCCTAGTTTAAACATATTATGAAGTTTTTCTGATACTTCCTAACTATTATGGATTGCTCTTACGATCTGTTCCAATTTTTTTTAGTATAATAAAATTGTTGTTTGTAAGTGTTTGACATAAATGCTACTGTAAAGATATACGATATTTCAAAGTATAGAGGATGAAATATATTCCGAGTATACTAGGCATGTACTTGACGGCAAGAAAAATAAACAAAAAAAAGCGAATAATCGAATTATTTATTTTCCAAAAAAAATCTTTGAGGAAGGGATCATGTATCGGCTAAACATTTAGCTAAGATAATGCTATACTAAACAAACATGGAGTTGAATAAAAAAATCTAGAGACAGCGACAAATTTTCTACTATAAAATTTCTTTATAAAGCATTATTTTTGTCTATTGTGAGGTAAAAGGATATCAGTGGATTAAGTATTTTTCTATTCACAAACTACTTGCATTTTAACAAAAAAAAATCAGAATTTTTAGATGCAAAATATTTATTCTGAACAAGTCATGTTTTCCACAGTACGAAACAAATTTTTGAATTATACGTTTGATTGCCCACTGCCGTTCTTTAGAGGCTAGTAGTAGAGGCTAGTGGCAAAACTTGTTTCCATGTATAAAATATACCTGGATTTCTCATATTATTCTAATTGCTCATAATTTTTTATAAAAAAATCTATTTTTTTTCGTCAAAAATTTAGAACTCTTAACTAAAAATAAAATTTTAAACAATTAGATTTCTAACTACATTAAACAGTACTCTAAATCTGTTTCTTGATGAATTTGAACTAATTAAATGCTTTTTGATTAACAAAAAGGGGAATGAAACAACCCGATTTAATTAAAAGTAGCTAGCGTCTCTTATTTAAATGGGGAAAAAACTGTCGTGAATATTTGACATTTTATAAGCAATTTAAACATTTACGTAAGTAATTATAATAGTTTAATAGTAAACAGCATTTAAAACCGTTTTTGAGGAATTTTCTTTAAAGTAGCTACAACATAAATAATGTTAACCGAATTTTTAATATTAGTTATGACAGATTATTAGTAAATTTTCAAAGGAAATAAACAATTGAAAATGCAAAATATTTATTTTAATCAGTAGAATTTCTGTGCTTCAATAAAATTGTTCATATAGTTATATAGGAAGCATAACGTTGTTTTAACATTTTTATAGAAATGGGTTAAAGGTTTTATTGTGTATTAAAAGATTTTAAGTGGCTTCGCATTGTTATGTCGTAGTTTTATGGTTTGAATACCGAATTTGTCTAAGTTTACTCAACTTTTTATCCCTTAAACGAGTCAATAAATGAGGACCAAACGTTTTGGGAACTCAACACTTGGCGGTTCCGCGTAAGGTTTACCAGTTGACTTTAGCATATGCGTTCGCTGTAGTCTGAGAATCTAAATACTTACTATAATGCAAGTCGACTGTTTACTTTAAGTATTGATTATATTAAATTTACAAAGAATCTTTGTTGGGCTTTTGGTTCATTACTAGCTATATAACTTGAATTTGAACCTGGTTTGACACGCTAGTACTTAGGAAAAACTATTGTTAATTTTAATTATCAATTAAATAATACTTCTTTTACCGAGAGACATTTTTAACTTAGAATATTCCTATTTACAGACCGAAAAACCAAGAAGAAAGCCACATTTGTTCTCCTTGATAAAAATAAACCGTTAAACAGTGAGTATATCAAATACGTTAATTACTCGTGTTTGCAGTGTTCCACCGACTATAAAATAATTGAGATTTTGTTGGATGGTAGCAAGAAAATATAAGCAAATGCAAACGTAGAGAGTTGCAGGAAATTTCATTAAACCCGAATCGCATTAAGAATACCTACAGTCTTCTTTAAAAAAAAAGTTACGAAATTTTACCTTAAAAAAACATGTATTGTTAATTATATTATTATGCTGGAGATGCAGAATTGGGGACTTTTTCAGTTGGCCACAGAACTTATTTACACAGTTTCCTCCGGGAGATAAAGAACATCAAAGCCGAGTGTCTTTTCCTGCATAAATCCCTTATTACGACTTGCGCCAAACTCACTAATTTGAAGGTAATCACTTTATCCAAGTCACTGCCCATTGTCGAGGGCCTTTTTCTCGGTGTCACCTTCTTTTGACTCACCTTCTTATGGCACAATAAGTATCACTGTTTGTTAGGCTATTTGTTTTTAATTTTGTATTTCTTTTTGTTGACTTTTATTGTTTAAATATTAGGTTTATATGTACTTATTAGATTTTGCATTTATACTTACAGTGTATAAAGATGATTATTATTATTATTATAGCATATTTATGTTAAATGGATTTAAAATATTTGGTTTTATATTTGGTCACTACTAAATCCTCTGTTAAAACTAGGCAAAAGCTTTTTATGAAATTTATTTATTTTTTCCTATTAGAAATGTGCATTAATTTTTTTTCCCGATAGTACTGTAATTTTAAAATAGATGAAGAGTACAGGGGAAGAACCGCTTGATTTATTTGAAATCATCTTGTAATTGTGTCTGCTTGGCGGACATTGGAGCCAGAAAACCGGTTTATCTCTTTCTTTATCGCTTGGTCCATGCTTCGGAATCGTGCATCGAATGAATCTCAGTATTAATATGCTGATTTACTTACATCAGTTTAGGCGATAACTCGCTATCATCGCCATAGAAGCCTGCCGAGGAAAGTTTTCTACGAAATTAAGCGGTTTTTCAACTGTACTCTTCTGTTATTTGAAAGTTACTTACTTAATAAAATACTAAAACAAAAAAATTAATGTAGTTATGTGCAAAATTACTTATCCAAATATTTGAGTGATGGTTTTATAATAAAAAAATGCCTTGTCTCCAGATTTATTTTTTTGTGCTTTTCAAAATAAAATCATTAGCCATGAAAATAAAACTTCATGTAGAATAAATATTCAACTATTATAATGTATTTCTTTCAGAAAAAAATATTTATTTTTATTTCAAACACAATAATTATAGAATATTTTATTTTGATGTAGGTACAGTTCGAAATTTAAAATGACAGATTGTAAGCCTTTACCTTCAAAATAATGTGATTTTGTCGATATTTTCCAATGGAATTGTTTAGAATTAAACTAATAGATTCACCAGGAAGATAATTTTGGAATTGAGCTAAACGAAGATAATCACATGTATGCAAACTAGGCAAAAGCTTTTTATGAAATTTATTTATTTTTCCTATTAGAAATGTGCATAAATATTTATTTTCCCAATAGTAATGTAATTTTAAAATAGATGAAGAGTACAGGGGAAGAACCGCTTGATTTATTTGAAATCATCTTGTAATAGTGTCTGCTTGGCGGACATTGGAGCCAGAAAAACCGGTATATCTATTTCTTTATCGCTTGGTCCATGCTTCGAAATCGTGCATCGAATGAATCTCAGTAGGAATATACTGATTTACTTACATCAGTTAAGGCGATAACTCGCTATCATCGACATAGAAGCCTGCCGAGGAAAGTTTTCTACGAAATTAAGTGGTTTTTCAACTGTACTCTTCTGTTATTTGAAAGTTATTTATTTAATAAAATACTAAAACAAAAAAAAATGTAGTTATGTGCAATATTACTTATTCAAATATTTGAGTGATGGTTTTATAATAAAAAAATCCCTTGTCTCCAGATTTATATTTTTGTGCTTTTCAAAATAAAATCATCAGCCATGAAAATAAAACTTCATGTAGAATAAATATTCAACTATTAGAATGTATTTTTTTCAGAAAAAAATATTTATTTTTATTTCAAACACAATAATTATAGAATATTTTATTTTGATGTAGGTACAGTTCGAAATTTAAAATGACAGATTGTAAGCCTTTACCTTCAAAATAATGTGATTTTGTCGATTTTTTCCAATGGAATTGTTTAGAGTTAAACTAATAGATTCACCAGGAAGATAATTTTGGAATTGAGCCAAACGAAGATAATCGCATGTATGTTCTTCTAATGTGGACTTTGTAAATCAATGATTTACTTTTGAACGTTTCTGCTTGAAACATGTCTAACTTGATCGGATAAGTTGAGAGCCATTTTTGCATAAAGTCGATACTCAGCCTGGCGACTTCAATAAACTTGGAGCCGGAATTGTTAGTTTCTCTATTATAGGGAAACTTTTCGAGTTTTCCTGCTGATTAAAGTTCTAGTAGTGGGTATTGGAAAAGTTTCTAAGCGGTTGCTAGGTGACAGCATCCACTCTGCTTAAGTTTACTAACTGATATTAAAGGTGTAAATAAAAACAATTAGAATTGAAAAGCTGATAAGTTTTGAAAAAATTTTGCATTTTATTAAATATAAGGCTATAATGGTATTGTTTCAAGTCATGAATGGCAACAGCTCGAACGGTCTTGTTTTTATTTGTTGTCTGGAATGTTTTAGCATTCGAAAACGAATTTCCTATAAACACATAACTTATTAAATTTTTTTAAATACCGACTTCTTGATGTGATGTTTTTTGTTGGAACAAATTGTTAAAGAAAGCTTGTTTAGAAAAACAAATTAAAAAAAATATGTATTGATATTTTTGAGTAAGCAATGAAAATGAGCAACCAATGAAATCGCAGTAGGTTGAAAAATGAAATTATTAGCTTTACACCATCTGAAACATTCCAATTGCTGTTTTATATTAATTTTAATTAAAAATCAAATTGTTATTTCTAACTGTTAAGTATTGTTTTTATTTTTTAACAATTAATGAAGTGGTTATACTTTCATAACTATAAATTTTTACGATTAATATTAAGTAAGTATTAAGTTAAAATTAATAACATCATTTCTACGCTTTTTAATTTTGAGCTACCACCATAGTACTACCATTACTTTAAATATTCAACTAAGGTTATGGTATGTTATGGTATGGTATGGTACATATATATTCCAGCTTGTGTGCTTGTTCAGAGAACCGCTTATAAGCTTTCGTCAAGTGGGACAGACACAGAAAGAATATTAACAGGCGCAAAGAAATGAATAACACATAGACAAATAACAACATTTATTGAAGGTCACAAACATCCATGCCTGTCCGGGATTTGAACCTGACCCCAGTAGCTCCAAAGGCCAGCGTCCTTACGTTTGCGTAACCGGGGCGACAGAAGCTGAGGATTAACAGTGAATAATTAAAAAAATTAATACAGATAAATAATAATAAATTTGAATATTAAATATCAAAATGATATAGCAATATGTAAAATTGGATTTGACATTACTAATGTATTTCTATTCATGTTCTTTCCTATTAACTTCGGTTTGAAAACATAATAGCATTGATAAAAGCTCTGGGGCTATCAGTATCTTTCCGACGACTCCTAAAAGGCCATCATTTCGCTTGAATTCCAACAGTAGGGGCTGATAAAAAAAATGAACAAATAAACATGGAAGAAAGGAAAAGGCAAACAGTGATTGAAGAAACTCAATAAACGGAATTGCAGACAGAGGGGAAACAACAATAAGGTGAGAGCAATATCTTTTTCTACCCCTTTCGAAGACATTCGTGAAAACAACAGTAACATCATCTAATAGATAGTCGCTTTTGCGAGGCTATTTAGATTGGTTAAAGGGCCTCTTAATGTGCTATGTTTCGGAGATGTTCACTTCGATGAGCCGACAGATGGGAACCGAGATTAGTTTTTTGAGTATTTAACTTGGGGAAATTCAATACTGATAGAGGAACAAACAATGCAGAGAATAGCACAACAGGGGGGGGGGGGGGGGTTGTAACGTAGATAGGAAAACTTTCGTTAAAGTCGAAAGTGATAAGGAATTAAGCGATACACGACTTTAAAAGTTTTCCGAGTAGCAGATAGTTATTAATGTTTGATGCATTTATGCATGTGTTGAAGATTGATGTTATTTCGTTAGATCTTCGAACTGTTTAAAGGCACTTGCATTTTTTTCACTATGGGAATGTAGCTTACAAAACAGAATATTAATAAAAATTATGCAAATTAAATTTGAGTTTGCTAAAATCTTGACTTTAGTAAATTCCTTTAGATTAATGATAAATTGTTCGTATCTTTACTTGACTGGGTTTCAATTTAATAATCGAAAGAAAAAGAAAGTTTATCGACTGTTTTTAAGTGATTTAATCAGAAACTAAAATAGGCAACTGGAAACTTACAAAGCATTCATTCAGGAATTCCCATTCATAAAATATAAAAAAATACATAAAAAGTCTTTCTTAGGACAAATTATATATAAGAATATTTTTTATCTTATTTACTCTTTTTATGAGTTTTAAAGTGTCGATTATTATCATGTGTCTGCATTAATGCAATAAATTACTGCATTATTTATTTTATGTAGAAGCCAGAGCAATTTTAAAATAACATACATATTTTTATTAAAAATAGAAATTAATTTTTTTTTAAAATTTCTGTAAAGTTTCTTTTTGAAATTAAAGTGTTTTGCGTTTGAGAGAAACAATTATAATTTGCCTGAAAGTATATATTTTTAATTAAAAATCGGGTGTCATTAGAATAACTGCTTTGCGAATAAAAATATATACAAGCCAAGGTTTTAAAAAGTAAAAGCTGAATTGAGATTTTTCTAAAGAAAAATTGAATTGAAGTTCAAATCAATATCAAGTTCCAATACAAAAATAACTATTTGCCTAAGTTGTAGGTTACTCTTACTATATATTCAAAACTGAAAAGAATTTGTAATTTGAGGACGAAACAGAGGTATCTTGTTGAAAAAGCAATTTAAGCTGCAAATATCTTATACACTAGAGGACTAAGCTTTAAAACTTTGCAATTTCAAACTGAGAGGTACAAACACATACCATTCTTTTTTCTATGTAATATCAGCCCACAATGCAAAAAAAACACCGCAATTCTGATATTCGCATTTCAGAAAGATAAGAAACATCCCCACGCGTACTTTATGGTCGTGTGTTGACTGTAAAAGTAGATGCCTGAATTTAGAATGTTTCGTAGAATGCAATAAGTCTTAAATGGGGTGTCAGTGGGTGTCTGTGACGTACACTTTTGTCCAGCTGAATATTTGAAAAAAAATTCAGTTTTAACTGGTTTGGTTTGGTTTGAATTATCGTCGCACTAGAGCTGCACGAGGGCTATTGGCGACGGGCGTCGTATTTTAGAACCACAGTCAGGTGACGAGCCAACACCTGAATAGGCACCCAACGCAACCGTTAAGGGCGACATCGTACGCAGCGTTAGGACTTTGAAGGATATTTAACGTGCACTCCCTTACACGGGGTATTATTCGTCGGACATTTTTGGCTGCACGGGCCGTTTATATGTCGGCAGCTATTTTGGTGATGCCCGGACTCGAACCTGGGACCTTCCGCATGCTAAGCGAGTGCTTAACCGACTGGGCTCCCCAGCCCCCAGAGTTTGAACTGATTAATATCAACATGTTAGATGTATTGAACCTTTTTTATTACATATCTTTGACAAAATAAAGTTAAAAGCAATTTCTTTTTTAAATTGAAAAATGGACTAAATGTTATTGGTACTTGAAATGGTCTAATGGTTTGGTTACATAAGCTATTTCAGAATAAAATAACAGTTCATAGCTCTCAATGCATACTCGGGACACACATTCGTAGCAAGCTTTTATTAAAATCTTGTTATGACAGTATTCCAGATATTGAACTTTGCGCGATGCTACAGAACGATTTCAAAATAAGTTTTGAGAACTATTTCCAAAGTGTTCTATGATTCTTTGTTATAAATGTGCTCTGCTACGATATGTGTCGAATTTCACTTTTGGAACTTAATGTGAAGACTTATGAAGCATGTTATAGAGCATTGTGTAATCATAATATCGAACACACTGTAGTACCATATTTTGGAGCTAATTTTAAAGTGATCATTGGTAAGGTGAACACGTTTTGTTCGTTATAATGAAGACTAGTGATTTTATTCAAAATAGCATGTGCACTGTGCAGCATGTATAGTGTTCAGTCTCTTTTTATTGGTTATAGTGTGTTGATACTGAGGACACCAGCCCAAATCGGCTGCCCAAAATATCTCAGTAATATACTAGAATTTGATTTTTCAGTAAGTGTTTTAAAAATGCTTTCTGGATAGTGAGTGCACTAAAAATGTTTTCCGAATGCGTTCGATAAAGTGTCCGGTTATGGGATGTAAGAAAGAAGTCACATATATAGCACTGGAATATAGCGCTCACTTCTGGAATGCGCTCATAATATGATCGTAGTTTTGTAGTTAATATTTTGAAATTCCTGAATTAAAATAGCATAATGATAATTTTTGTTCAGGTTATTTTTAATTTTTTTTCTCACTTGAGTCAAATAAATTGAATTACGGAATAATATTTCTGACAATGAAAACCCTACCCTACCCAAAATTGCTTTTCATATTTGCCCAGCAGAGTATTTTGGATTTTGTTTAAAACGTTATAATATCACCATGATAATTTCATTGAATTTATTAATTATATATTTTTGTCAAAATAAAGTTATAATAGATTTCTGTTTAAAAATGAACAAGATTCTAAATATTTATGCACTTTTTAATTAGAAATGTTATCTTCCTTGCAACTTATTTCAGTAACAAAAAAATCATTTAATCTATTCAATTAACATTTTTTAAAAATCATCCTCTACACTCTTAACTAATATGAATGAATTTTATGTACTAGTTCTTGACTTTAAAAATATTATTTACCAGATTTTAATTTTAAATAATTACTAAATATTGCTGAACATCCATACAAATCGAGTAGTTTCACGTATAAACTCTACTGTTCTCTTAAGAGCCTAACGCATATGCAAAGGACGGTGAGAGGCAATCCCTCTCGCAACTCAAATGTCAATTGAATCATACTAATAATTCCCCGCAAATTACCTAGTAAATCGCACACACGTAACAAAGCATTCGTGCAGTGTGCATATTTGCCAGAATAGCCGTCTAGTTACTAGACGCCAAAACGGGCCCGAGGCGTATGCTCCGTTGTGACGTACCGCTTTTACATCCATTGATCAGAATGGTTAAGTAAGGCCCATGCACCATGCATCGGTCTGATTATTCGAAATATGGGGTCTTGGCACTTCACATTGTTCGGCATGTCCACGCATTGTTTAACGGAGCAATCCATTTAAAAGAAAGATTTTTTATTGTATGATGTTCTTTTTTACATATAACTTTTTTTATGTCTACTTATTCTTATATTGAAGTTTACAAACCGTATGCCCGATTCGAATATTGCCAATTACTCTTAAAATGTTTAGAAAGAATTCCGTGATTAAAAATATTTAAAAATTGTGTTATCACAATATTTTATTTAAGAAAACTGTAAGACTTATAGTGATTAGTCCTTATTAAAATTAATATTTGACTTCAATAAGTGTAATGTTCGTAAAAGCAAAAATTTAATTTTTTTCGTTTTTATTTAGTATCTAAATAATACGTATTTTAATGTAAAAAAGTTTGAAAAATCATTTAAATTGTAATAAACTATTTAAATAGTATTTTTACTTATAAAATGTAACTTAAAAAGGCTCACTTCCTCGTTTTCCACTTACAAGTAGTAAGGATCCTAAATTAATCTATGCAAAAAACAAAAAAAAAATTCTTGTAGCCTATAATCTTCAAATTTTGTCCTACTACCTCCCTTAAGTAATTTTTCATATCAAATTTATTGATGAAAGATGCTTATACAAAACGCATTGACTCTCCAAATTTAATACACGTCCGTCCACCCATATCATTATTTCTGCATCTGCAACCATCTAATCTACATTGCTCTTTTAGGAATTACTCAGCAAGTAATTTACATCGCCCGGATCCAAAGTAATAACATACAAGAATTTCTTCGATGAAGATGTCCTGGAAAATACTTCCCAGAACTAAATGAGTGTCTCCAACAGCTGTTGGTCTCCGTAAACGTAAATGGAAGCGTAACAAAGAAAACTCATATATCGAATCAGGTCCAGCCTTCATTTGAAAAGAGAATATTATGCAGTAGGGCGTTATTGCTTTGACAACCTTGCGTTTAACACGGGGATAATGAAAATGGGGACTTTAATGGCGCGTTTAATATTTGTCCATAACCGCAAAGTGATGGAAGACGTTCCTTTAGTGGTAGTTTGTTTCCTGCTTGAGGTTTTGAAAGAGGAGAGATTGTCTTTTAAATTTTATTAAGAAGCCTAAGATAGCACAATTTAAGGTGGAATTTGATGCAGGTTAAGGAAGAAAATATAAGCAAATGCAAACGTAGAGAGTTGCAGGAAATTTCATTAAACCCGAATCGCATTAAGAATACCCTACAGTCTTCTTTAAAAAAAGTTACGAAATTTTACCTTAAAAACATGTATTGTTAATTATATTACTGGGCTGGAGATTCAGAATTGGAGACTTTTTCAGTTGGGCCACAGAACTTATTTACACAGTTTCCTCCGGGAGATAAAGAACATCAAAGCCGAGTGTCTTTTCCTTCATAAATCCCTTATTCCGACTTGCGCCAAACTCACTAATTTGAAGGTAATCACTTTATCCAAGTCACTGCCCATTGTCGGGGTCCTTTTTCTGAGTGTTACCTTCTTATGACTTGGTACAATAAGTATCACTGTTTGTTAGGACTATTTGTTTTTGATTTGGTATTGCTTTTTGTTTACTTTTGATTGTTTAAATATTAAGTTTATATGTAGCTATTAGATTCTGCATTTATACTTACAGTGTATAAAAATAATAATTATTATTTTTATAGCATATTTGAGTTAAATGGATTTAAAATGTTAGGTTTTATATTTGGTCACTACTAAATCCTTTGTTCCAACTACGCAAAAGCTTTCTAAAGAAATTTATTTGTTAACCCTTATTAGAAATGTGCATAAATATTTATTTTCTCAATCGTACTGTACTTTTTAAATAGTTGAATAGTACAGGGAAATAACATCTTGATTTATTAGGAGTCATTCCGTAATTGTGTCTGCTTGGCTGCATTGGAGACAGAAAACTGGTTTCTCTATTTCTTCTTCACTTGGTTCAGGCTTCGGAATCGTGCATCGCGTGAATCTCGGTGGTATAATCTGGTTTCTTTACACCAGTCTAGGCGATTACTCGCTATGATCGTCAAAGTAGCCTGCTGAGGAAAGTTTTCTATGAAATTAAGCGATTTGTACTCTTCAGTTATTTGAAAGTTATTTATTTAATAAAATACTAACACAAAATAAATTTAATTTTAGTTATGTGCAAATATTTAAACATTTAAGGGGATGATTTTATTATTAAAATAAATCCGTTATATCCCTATATTTGTATTTTTGTGCTTTACAAAATACAACATTTAACCATAACAAATAATACTTTGGGTAGAATAAATATTCAACTTTTAGAATGTATTTCTTTCAGAAAAAATATTTATTTTTCTTTCAAACACAATAATTATAGAAAATTCTATTTTGATGTAGGTACCGTTCGAAATTTAAAACAATAGAATGTAAACCTATATCTTCAAAATAATGTGATTTCGTCGATTTTTCCGATGGAATTGTTTAGAATTAAACTAATAGATTCACCAGGAAGATAATTTTGGAATTGAGCCAAACGAAGATAATCGAATGTATGTTCTTCTAATGTGGACTTTGTAAATCAATGATTTACTTTTGAACGTTTCTGCTTGAAACATGTCTAACTTGATCGGATAAGTTGAGAGCCATTTTTGCATAAAGTCGATACTCAGCCTGGCGACTTCAATAAACTTGGAGCCGGAATTGTTAGTTTCTCTAATATAGGGAAACTTTTCGAGTTTTCCTGCTGATTAAAGTTCTAGTAGTGGGTATTGGAAAAGTTTCTAAGCGGTTGCTAGGTGACAGCATCCACTCTGCTAAAGTTAACTAACTGATATTAAAGATGTAAATAAAAACAATTAAAATTGAAAAGCTGATAAGTTTTTAAAAAATCTTACATTTTACTAAATATAAGGCTGCAATGGTATTGTTTCAAGTCATGAATGGCAACAGCTCGAAAGGTCTTGTTTTTATTTGTTGTCTGTAATGTTTTGGCATTCGAAAACGAATTTTCTATAAACACTTAACTTATTCAATTTTTTTAAATACCGACTTCTTGATGTGATGTTTTTTGTTGGAACAAATTGGTAAAGAAAAATTGTTCAGAAAAACAAATTTTAAAGAAATATGTATTGATATTTTTGAGTAAGCAATGAAAATGAGCAACCAATGAAATCGCAGTAGGTTGAAAAATGAAATTATTAGCTTTACACCATCTGAAACATTCCAATTGCTGTTTTATATTAATTTTAATTAAAAAACAAATTGTTATATCTAACTGTTTAGTATTGTTTATATTCTTTAACAGTTAATAAAATGTTTCTACTTTCAGAATTATAAATTTTTACGATAAATATTAAGTAAGTATTAAGTTAAAAGTAATAACAGAACAAATTTAGAAATTCTCTTTTTTCAATTATCTTTGAACTCAGCAATCATTTCTACCCTTACTAATTTTGAGCTACTCGCATAGTACTACCATTACATTAAATTTTCAACTAAGGTTAACAGTGAATAATTAAAAAAAAAGGAATGTAAATAAATAATAATAAATTTGAATATTAATTATCAAAATAATATTGCAATATATAAACTTGACTGAATTTCTATTAAGAATTTATAAAAATATTTGGCGAAAAAATGCAAAAAAGAAAAAAAAAATCAGTAAAAGTTTACTTAAAAAGAACTAATTCTGAAGCAAAACTAAAAAATCATACCATATAAACCTTTGCGAAGTTGATGCCGATTCAACATTGGATTTGACATTACTAGTGTATTTCTATTCCTGTTCTTTTCCGATTAACTTCGGTTTGAAAAGATAATAGCATTGATAAAAGAGCTTTGGGGCTATCAGTATCTATCCGACGACTCCTAAAAGGCCATCATTTCGCTTGAATTCCAACAGCAGGGGCTGATAGAAAAAAAAGAACAAAATAAACAAAGAAGAAAGGAAAAGGCAAACAGAGATTGAAGAAACTCAATAAACGGAATTGCAGACAGAGGAGAAACAACAATAAGGTGCGAGCAATATCTTTTGCTACCATTTTCGAAGACATTCGTGAAAACAACAGTAACGTCATCCATTAGATAGCCGCTGTTGCGAGGCTATTTAGATTGGTTAAAGTTCTTCTTAATGTGCTATGTTTCGGAGATGTTCACTTCGATGAGCTGACAGATGGGAACCGAGATTATTTTTTTGAGTATTTAACTTGGGGAAATTCAATACTGATAGAGGAACAAACAATGCAGATAATAGTACAACATGGTTGTAACGTAGATAAGAAAACTTTCGTTAAAGTCGAAAGTGATAAGAATCTAAGCGATACACGACTTTAAAAGTTTTCCGAGTAGCAGATAGTAATTAATGTATGACGCATTTATGCATATGTTGAAGAATGATGTTATTTCGTTAGATCTTTGGACTGTTTTAAAGCACTTTTATTTTTATTTTCACCATGGGAGTGTAGCATACAAAACAGAATATTAATAAAATTATGCAAGTTAAATTTAAGTTTGCTAAAATGTGGACTTTAGTAAGTTCCTTTAGATTAATGATAAATTTTTCGTATCTTTACTTGACTGGGTTTCAATTTAATAATCGAAAGAAAAAAAGTTTATCGACTATTTTTAAGCGATTTAATCAGAAACTAAAATTGGCAACTGGAAATTTACAAAGCATTCATTCAGGAATTCCCTTTCATAAAATATAAAAAAATGCATATACAGGCTTTCTTAGGACACTTTATAAATAAATTTATTTAAATCTTATTTACTATTTTTATGAGTTTTATTATGTCGATTATTATCATGTGTCTGCATTAATGCAGTAACCCACTGCATTATTTATTTTATGAAGAAACAGAGCAATTTAAAAATAACATAAAATTTTTTTATTAAATATTATTCTAAATATATTATTCTTTTTGAAATAAAAGTTTTTTTTCATTTGAGAGAAACAATTATAATTTGTCTGAAATTATGTATTTTTAATTAAAAATCACGTGTCATTAGAATAACTGTTTTGCGAATAAAAATATATACAAGCCTCGGTTTTAAAAAGTAAAAGCTGATGAGATTTTTCTAAAGGAAAATTGAATTGAAGTTCAAATCAATGTCAAGTTCCAATACAAAAATAACTATTTGCCTAAGTTGTAGGTTACTCTTACTATATATTCAAAAATGAAAAGAATTTGTAATTTGAGGACGCAACAGAGGTATCTTGTTGAAAAAGCAATTTAAGCTGCAAATATCTTATACACTAGAGGACTAAGCTTTAAAACTTTCCAATTTCAAACTGAGTGGTGCAAACACATACCATTCTTTTTCCTATGTGATATCAGCCCACAATAAAAAAAAAAGAATTTCTGAAATTCGCATTGCAGAAAGATAAGAATCATCCCCACACGTACTTTACGGTCGTGTGTTGACTGTAAAAGTAGATACCTGAATTTAGAATGTTTCGTAGAATGCAATAAGTCTTAAATGGGGTGTCAGTGGGTGTACCTGTGACATCCACTTTTGTCCAGCTGAATATATTAATTTTTATTTCAGTTTGAAACTGATTAATATCAACATGTTAGATGTATTATATCCTTTTTTTATTGCATATCTTTAACAAAATAAAGTTAAAATCAAAATAATTTTTTTTATTTAAAAATGGTTTAAATGTTCTTGAACTTGAAATTCTCTTAATGGTTTGGTTACATAAGCTTTTTTAGCATAAAATAACAGTTCATAGCTCTCAATGCATACTCGGGACACATATTCGTAGCATGCAATAAGTCTTAAATGGGGTGTCAGTGGGTGTACCTGTGACATCCACTTTTGTCCAGCTGAATATATTTGTTTTTATTTCTGTTTGAAACTGATTAATATCAACATGTTAGATGTATTATATCCTTTTTTTTATTGCATATCTTTAACAAAATAAAGTTAAAATCAAAATATTTTTTTTTATTTAAAAATGGTTTAAATGTTCTTGAACTTGAAATTCTCTTAATGGTTTGGTTACATAAGCTTTTTTAGCATAAAATAACAGTTCATAGCTCTCAATGCATACTCTGGACACATATTCGTAGCAAACTTTTATTAAAATCTTGTTATGACAGTATTCCCGATATTGAACTTTACAGTGCTACAGAACGATTTCAAAATAAGTTTCAGAACTATTTCTAAAGTGTTCTAGGATTCTTTGTTATGATTGTGCTCTGCTACGATATGTGTTGAATTTCACATTAGTAACTCAATGTGACGACTTATAAAGCATGTTATAGAGCATTGTGTGAGAATAATATCGAACACACTGTAGCACCACATTTTGGAGCTTATTTTAGAGTGAACAATGGTAAGGGGGGGGGGGGGTGAACAGATTTGGTTCGTAATAATGAAGACTAGTGATTTTATTCAAAGTAGCATGTGCACTGTGCAGCATGAATAGGGTTCAGTTTTTATTTATTGAATATAACGTGTTGATATTGAGGACGCCAGCCCAAATCAGCTGCCAAAAATATCTCAGTAAGGTACCAGAATTTTATTTTTCAGTAAGTATTTTGAAATGCTTTCTGGATAGTGAGTGGAGTGCACTAAAAATGTTTTCCGAATGTGTTCGATAAAGTGTTCGGTGATGTGATGTAAGAAAGGAGTCAAATATAGCGTTCTAGAATGAGCTCATAATGTGATCGTAGTTTTGCAGTTCACATTTTGAAATAGCTGAGTTAAAATAGCATAATGGTGATTTTTGTTCAGGTTATTTTTAATTTTTTCACTTGATTCAAATAGATTGAATTACGGAATAATATTTCTGACAATGAAAATCCTACCCTACCCAAAATTGCTTTTCATGTTTGTCCAGCTGAATATTTTTGATTTCTGCTTAAAAAGTAATAATATCACCATGATAATTTTATTGAACTTTATTAATTATATATTTTAGTCAAAATCAAGTTATAGTAGAATTGTGTTTAAAATTAAACGAGATTCTAAATACATGCACTTTTTATTTGAAATTTTATTTACCTTACAACTTATTTCAGTTACAACTTATTCAGTAAAATAAAAAATTATTAAATCAATTCAACTAAATTAAAAAAAATCCTCTACACTCTTAAATAAAATGAATCATTGTTTTATATACTAGCTTTTGTCTTTAAAAACTATTATTATTTACCATATTTTAATTTATAATCAATAAATATTGACAAACAATGTCTTTCAAAACTCATGCTGTACAGTGTACACCCATACAAATTGAGTAGTTTCACGTATAAACTCTACTGTTCTCTTAAGAGCCTAACACATATGCAAAGGACGATGAGAGGCAATCCCTCTCGCAACTCAAATGTCAATTGAATCATACTAATAATTCCCCGCAAATTACCTAGTAAATCGCACACACGTAACAAAGCATTCGTGCTGTGTGCATATTTGCCAGAATAGCCGTCTAGTTACTAGACGCCGAAACGGGCCCGAGGCGTATGCTCCGTTGTGACGTACCGCATTTACATCCATTGATCAGAATGGTTAAGTAAGGCCCATGCACCATGCATCGGTCTGATTATTCGAAATATGGGGTCTTGGCACTTCACATTGTTCGGCATGTCCACGCATTGTTTAACGGAGCAATCCATTTAAAAGAAAGATTTTTTATTGTATGATGTTCTTTTTTACTGATAACTTTTTTTATGTCTACTTATTCATATATTGAAGTTTACAAACCGTATGCCCGATTCGAATATTGCTAATTACTCTTAAAATGTTTAGAAAGAATTCCGTGATTAAAAATATTTAAAAATTGTGTTATCACAATATTTTATTTAAGAAAACTGTAAGACTTATAGTGATTAGTCCTTATTAAAATTAATATTTGACTTCAATAAGTGTAATGTTCGTAAAAGCAAAAATTTAATTTTTTTCGTTTTTATTTAGTATCTAAATAATACGTATTTTAATGTAAAAAAGTTTGAAAAATCATTTAAATTGTAATAAACTATTTAAATAGTATTTTTACTTATAAAATGTAACTTAAAAAGGCTCACTTCCTCGTTTTCCACTTACAAGTAGTAAGGATCCTAAATTAATCTATGCAAAAAACAAAACAAAAAATCTTGTAGCCTATAAACTTCAAATTTTGTCCTACTACCTCCCTTAAGTGATTTTTCATATCAAATTTATTGATGAAAGATGCTTATACAAAACGCATTGACTCTCCAAATTTAATACACGTCCGTCCACCCTTATCATTATTTCTGCATCTGCAACAATCTAATCTACATTGCTCTTTTAGGAATTACTCAGCAAGTAATTTACATCGCCCGGATCCAAAGTAATAACATACAAGAATTTCTTAGATGAAGATGTCCTGGAAAATACTTCCCAGATCTAAATGAGTGTCTCCAACAGCTGTTGGTCTCCGTAAACGTAAACGGAAGGGTAACAAAGAAAACTCATATCGAATCAGGTCCAGCCTTCATTTGAAAAGAGAATATTATGCAGTAGGGCGTTATTGCTTTGACAACCTTGCGTTTAACACGGGGATAATGAAAATGGGGACTTTAATGGCGCGTTTAATATTCGTCCATAACCGCGAAGGGATGAAAGACGTTCCTTTAGTGGTTTATTTCTTGGTTGCGGTTTTGAAACAGAAGTGATTGTCTCTCAAATTTTGTTAAGAAAAGGATATTAGAATTGTAGGTAAATTTTGCTGCAAATTAAGGAAGATAGTAACAAGTTTTGAAGTACTTTTTAATTGTTATAGATTATACTATTGCTTATACTTTTTAATTATTATAGATTGCTTTTACAATACGTTCCATCTTCTTTCAGTATGTAGAAAATTGTTGCTTGTAAGTTTTTAGCATAAATGCTACAATGAAGATCGACGGTAAATTAAGTATGAAGCATAACAATTTATTCAGAGGGGGATAAACATTTAGCTAAGATATGCTTGACCAAGAAAACATTTACCTATAATGAATAAAACAAATTTAGAGACTTACGACAAGTTTCCTACGATAAAATGTTATAACAAGCATTTTTAATCTATTGAAATTTAACAGGATATTAGTTTATTTATAATATTTGTACTACAAACTCCCACTATGTTGAGTCAATGCAGAATTTTTTGATGCAAAATATTTTTTTATGAACCTGACATGTTTTTCACTGTATTAAGCAAATTTTGAACAATACGTTTGATGACACTCACTGGCGTCATTTAGAGGAAATAACAAATAAAGCTATTTTTATTTCCATATTTAAAATATCCTGGATTCCTCATATTATATATATATACTTGACAAACAACAAATGACATTGTATACGCCCTCTAGAAGGGTAGAGCATAGGCTTTAAAGCCTGTTATCCCGTTAGAAGAGACAGTCACCAGAAACACAAAAAGGAGGACGACGGAGAGACAAATAACAACATTTATTGACAAACACATACATCCATGCCTTACCGGGATTCGAACCCGAACCCACCAGCTCCAAAGTCTAGCACCCTAACTTATAACGTATCTTTCGTTTAAGTCGAAAGTGATAAGAATCTAAGCGATACACGACTTTAAAAGTTTTCCGAGTAGCAGACAGTAATGTTTAATGCATTTATGCATGCGTTGAAGAATGATGTTATTTCGATAGATCTTTGGACTGTTTAAAAGCAAAAATACAAGTGCTGTTTAAAAGCACTTGCATTTTTATTTTCACCATGGGAGTGTAGCTCACAAAACAGTATATTAATAAAAATTATGCAAGTTAATTTTAAGTTTGGTAAAATCTGGACTTAAGTAAGTTCCTTTAGATTAATGATAAATTATCTTTACTTGACTGGGTTTCAATTTAATAATCGAAAAAAAAAGTTTATAAACTAGTTTTAAGTGATTTAATCAGAAACTAAAATCGGCAACTGGAATCTTATAAAGCATTTATTCAGGAATTCCCATTCATAAAATATAAAAAAAATGCATAAACAGGCTTTCTTAGGACAAATTATAAATAAGTTTATTTTAATCTTATTTACTCTTTTTATGAGTCTTAATGTGTCTATTATTATCGTGTCTCTGCATTAATGCAGTAACCAACTGCATTATTTATTTTATGTGGAAACAGCAATTTTAAAATAACATAATATTTTAAAATTTAAGTAAAGTTTCTTTTTAAATAAAAGTTTTTTCCATTTGTGAGAAATAATTATAATATGCCTGAAAGTATACATTTTTAATTAAAAAACACTTGTCATTAGAATAACTGATTTGCGAATAAAAATATATACAAGTATCGCTTTAAAAAACTATTAGCTGTTTTGAGATTTTCCAAAAGAAAAATTGATTTGAAGTTCAAATCAATGTCAAGTTCTAATACAAAAATAACTATTTGCCTAAGTTGTAGGTTACTCTTACTATATATTCAAAACTGAAAAGAATTTGTAATTTAAGGACGAAACAGAGGTATCTTGTTGAAAAAGCAATTTAAGCTGCAAATATCTTATACACTAGAGGACTAAGCTTTAAAACTTTGCAATTTCAAACTGAGAGGTACAAACACATACCATTTTTTTTTCTATGTAATATCAGCCCACAATACAAAAAAAAAAACGCAATTCTGATATTCGCATTTCAGAAAGATAAGAAACATCCCCACGCGTACTTTACGGTCGTGTGTTGACTGTAAAAGTAGATACCTGAATTTAGAATGTTTCGTAGAATGCAATAAGTCTTAAATGGGGTGTCAGTGGGTGTGCCTGTGACATCTACTTTTGTCCAGCTGAATATTTCTTTTATTTCATTTTGAAACTGATTAATATCAACATGTTTGATACATTAAACATTTTTTATTGCATATATTTGACACAACAAAGTTAAAAGCCGCCGTGGCGCAATCGTTAGGATGCTAGCCTTTGGAGCTGCTGGAGACGGGTTCGAATCCCGGGCTGGCATGGATGTTTGTGACCGTCAATAAATGTTGTTATTTGTCTATGCGTTTGTGTTGTCCTTTCTTTGTGTGTCTCTTGTGATTGTAAAAACTCTTTCTGTGCCTGTCCCACTTGACGAAAGCCTATATGCGGTTCTCTGAATAAGCTTACAAGCTGGAATATATATGTACCATACCATACCATACAAAGTTAAAAACCAATTTATTTTTTAAATTGAAAAATAGTCTAAATGTTCTTGCACTTAAAATGTCCCTAAGGTTCGGTTATATAAGCTATTTCGGGCATAAAATAACAGTTCATAGTTCTCAATGCATACTAGGGACACACATTCGTAGCATGCTTTTATTAAAATCTTGTTATGACAGTATTCCAGATATTGAACTTTTCGGTGCTACAGAACGATTTCAAAATAAGTTTTGAGAACTCTTTCCACACTGTCTCTTCTTTGTTATGAATGTGCTCTGCTACGATATGTGTCGAATTTCACTTATGGAACTCAATGTGAAGACTTATGAAGCATGTTATAGGGCATTGTGTAATCATAATATCGAACACACTGTAGTACCATATTTTGGAGCTTATTTTAGAGTGATCATTGGTAAGGTCAACAGGTTTGGTTCGTTATAATGAAGACTAGTGATTTTATTCAAAATAGCACGTGCACTGTGTATCATGTATCGTGTTCAGTCTTTTTTTATTGGTTATAGCGTGTTGGTACTGAGGACACCAGCCCAAAATATCTCAGTAAAGTACCAGAAATTTATTTTTCAGTAAGCGTTTTGAATTGCTTTCTGGATAGTGAGTGCACTAAAAATGTTTTGCGAATGCATTTGATAAAGTGTTTGGTTATGTGATGCAAAGAAAGGAGTCAAATATAGCGTTCTGGGTTGCGCTCATAATGTGATCGTTGTTTTGCAGTTCATATTTTGAAATTACTGAATTAAAATAGCATAATGATGATTTTTGTTCAGGTTATTTTTAATTTTTTCTCTTGATTCAAATAAATTGAATTACCGAATAATATTTCTGACCATGAAAATTCTAGCCTACCCAAAATTGCTTTTCATATTTGTCCAGCTGAATATTTTTGATTTCTGCTTAAAACGTAATAATATCACCATGAAAATTTTATTGAATTTTATCAATTATATATTTTAGTCAAAATCAAGTTATAGTAGAATTGTGTTTAAAATTAAACAAGATTCTAAATATATGCACTTTTAATTTGAAATTTTATGTACCTTACAACTTATTTCAGTACAATAAAAAATCATTAACTCAATTCAACAAAAAAAAAATTAAAAATAATCCTCTGCACTCTCAACTAATATGAATCATTGTTTTATATACTAGCTTTTGTATTTAAAAAATATTATTATTTACCAGATTTTATTTTATAATCAATAAATATTGACAAACAATGTCTTTCAAAACTTATGCTCTACACCCATACAAATCGAGTAGTTTCGCGTATAAACTCTATTGTTCTCTTAAGAGCCTAACACATATGCAAAGGACGGTGAGAGGCAATCCCTCTCGCAACTCAAATGTCAATTGAATCATACTAATAATTCCCCGCAAATTACCTAGTAAATCGCACACACGTAACAAAGCATTCGTGCTGTGTGCATATTTGCCAGAATAGCCGTCTAGTTACTAGACGCCGAAACGGGCCCGAGGCGTATGCTCCGTTGTGACGTACCGCATTTACATGCATTGATCAGAATGGTTAAGTAAGGCTCATGCACCATGCATCGGTCTGATTATTCGAAATATGTGGTCTTCGCACTTCACATTGTTTTGTATTTCCACGCATAGTTTAACGGAGCAATCTATTTAAAAGAAAGATTTTTATTGTAAGATGTACTTTTTTACCAATAACTTTTTTTTTATGACTACTTCTACATATATTGACGTTTACATAATTAACCGTATGCAAGATTCAAATATTGCAAATTATTCTTAAAATGTTTATAAAGAATTCCGTGTTTAAAAATATTTAAAAAATGTGACATCACAATATTTTATTTATGGAAAGTGTAAAGCTTATAGCGATTAGTCCTTATTAAAATTAATATTTGACTTCAATAAGTGTAATGTTAGTAAAGGCAAAAATTTAATTTTTTTCGTTTTTATTTAGTATCTATAAATATTACGTATTTTAATGTAATAAAGTTTGACAAATCATCTCCCTTTTTTAAAATAAATTATTTAAATTGTTACTTGTAAAATGAAACTTAAAAAGGCTCACTTCCTGGTTTTCCACTTACCAGTAGTAGTAAGGATCTTAAATTAATCTATGCAGACAAATTATTTTTTCTTGTAACCTATAAGCTTCAAATTTTGTCCTAATACCTCCCCAAAGAGATTCTTCATATCAAATTTATTGATGAAAGATGCTCAAACAAAACGCATTGACTCTCCAAATTTAATACACGTCCGTCCACCCATATCATTATTTCTGCTTCTGCAACAATCTAATCTACATTGCTCTTTTAGGAATTACTCAGCAAGTAATTTACATCGCCCGGATCCAAAGGAATAACATACAAGAATTTCTTAGATGAAGATGTCCTGGAAAATACTTCCCAGAAGAAATGAGTGTCTCCAACAGCTGTTGGTCTCCGTAAACGTAAATGGAAGCGTAACAAAGAAAACTCATATATCGAAACAGGTCCAGCCTTCATTTGAAAAGAGAATATTATGCAGTAGGGCGTTAGTGCTTTGACAACCTTGCGTTTAACACGGGGATAATGAAAATGGGGACTTTAATGACGCGTTTAATATTCGTCCATAACCGCGAAGGGATGAAAGACGTTCCTTTAGTGGTTTATTTCTTGGATGCGGTTTTGAAACAGAACAGATTGTCTTTCAAGTTTTGTTAAGAAAAGGATATTAGAATTGAAGGTAAAATTTGCTGCAAATTGAGGAAGATAGTAACATGTTTTGAAGTCTTGCTTATACTTTTTAATTATTATAGAATGCATTTACAATACGTTCCATCTTCTTTCAGTATGTAGAAAATTGTTGCTTGTAAGTTTTTAGCATAAATGCTACAATGAAGATCGACGGTAAATTAAGTATGAAGCCTAACAATTTATTCAGAGTATGCTGGGCATGTATTTGACGACAAGAAAAACATTCCAAAAATGAGGAAAAAAAACTTTTTAGTTTTAAAAAATCTTTGAGAAAAGAATCATGTAGGGGGATAAACATTTAGCTAAGATATGCTTGACCAAGAAAACATGGACCGTGAATAATACAAATCTTGAGACCTACGACAAGTTTTCTTCGATAAAATGTTATAACAAGCATTTTTAATCTATTGAAATTTAACAGGATATTAGTTTATTTACAATTTTTGTACTACAAACTCCCATTATGTTGAGTCAAATGCAGAATTTTTTGATGCAAAATATTTTTTTATGAACCTGTCATGTTTTCCACTGTATTAAACAAATTTCGAACAATACGTTTGATGACACTCACTGGCGTCATTTAGATTAAAAAAAAAAATTGTCGCAAAACTTGTTTCAATGTTTAAATATATGCCTGTATTTCTCATATTATTCTAATTGCTAATAATTTTTAATTAAAAAAATCTATTTTTTAATAACTATAAATAAAATTATAATATTTTTAATGATTTTATAATTAATTTTTCTTATAAAAAAAATTTTTAATATTGAATTTTTTATAATTTTTTATTAATTTATTTTTATCATTTTATATTATAAATTTTTTTATACAAATAAATAAATATACAAATGTAACTGATTTTTTAATATAATGGTACAATTGAAAAAAAATTAGCCACATTTAGGATTTTTGTAGCCAGTTTTAAATTTAAATATACAACAAAAAAAAAAGAAAGTGCGATTCCACAAAAAAAAAATTATTAAAGAAATTTTTGATAAAAAGATGACAGTAAAAAAAAAATTGAAATAAACTAAAATATCCTACTTTTCTAATTAAATAGACTAAAATTTTTTTGAAAAAACTAGGTCGTAACAGTAATACATCAACAACCATTTCTACATTAAATTTAAATACATTAGAATAAATTTCACTTAAAATAGGAAATGTAAATTAACAAGTAGGTTTGTAACAGAATATGTCACTTAACCCCTTCGACACACAACACGTTGTGTAACAGCTAAAAAGGCTCCAAATACAGCATATTCTATGTTAAACATTTACCAATAAATTCGGCTACTTTCATTTATTTTATTTCAAAAATTAAATAATATTACTTAAATCGTTTGCAAAAATTTAAATTTCAAATAATAAACATGTAATAGTTCTCGCTTTTAAATAGAATGAAAACATTGCATATCACATACAGAATCTTGAAGTGAAATATACTTAACGTCATTTCAAACTGATCGATGTCGCAAAAATAAATTTATTTTTAATTTATTGTCTAAAAGAAAAAAGTTTCTTGAGCGATTGTTGCGATGGCAAGTGATTAATTCTAATAAAAAATGGCTTCCTATGCTTTTAAATGAGCATTAAATTTTGAAGTTTTTTTAATAATTGAAGTACTTAGAATTCGAATAATTTTTCTGAAATTTTCAAGTATTTTCATTTCGATACGCTGAATTTTTGACGTATCTCACTTGTCCAGCATGTAGTTAAATTCAGCGATTTAAATTACTCGAAATTGATTTCAATGCTAATTCATTTGTAATTCGTCGACAAATAGAATTTCAAAATCAATTATATTATTAATATTTTATGGTCAGTATAAAATAATTTGTTGAACAAAAAAAATAATGATTGCACTTGGCAATTAAAGTAAATTGTATGTAAAAATTTGTCTAATTTAGACTTTTATACAATTAAAAAATTTTTTTTATATAATTTAAAGTTTTATATATAAAATTTTTAATTTTTTTTAAAATAAAAAAATATTGTTTTACTTTTATTATATATATAGTATATAACTTTTTTTATAAATAAATTATTATTTTATATAAACTTAGAATATTCCTATTTCTGGACCTAGAAACCAGAGGAAAACCTCATTTGTTCTCCTTGATAAAATAAACGGTTAAACAATAAGTATTTCAAAATGTTAATTACTCGTGTTTGCAGTGTTCAGCAGACTATAAAATTTAGCTTTATTTAATGGCAGCATATAAATTTAACAATTACAAACGAGAACTGCACAAAATATCAATAAACCCGAATCGCATTTAAGAAGACCTACAGCATTATTTAAAAAAATATATTAAATTGAATTTACAAAAAAAAAAAAAAAAAAAAAAAAAAACATTATGTACTGCAGAATGGAGGCTTTTTTAGTTCGCTTCAGAACTTATTTACACAGTTACCTCCGTGAGATAAAGAACATCAAAGCCGTCGAGTGTCTTTTCCTGTATAAATCCCTTATTCCGACTTGCGCCAAACTCACTAATTTGAAGGTAATCACTTTATCCAAGTCACTGCCCATTGTCGGGGGCCTTTTTCTCGGTGTCACTTCTTATGACTTTGCAGAATAAGTATCATTCTTTGTTAGTCTATTTGCTTTTAATGGTATTGCTCACTGTTTACTTTTACTGTTTAATTATTACGTTTATATGTACTTATTGGATTTTGCATTTATATTTTTAATATATAAACACAATTTATAATATTTTAATAGTATATTTGAATTTAATGTTTTTAAAATATTTGGTTTTATATTTAGTCATCTACTAAATCCTTTGTTCCAATAAAACCAAAGTTTATTTAGGAATTATTCAAATTCTCTCATTAGAAATTATCATAAATATTTACTTATCCAAAAGTACCGTACTTTTTTAATAGTTATTTGGACGTTAGTTATTTTAAAAAAATGCTAACACAAAAGAAAATTTTCTCTAGTTATATCCAAACTTTTTTTTAAAAAATAATTGGGTGATGGTTTTTTTTTTATTGTGAAAATCTGTTGTCTTACTATTCATATTTTCATGCTTTACAAAATGAAAACATAAAACATGAAAACCATACTTCCGGTAAAATAAATATTATTAGAATACATTTCTTTCAGAAAAATTGAAGATATATTTTACATTTAAATACAATAAATCTAGAATATTTTTCTTTTGCTAAAGGTACAGTTGGAAATTCAAGATAATACAATGTAAGCTTATCTATTCAAAATAATGTGATTTTGTCGGTTTTTCAGATGGAATTGTTTAGAATTAAACTAATAGATTCACCAGGAAGAATATTTTGGATTTGGGTCAAACGAAGTTGATCACATGTATGTTATTTTAATGTTGACTTAGTAATTCAATGATTTACTTTTGAACGTTCCTGCTTGAAACTTGTCTGAACTTGATCAGATAAGTTGAGAACCTTTTTTGCATAAAATCGATACTCAGTCTGCCGACTTCAATAAACTTGGAGCCAAAAATGTTAGTTTCTCTAATTTAGGGAAGTTTTTCGAGTTTTCCTGCTGATCAAAGTTCTAGTAGTGGGTATTGGAAAAGTTTGTAAATGGTTGCTAGGTGACAGCATCCACTCTGCTAAAGTTAACTAACTGATATTAAAGACGTAAATAACAACATTTACGATTTAAAAGCTGATAAAAAGATTAAAAAATTTCCTTAAATTTTAATAAAAATGAGTGCACAAAGTGGTTCTTTCTCGCCGTGAATGGAAACACATTCAGCCTCCTTGTTTTCACTTGTTGTCTGAAATAACTTTTGTTTTGGTGTTCGAAAATGAGCTTTCAAAGATCATATTTCTTATTATTTTTTTTCAAAACCAACTTCTTACTGTGCTGTTGGTTGCTTAAAAAATTTGTTAAAAAAAGCAAGCACGGAAAGAAAAGTGTTTTGTTCAATCTGCGTTGGTCGTTTTGAGATTGAACCCGAAACAACCAATGAAATCGCAGTGCGAAGAAAAAAATATCCCTCATCATCTGAAACATTCCTATTGTTGTTTTATTTTTAATTTAATTAAAACGATGAATTGTTATTTCTATTTGTTAAGTTTTAAATATAGATTATTAATAATCAAAATAGAATTGTAATATATAAATTTCAATGAAGTTTTATCAGGAATTTATAAAAATATCAGCAAAAATAAAAAAAATAAGTACAAGTTAAAAACAAAAAAGAAACCAATTCTAAAGGCAAAAAAATCATATTATGTAAAAATTTGCGAAGTTGATGCCCATTCAATATTAATTTAGACATTACTAGTGTATTTCTACTCATGTTCTTTTCCTATTAACTTCGGTTTGAAAAGATAATAGCATTGATAAAAGCTCTTGGGCTATCAGTATCTAACCGACGACTCCTAAAAGGCCATCATTTCGCTTGAATTCCGACAGCAGGGGCTGATAGAATAAAAAAAGAACAAACTAAACATGGAAGAAAGGAAAATGCAAACAGTGATTGAAGAAACTCAATAAACGGAATTGCAGACAGAGGGGAAACAACAATAAGGTGCGAGCAATATCTTTTTCTACCCCTTTCGAAGACATTCGTGAAAACAACAGTAACGTCATCCATTAGATAGCCGCTGTTGCGAGGCTATTTAGATTGGTTAAAGGGCCTTTTAATGTGCTATGTCTCGGAGCTGTTCACTTCGATGAGCTGACATATGGGAACCGAGATTAGTTTTTGAGTATTTAACTTGGGGAAATTCAATACTGATAGAGGAACAAACAACGCAGGGAATAGTACAGGGGGTTGTAACGTAGATAGAACAACTTTCGTTTAAGTAGAAAGTGATAAGGAACTAAGCGATACACGACTTTAAAAGTTTTCCGAGTAGCAGATAGTTATTAATGTTTGATGCATTTATGCATTCGTTGAAGAATGATGTTATATCGTTAGATCTTCGGACTGTTTAAAGGCACTTGCATTTTTTTTTTACCAAGGGAGTGTAGCTTACATAACAGAATATTAATAAAAATTATGCAAGGTAATTTAAGTTTGTTAAAATCTGGGCTTTTGCAAGTTCATTTAGGTTACAAATAAATCAATGGTATAAATCACTGTTTATTAAAATAGACCTCTGGATACTTAAAGAACAAATTCATTCATGCATTCTTTTTCATCAAATAAATATATAAAAATACATAAAAGGCTTTCGTAAGACACATTTTTATTAATAAGTTCATTTAATCTTGTTTATTCTTTTAAGATTTATAATGTAGCTATCTTATGGCAGTAGATTAATATATGAGAAAACTTAAGATTATTAATCATTTAGAAAAACAGCTATTTTAGAGTACCATATAGCTATACATTATCGATATTTTTTTTTTAATGTTGATGTTCTTTTTTGAATCAATATGGTTTTTTTTCCATTTGAAAGAAACGATGATAAATTGAAAATTGAGTAGAAATATACTTTTTTTATCACGTGTCATTCGAATAACTGTTTCTTGTATATAACTTAATATAAGTAAAAGCTGTTTTGTGATATTTCCTTTAAGAAAACCCAAATTGGTATTTAAATCAATATCAAGTTCAGTTTAAAAATAACCATTTTTGGAAGTTGTAGGCTACTCTTATTGAAGATTCGAAAACGGAAAAAATGTAATTTGGGACCGCAACAAAGGTATCTTGTTGAAAAAAGCAATTTAAGCTGCAAATATCTTATACACTAGAGGACTAAGCTTTAAAACTTTCCAATTTCAAACTAGGGGTACAAACACATACAATCCTTTTTCCTATGTAATATCAGCCCACAATACGAAAACCGAACGCAATTCTTAAATTCACATTGCTGAAAGATAAGAAACATCCTTACACGCACTTTATGGTCGTGTGTTGACTGTAAAAGTAGATACCTGAATTTAGAATGTTTCGTAAAATTAAAGTTTCAAATGGGGTGTCAGTGGGTGTGCCTGTGACATCTACTTTTGTCCAGCTGAATATTTCGTTTATTTCATTTTGAAAAAGAATAATACCAGCATGATAGTTTTATTGATGGTTTTTTCCCCCATGTATACCTTTGACGAAATAAAGTTAAAATCAATTTCTGTTTTAAATTGAACAACAATCTAAATGATTTTGCGCTTCAAATGCAAGTGTGTTTCACTGCAAACTCAGGACATACCTTCGCGCGTACTTCAGAATGATTCCAAAAAGTGTCTCAGAACTGTTCCCAAAGTGTTTTGGAGTTCTTTGTTCTGAATGTGTGTTTAGACTGATTTCATTTTGGGATCATAATGTAAAGACTTATTTAGTTTATTTTGAAATAGTCCTCACCCTACGTACGACGTCGTCCTTTACGGTTGCGTTGGGTGTCTACTCAGATGTCGGTTCGTCATTTGACTGTGGTTTTAAAATATGACGCCCTTCGCCAGTAGCCCTCGTGTAGTTCTAGTGCTACGATGATTAAAACTAAAATTAATTCAATCAAATACGTAACAATCACGTGTTTTTAAGGTTTTATTTCTTAACTGAAGAATTTAAAGGTGTTTCCGAAAACATATCTAAATGTGTTCCAAAAAGCGTTTTGCAATGTGTTCTAGTAGTGTTATCAAATGCGTTCTATACGTGTTCTAAAAGTAACACTCTGTTGTTGTTTGTTGTTTCTCATCCCCACTGGTCTAGCGGTGCTAGACCAGGTCCATGAGTCCATTCACCCTCAGGAAATCGAAAAACAAGACCAGGTCGCGCAGAAAATCCTTCTTTGCAAAATTCACGCAGCTAAGGAGATGGGCCGGGCTGGCTGCACTGGAGAGACATTTGTTGCAGGTGGGGTAAACCTTTTGTTGCTGTTCGTACTTCATGCACTTTAGGTGACCACTGATGAATCTAGCGTATGCGGTCTGATCACCTCTATCACCCCTGAAGGTCAAAGCACGACCCGGCTTATCCACAGAGTACCAGATGTGTACTGGGGGAGTAGTCCAGTTAAGCAGGACACCTTTCTTTCTAATGGAGTGAATTTCTGAGGATGTGAGTGCCAAATTATCCGGCAGGGGCTCATTTGTGCCAAGTTTTGCCAGACAGTCAGCGATCTCATTTCCGTAAAGACCAACGTGAGACGGAATCCACTGCAAATAAATATCTCGCTTCACGGAAAGTTTACTGAGCAGTTGCAAGATTGCTGTTCCAGCTCTATCGCCCACTTTGGGAACAGTTGGTGGAGTCATTGGAGTTTATGCAAGTAACACTGTTACATAATGCAATGTAAAAAATATGTGTGTGTGACTTTATTTTTTTATATCACAAACTTTCCTGGCTTTTTCATGTGTGCACATCACTTTTTGAGATTTTCCGGTTTTCCTCAGAAACAAAAGTAAAATCAGGAATCATATAACCTTTTGGACAATCGGATATTATGTATCATTGTCAAGAAGCAAACGTTGTCGCAATGTGTAATTATGAAGTGGTTTAATGAATGATCCAATGCTGGTTGATCAAATCTGCTAGATATCACTGCAAGAAACACTTGTTAACAAAAGAAGGAAAAAAAAAACATTTAAAGAAGTGACGACAGCCCATTTTCATTTTCAATTGAATATTCAAGTTTTACATTTGAAAGAAAGTTACTGGCTTTATGTGGAATTTAAATTTTTTTAAAGGTAAAGTTACTGAAAGTTACTGATAAACAATGGGCAAGTCAGCTGTCCAAGTAAGATACCTGAATTTTATTTTGCAGTGTTTTCAAATGACTTATGACTTTCTTGGTGGAGGGCAAGTTCGCCCAACACTGCTACCTATAGGTCTATTGTATTCAACCCCAGAAATGACACAATCACAAGAAACACAAAGAAAGAGACGACACAAACATATAGACAGATAACATTTATTGACGGACACAAACATCCATGCCTTATCAGGATTTGAACCCGAACCCAGCAACTCCAAAGACTAGCATCCTAACCATTGCGCCGCCGAAGTGGCCAGTGTTTCGAAATACTATCCGGATAATGTACTAAAAATGATTTCTGATTGCGTTCGTTCGGTTACATGATGTAAGAAAGGAGTCAAATGTAGTGTTTTATAGAGATTCACTCATAACGTGATTGCAGGTTTGCCGTTCATATATTTTAAAACTCCTGAATGAAAATAGAATAAGGACGATTTTTGTTCAGGTTATTTGATTTTTTTTTTCACTAGAGTCAACGAAATTAAACTACGGAAAAATATTTCTTACACAGAAAATCCTACTGTACCAAAAATTGCGTTTTCACATTTGTCCAGCTGAATATATTTTATTTCTGTTTGAAACTGAGTAATATCAACATGATAGTTATATTGAATCTTTTTTTTTTAATTTTTTTTGTCAAACTAAAGTTTAAATCGAATTCTGTTCTAAATTGAACAAGAGTCTAAATGTTTATGCAGTTTCAAATTAGAATTTCTTTCTACCTTACAACTTATTTCAGTAAAATGAAAAATCATTTATTCATATTATCTTGCATAAAGCCATATTGTCATATTTATTTTTAGTCTTAATGATAAATTCAGATATCTAACTCAAAAGTGGTTTAAAAAAAAATTGTATACAAATCGTTTTTCCTTAGACATATTTCCTCCTTAAAAATAGATAATCGCATTAAAAAAAGGATAGTATACTCCTAGATCCTCCGCCCGAATTGATTTTTTACAGAGAAATTAAGTTTGTCACATCAAATACGCACACACACACATGTGAAAGTAAATTTAATTACGCCACGAATAAAAATAGAAATTGAGCACACATTGAGTTTGCTTCTCTCGTTACTCAGTTAGTGAAGACTATCGGCTGGGGAAAAATATCCGTCTTATCATGTTGAAAGAATTTCTAGTGGACTTTTTGATGTTTTAAAAGCGGAATATATCTGTGGAAATTCAAATTTAAACAGTAACATGAAGTGCAACTATATTATTTTTATATCTTATGATTATGCAAAAAAAAGCCTTTAAGGTCTTCGAAAAGAAGTTCACACCTAATTTTGAGTACTTAAGTGTATCCTAATATAATATAATAATTTATTGTAAAATTGACCATAATATGTACGAACATTTATGAAAACTCAACATATTATGTACTAACATTTATGAAAACTCACCATAATATGTTTAATCAGAAGCATAATGATAACAAAGTACTGATGAATCAGCTAAAAATATAATTTTCAAATATTTGTCAAAAGCCTTTAAATAAAATGCTATTTATTCTGTAATTACCTTATTACATTTGAACCAAAGCAGCTGTTATCTTTCAAAAAACGTTATCTACGCAACAATGATAGAAACAACATTAGGCGATCTGCCAGCTTAATGCATCTAAGTTGCCTTATAAATGATCGTGCTGCATACAAATGTGTTTCCTTTTAAAAAGTAGCCAGCCTGAAACAAGTAATTTTCTATATTATATAAATGAGGGCAATAGGAAATGCGGTATCCATAAATGTTTAAATAGTAACTAGAAAGATTAAAAATTAATCAAATGCATTTAGCTAAAATGCATCGATTTTTTAATGCAAAAATATTTTTTTCAGTTCAATTGTAGTAAGAATAAAGTGATAGAAAATGAATTATCCGAGAAATAACCAGAATTTGTTTCAGAAAAATGTGTTAATGAGGAAAATTCAAGAAGTAACCCAAAGTATATTTTTATAATCAAAGTCATTTTTAAAAACTATACAAACAGATTTTCACACATAGAGGTACTTCCTTATGAGAAAAAAACTCGAACATAATTCAACAATCAATTCTAATACTACAATCAATGAATTTAATATTTATGCTAAAAAGAGAAATCTAAAAATAAAAATCAATTTTCAATATATTTTGTTTTTTTTTTTACTAAACTAAATATTTCAAAAACCTTTTATTTGAGTATTCTTTCACATAGCAAAACCATGAATAAAAACAGTTATCAGAAAATGAACACACCCATAAAAAGTAAGAAATTTATAATTTTTTAACGGTAAAATAAAATACTTTTAGATCTTATTTTCAAAAAGTAAGACCAGTATTTTCTTATCAGAAAATACTATCAGAAAACCAAACATGTTATATTCCCTTGAAAGTATTCCGTTAAAAAAAAAGACTGATTTTTTTTCTCTGCGCTTTTCATCTATGAAGGAACTTGTCTTTATGGGTCCTGGCTATCTCGTGTATTTCGGAATGTACAAAAGAAATGGGTAAAAAGTAAAGACAAATAGTTCAGAGGGGCGATTATCAAGCAGCCGTGTCAGAACCTTACCAATAAGAGAAAAAAAAAGTATTTCTTAACGTAGGAGAAAATGATCGCTAAAAGGAGAAAAAAAAGCTTTGAAACCTTTGGAAGAAAAAGGGTATATGATTTTATTTTATTTACAATCAGCTTAAGGATAAAAAAAGTGTGTGACAAAATTAATAGTCGTATACATGTAAATTTTTACAAATTAACTTCAATAAAGTTTTGGCATCAAGTTGTCGAAGTTTTATCAGAATAATTGTTTAAAGAATAACTAAATAGGAAAAGAGTAAATTATATGTGTATAGAATGTTAATCGTTTTATGAGTATATACGTCTTTATACCTAAGATGTTTTATGATTAATGATTAGTGACGTTGCTTTGAATGTGTAAACGATGGGTTATGACTAAGATAAAAAAATTTTTGACTTATTTTAATCGCATTCTTGCTGTTCTTATATCACAATACCAGCTTAAATAAGTATTTTGACTTCCAATTAAATTTAAAGTAATATTTATATTATTGAATGGTGTTAACTGCAGTTTTCAGACTAGAAAGTTAATTCAACCATTTTATTCATACTTCTCTTTGCAACTTAAGAAAAACATACTTTTTAGTACTTCAAATTTAATTTTCAAATAATGTCGAGTTTAAATAAATCAAAAATATTTTGCATTCTCCACAATTTATATTATAAATTGATATCAATCAAAATAAAATAAAAAATCAGAATTATTTTTAGATAACATATTAACAGGAAATAAACGGTTTATATAAAATATTTTAACAGCAACTATTATCAGACTTAGAAAAAAACAACTAGTAGATAACTTTTTCTTAAATATATGCCCGAAAATAAATAAATTTTAGCAATATATACTATAACAAATTAATTTTCAAAATGAGTTTTTTTTTAAATTAAAGCAAAACAGTATTGACGAATATATAGTAAATAAGGTGCAAGAAAAGTGCTAAAGTAACTAGTAAACGAGTAAATAAAGTTGACTTTTTTCCAATATTTATAGCACTTTTCTTTTTTAAATGTTTTTCTGAAACAGGTTGTTGAGAACTGTTTTTATATTTTGATTCAAAAGACTTTTCAAGCATGAAGAAAGTTTCGCAAGTTCACTAACGAAGTTACTTGTCGATGTTGAAAACTTCCGTTGAATTTGAGTTTTTCCATTGTAAAATGAAAATCCTATTATTCCTAACATTCCAACTTATAAAAACATTTCCCATACTTTACACATCATAAAAAAATCAGTTACAATGAAATACTTTGCAACAAAAAAACTATAAAACATACATCACTACAATATATAAAATCAAAATATATTTTATAAAACACATGCAAGTTATTAGGGGTAGGGTAGGGTATTTTACATATATATTCCGACTTGTGTGCTTGCTCAGTGAGCCGCTTATAAGTCTTCGTCAAGTAAGACAGACACAGAAAGATTTTTTACTGTCACAAAGAGAGGAAATACACCCAGGGCGAAGGCGGGAATTGAACCCGCGCCCGTTACAGCACGCAGACTGCTGGCCTGCGATGCTTACCACTCGGCCACATGCAAGTTATTAAATTGAATATTTGAAAAATATAAATTTCTGTGTACGTGTTATGTTTTTTTTGTAGATTTATTTAAACATAACGAATATTCTACAAAAGCATAACTACACAAACATAACGAATATTTTTTAGTTCTACAATATAAACCTGGGTCAAAATCTATAATAATAAAAATGAAGTTTTGTGTGTATGTGTGTGTGTATGTCTCTCTGAAACTCACAAACTAGACATTTGTTTGCCTCGTAACTTGGCACAAATGCGAAGTTCATACTTGAGTTGCAAAATAAGAACTTTCAGAGCTCAAAATGCTCTATTTTCAGAGAAAATTAGAATTTTCTGGAAAAACTACACCACTTTGGCTCAAATCCGATAATTTTTTTACTTTTCGATGCCATCCTGCTGAAACAATTAAATAAAACTTTCAACGAAAATAAAATTGAAAATGTTTATTTTTGTGTTGCCATTACTTTCAGAAACTAAATTCTTTATTTGAACATAATTGATATGTTTCAAGTGACGTATTTCCGACAAGTCTTCATTCCAGGATTTAGTGTGGTTTAGTTGATTTTTTCATTGATGGTTCTATTGATTGCAAATATGTATATTTAAAATAAATGTATAGTTACAACTGAAGTTAAGCTATTACTGAACTATGATGGTTAATATATGTTTTAATTTTTTCGCCAAATAGGTTGCCAATCTCGCCAAATTACTAATTGAAGCTCGCCAAATGGGAATAATGTTTTTAAGCTATTGCTGAATAATGATGGTTAATAAAAGCCATCGCACTAGAGCTGCATATGAGGGTTTTATGTCTTTGTTTTTTCGTCAAATACGTTGCCAATATCGCCAAATTATTTATTAAAACTCGCCAAATGGGCAAAATGTTTATTAAGCTATTGCCAACAATGATGGTTGATAAAGACTATCGCTCTGGAGCTGCATATAAGGATTTTATGTCTTTGTTTTTCGCCAAATACGTTGCCAATCTTGCCAAATTACTAATTAAAACTCGCCAAATGGGCAAAATGTTTTTTAAGCTATTGCTGAATAATCATGGTTAATAAAAGCCATCGCAATAGAGCTGCATATAAGGGTTTTACGTCTTTGTTTTTTCGGCAAATACGTTGCCAATCTTGCCAAATTACTAATTAAAACTCGCCAAATGGGCAAAATGTTTTTTAAGCTATTGCTGAATAATGATGGTTAATAAAAGCCATCGCACTAGAGCTGCATATAAGGGTTTATGTCTTGGTTTATTCGCCAAATACGTTGCCAATCTCGCCAAGTTATTAATTAAAACTCGCCAAATGGGCAAAATGTTTTTTAAGCTATTGCTGAATTGATGGTTAATAAAAGCCATCGCAATAGAGCTGCATATAAGGGTTTTACGTCTTTGTTTTTTCGGCAAATACGTTGCCAATCTTGCCAAATTACTAATTAAAACTCGCCAAATGGGCAAAATGTTTTTTAAGCTATTGCTGAATAATGATGGTTAATAAAAGCCATCGCAATAGAGCTGCATATAAGGGTTTATGTCTTTGTTTATTCGCCAAATACGTTGCCAATCTCGCCAAGTTATTAATTAAAACTCGCCAAATGGGCAAAATGTTTTTTAAGCTATTGCTGAATAATGATGGTTGATAAAAGCCATCGCAATAGAGCTGCATATAAGGGTTTTACGTCTTTGTTTTTTCGGCAAATACGTTGCCAATCTCGCCAAATTTTTTATTAAAACTCGCCAAATGGGCAAAATGTTTATTAAGCTATTGCTAACAAGGATGGTTGATAAAGGCCATCGCACTAGAGCTGCATATAAGGGTTTATGTCTTTGTTTATTTGCCAAATACGTTGCCAATCTCGCCAAGTTATTAATTAAAACTCGCCAAATGGGCAAAATGTTTGTTAAGCTATTACTGAACTATGATGGTTAATAAAGGTCATCGCACTAGAGCTGCATATAAGGGTTTTATTAATTATTTATTAAAACTCGCCAAATGGGCAAACTGTTTTTTTTTTTAAATAATTTATAGGCTGGTTGGTTGTGCTACGGTCATTGCGTTAGAGCTGTATGATGGGTGTGTTTGTAGCTATATCTATTTTCTCGCCAAATTATTTCCAAAAACGTGCCAAAACAGTTAAAAGGATTTATATATGTATGAGGGAATTGTGAGATGGCATTTATGAGTGCATTTTACAGTGTATTTTAATTTTAGAATATTAGGGCAATGAATCGGGATTCAATAATTGATAACAAGCGGAAAGAATAACTTAAGTTTATGATCTTAAAACAGGTTATATGGTACACATATAGGATCCATTTGATATTTTTTTTTAATCCGTGCGAAGTACGGGTATAAATTTGCTAGTTTTAAAATAAAAGTTTAAATTCCTTGAAAAGTTTGGAAATAAGTTCATTCGGTTTATGTTGCGCATAACAGTTTTAGTTTTCGAATTCCGTGAATAACGTCAAGAAAAATCTTGCTTCACTAAATTGCAATGCAATCTCTAATCAAGAGGTATGTCTAGAAAATATGCATTACGTAAAGCTTTTTGAGATTCGTATGGTCATAAAAAAGTATATATCTATTCTTAAATTAAATTGTGATCCAATTAAATATAAATGGTAAATACAAAATTATGCAATTAAAAATCCTATGTTTATTCAATACTCTTTATTAATTAATTTTCTTGTACTAATAATGTAAATTTTCGATCATTAATTAATGTAAAAAAATCAGTTAATCCATGAAAAAAATAAACTTATTACAATAATCAAAATTTTTGACGCGAATCATATATTATTTTTTCTTAAACCTCATTTCAAATAACTCCAATGTATTTTTTTCTGAATAAAACAAAAGCACATTTTGGATTTTTTCGATATTTTATTAGGACTGACACAACCATTTCAATTTATATTCTGAAAACTTCTTCGCTAATGGATAGTCCATGTCATAGACCATATACAAGTCATGCTAGTAACATTGAAATGGATAAGTAGATTGAGCTAAAGGATCTAATGATCCAACGATTTATTTTTTTCAAGCTTCGTTGGTCTCATCTAATGGGAAGTAAATGCATTGCTTTATGGGACTTTCGTCACACACACAAAGTTCTTGTTATGGATAAGAAAATCCTAAACCATCCAGAACATTTTGACTTAGTGCCTTCAAATGGATTTTTCCCTGGAGCTAAACGAGTTTTAAAAGCATTAAGTGTTATGGTGAACTGATATATTGTGAAAGTGTAGCAAGAATTTATGATATAGATTTATAAGCTGCAAACTTCTTATCAAACTATCGTCGTAAATTAGTAAGCATTTAATAATCCTAGATCCTGAATTTAATATTTTATAAGTGCATAAAAGATGCAATGGAAAATGATAATATAACAAGTACAAAAATAAATTATATTACAAAACATGTAATCATAAGTAGTAGTGTTATCAAATGCGTTCTATACGTGTTCTAAAAGTAACTTAATGCAATGTTACATAATGCAATGTAACATTGCATTTTTAACCGCAATAATAAAAATTTAAAAGTTAAAATTCTTAATAAATGTTCAAATTTTCAAAAAAATATTAACCCATTTATACAAAATAAATTAATTATACCCACTTTATTCAAATGAGTCTCTTTGAATTTTAGTATTTAAAGCTAATGCTGTGGTTTGTTTTCCTGAATTAGTACGATAGTATTTCAAATAAAGACTTACCTTTCATCAGAATTAAAACAACGGCCTTATGACATTCCATTTTTGTTTTTAACCGCAATACTACTAAACGCTCTAACAAACGGAAGGATAAATTGGTTAATTCGACCCATCATTTATTGGCATTAGTAATTTCGAATATTAGGGCAAGTAATTATTTACTCAAGTGTAAATGTCGTAGACAAATATATTACAGACACTGAATGCATTTAGATAAACATACAGGAAGCTGAATAATGACAATCATTGTTAATAATTTGACGCCCAGTGGAATATTCAAAGCATAACCCTCATGTGGGCATTTAGTCTATTTACTTGTAATCAGAATTACACGAACGCCGTTATGTAATGGTATGAATTTTATTAAAATAGCCATAGTTGAAATTAACTTAAATAATAAATTATTTTTAATCTATACTGAATTGTAAGGCATATTAAATTTGATAAAGATGACACAATTAATGTATTTTATGAAATATTTTGATATTGATTTTGTAGTTGGCTAGATGTTTATCTTACAATTGAATTAATTTTACGAATAAATATTTTTTCCTAAAAATCAATAAATTATTTTAGTTCATATTCTTTTACTTACAATTAGTTTTTTACATTTTATGAAACCAAAATTAAAATTTTCCCAGAAAATATTTCAGTAATGATCTTGGGCGATGAAGAAAAGTAAAAATTGTGAATAAAATATTCCTACATTTTATTTTGACAGTAATTTGTTGTTTTTAGGGAATCCCTTCTTTTTTAACAATTTTGTTTCGATTAAAGTAAATTAATGATTACTTAAAATAGAAATTTCTTTGGGGTTTTATTTGAAAACACCCACATTTATGATTCTAAAAACTGTTTTCTTTTAGACTTTTTTTTATAGTTGATTGTTCTTCAGTTATTTTTATAGATATAAAAATATACTAAATCATATATTTGTTCGGAAAACAATTTGAAAATAGTAATAAAGATGTAAATTATTATTTTTAAATTAAAGAAATTTATAAGGTTGAAAATCACTACGTATTAAAAAACTAAAAAAGGTTTTTTTAATACGTAGTGATTTTCGAAAGTTTTTGCTTTCGATTCATTGAAATTGAAGAGCTAAGTGGAAGAATACGCTATATGACTGGAATCTGAAAACAAGAAAATTAGCTATACATAATTTGGTTTGCACTTTGATAAGTAAAAACAAATGAAAAAAAAAAACTGTAATGAAATGAAATTTAATAAATACGGAAAAACCTCTATTTAAAGGAGAGAAAAACAAGTCAATTGAATAAAAATATTTTTTAAATGTCACTCGGCACTTTCTTTTTACCTAGCTCTTCATTTTTTGTACTTTTTGTCAATCTATAAAATATTTAAATACTATTTATAATCAATTAAAAAATACTGTATTATCCAGGGGTCACTTGTGCTTCCATACTCACAAAAATACAAACGATAGATGAATTTGAATTTTTTTTAAGATTATTTTTCCTTTCTATTAAAGTCCATGTTTTTTATCATATCAATGACAAGACAGGGTAAGATAAATAAATGAAAAAAAACAGGGTAAGATAAGTTTCTCCATTTTTCTACCCAAATCCTTGACAAATGACAGTTAGTTGCCCTCTAGTAGGGGAGATCATGGACTTTTATAGCCGCCCGTTACCCCAAGACCGTAACCCCGCTCGCCAGAAGAGACAGTCAATAGAGACACACAAAAGAGAACGACAAAAACACACAGTCGAATAACAACATTTATTGACAAACAAAAACATCCATGCCTTACCGGGATTCGAAACTGGACCCAGCAGCTCCAAAGTTATCAAACCCTAACCATTGCGCAGCCGGGTCGGCGCCCAAATCCTTACAAATTACTGATAATTCTTTCTTATACATTATTCCTCATGTACATTCGAGAATTCGCTTTACATTCGCAATTGCTTAGTTAATTCGCAACTCATTTTCACACTACTATACTGATAATGTTTTCGACATAAACTTGTGAGTACTCATTATGGATATTAATATCTTTAAAATTTTAATCATCCAAGAAATGAACAACGAAATGTATATCGCGGAAAAGTCGAGAGACGCGTCCGTTTCAATTGTTCATAGAAGATAGAAAATTAGTCAAAATGAACAAAAAAAAGTATCCTAAACACTGCTGAGAGTAATAAGACAAATTATACATTTTAGAAAATATGTATCATAAGAAACATCGAAAGAATTGAAAAAGAACAATTGTATGTCCGAATGTAATAACTTTATCCCATTCATAAAACCCCACTACTGACATTGTTTTTGAATACATTTTGCAGGTTCAAGGCAGAATTGCCACACATTGAAAAGTCAGCTCATATTTAAAGAATGTATTGAGACGTTATTGCATTGAAAGCTTGGCCTCAATAACGTATGGAATGGTACATATATATTATAGCTTGTGTGCTTGTTCACACTCTT
Organism: Hylyphantes graminicola; assembly: GCA_023701765.1. NCBI lineage: Eukaryota > Metazoa > Arthropoda > Arachnida > Araneae > Linyphiidae > Hylyphantes > Hylyphantes graminicola. The sequence continues at coordinate 43,920,296 of CM043111.1, forward strand.
AAAACAAACGAGCGATTTTAACTCAGTCTGATTAATTTTCACTTCTCCAGTCTGGAAAATGCACTTCTCTTTTTGGAGTGGATCCTTTGTGTGTTAAACCTCCGACAGGATCACTCCAAACGAGTGATTTTAACTTAGTCTGAGTTAATATTCATTCCTTTTCAGTGTCGAAAATGCACTTTTCCAACTGGAGTGGATTTCACTCTTTTGTTTTAAGAGTGCAGAGAACCGCTTATAAGCTTTCGTCAAGTGAGACAGGCACAGAAAGAATTTTTACAGTCACAAAGAAATGAATAACACATAGACAAATAACAACATTTATTGACGGTCACAAACATCCATGCCTGACTGGGATTTGAACCCGACCCCAGCAGCTCCAAAGGCTAGAGTCCTAATGATTGCGCCGGCGGCCGATTGGTTACCCTATATGATCAAAGTTAACCCATCCGATGGTATTTTTTTAAAAAAAAAAGCCGTCATGCATTTATTTCATGCATTTATTTCATTATATACTTGTATTTAAATGTGAAACAGAAACAACATATTACATAAGATATTTTTTATGTTTATTTTAACTAAATATTAGTTAATGAATGCTAAGGTATTCCCGATTAGATGATTAACTTAACGTGTTTGATAAACGTTGTCCAATAAATCGAAAGATATCCTAAATTTTTGACTTTGTTACGCATTTATATTACATCATGGCTGCTGCTGTGCAAACAATGTACCATTAATCAAGTGGGTGGAGTACATTACGAAAGTCGAGTACCAATTAATGTCTTTTCCGACATGTAATGATTCAAAAGGCTTGTGGTACATTTACATATGTTTGAAATTTATTGTATTACCGATAATGACTTCCTTACTTGTAACATAAAGTAATAAAATATCAAAAGAAAAAGGAATGGAAGAGTTCTTGCCGACATTTGAAAATCGCATCATTTTGGATCATTAAATGATATAGGGAGTAATCAATAGTAAAAGTTAAATTTTAAAAATATGTGGCTATAATTTATACAACAATTTTTTAATAAATGGTAAAAAAAAATAAGGGGTCATAACAATTATTTAAACCTCTACTTACAAAACATTAAAAAAATATTTTTGAAATTAAAAAAATTCTGGCATTTGAGTACTAACAAGAGCAAAAATATTGTTTTCAAGAAAAGTTGTGTGCAAAAATATTAATTAAAAAGTTGAAATTCAAATGACGAAAATACCAACTCCTGGGTGATGAAGAAAAAAAATTACATGATTTTAAATTACAGCTTAATTAGTAAAGTTGTTACTTGTAAATCTTCAGAAAAAATGCGAGGGAAAGAAACTGGACAAAAAAACTCATATTGGATTAGTACGTATAAAAAGATCTTGAATAAAGCAAAAACCTTTGAACCAAACGTATTAGACCTCCAAATTGTAATTGAAACTAAAAAAAAAATAGTAATTATGAGCCTCTAGCGAGTTTGTCTAAGATCTTCAACCTGTTGCCATAGTAAAAAAAAATCTTTTGGCTTAGTACGATTTTGAAAAAAATTAGAGGCATGATAAATTTAATTTTTTTAACTAAGAGTTTTTTGTACTTTTTAAGTAAGTTTAACAATGATTAAACCGTATGCATTTTTAATATTGAAACAATGTACAATCTTTTTTACAATTACTTGTTTGCCTGTAAAAGAAACCTATGAACAAATAAAAAAAATGTCGTCGATTTAAATAATTAAATTTTATAGAGTGCATAGCGTTAACGTCTCATTTTAAAATTCTTAATGGCTGTTTTTGATGATATATTTTACCTAGCATTATCTCATCAAAAACATGGTATCTATTTTTTCTAACATTAACCTTTTTGCCTTAAGGCTGCTCATCACCCCCATACCCGGTCCTCCTTCGATCGGGCTGGCTAATGGTAAGTCTATGGGGAAAAAATGGTTTTTGTTCCAAAAAAAAAACAATGAAATTATAGGAATATTGTGATGAGGTTTTTTTTAAATTCATAAAACTCCAATAAAGTTGTGCTTTTAGAGGTTATTTTTTTAAAAACATTTTTTACCTTTTTTTTAAAAGAGAAAAATTTAGATTAAAAAAAGTAAATAACCTTTTTTTTAAAAAAATAACCTCTATAATCACAACTTTATTGGAGTCTTATGAATTTAAAAAAAACCGCATCAAAATATTCCTATAATTTCATTGCTTTTTTTTTGGGAACAAAAACCATTTTTCCCCCATAGACTTACCATTAGCCAGCCCGATCGAAGGAGGACCGGGTATGGGGGTGATGAGCAGCCTTAAGACATATAAAATGTTTCTTGCCTATTTCCTTTAAATCCTGGTAATTCAAACATTTTAGCAATTCCTTGGATAGCTTTAAAAATAACCAGAAACTCTAATCTCCATATTTTTGTTATTGTTATTAATAACCATAATAAATCCATTTCACTTAGCTAAATTAGTAAGTTAATTGAAGCACACACAGCAATGACAAAACATTGAGTCAAAGAAACAAAAACCAAATTGTAAAAGCAAACAGATTACGCTAAGTGAATATGTATAATTTAATTTTGCATGATATAACACCAAGACAGGCACATGTGATCTTCTCTTTATTAATTTATCAATACTTTCTTCTAAAAGGCTGCTGCAGGCTAATTTATATATTTGAAAGCACAACAAAATCAGTTTTCAGAAAGCTCATGTGCAATCAACCACATTTAAACACAAAAATCAGTAATGACAACAAACCTCAGAATCCGCATTTTGCCCCAATGTACAATAGGTTAAAATCCCACTAAGGAGTCCAAAGAGATCGAAAAATTAGAAACGTTTGATTGATCATAGTTTAGGATTGCTAGCTAGATTATAGCTCGAATTCAGAAGCTTTCACAAGTTCAAATTTATGTCCATTTTTTTTTATGGATGTGCCTTTTTCAAAATGCGTGCATTTTTATGGGTGACTCCTCATTTTTATGGGTGACGCCATTACTGGGCCAAGGCCTGCCGTGCCCATTTCAGCTTTCGTGATCTAGGGCTCTTGGGTGCTAGGCATATGTCCAGGTAAGGTGGTCAGCCTCACGCGGAACCCCCAGTTTTAAGTTCCCAAGCATGCTCGATACCCATTTTATCGAACCACTCAAAGGGATGAAAGGATATGTCAACCTCGCCCAACCCGGGATTCGATCCCCGGACCTGTGGCGTGCCAATGCAAAGCACTACCATTAATCCACTGGGCCTCTTTGTAAAATTTAAATAAAGTAAATAATGAATGGGGTCACCAATAATGCTCTGAACCAGTGATTTACTATCAGTTTGTTCGTACTTACAGTTTAATTTAATTGAACTGGAGAGGACAAAACAACAACTTATTAAGACGAATACATTAGCATAAGGTTTCCAACTGTAAAATCAAAGCAGTATTTTGTATTAAAAAAACCTAAGTTATAAAATATGACTGAACTAATAATGTATTTAATTGAATGTAAAGGAATTCCTATAACGTTTGAGTCGCCCAAAATTTACGAAATATTTTTCCTCTAAACTCTTTGTGAATTGTTAGTTTAACTGAGAAAAGTAAAATAGTTTAAATAGAATTTTGAAAAGTCTAATTTCAATCTTAAGCTTCTCTGCTATTGATGCTTGTGTTGGGTGCATACGTACAAGCATTTGTTTACGATTTGTAAAAACGTATTGCACTGTTTTGCCAAACAACAATATTCTGTCAATTTTCGGCAATGTATAGGAAGAAAAAACAGCTTGAACTTTTTAAGACTGTTCATCAGAATTATTGTATGCGTACCGTGATTCAAATTCGTTATTGTTAGCAAGGCTTTCATCCTTCAGTGAATGAGGTATACTTTTGTTCATTAAATACTGCTGAAAACTGTTTTAAACAAAATACATCTACGGCAAAAATGCAAAAAAAAAATACTACTCCTTTGACGTCTGAACCACCTTTAAATAGAAAATCCTGGTCTAATTAAGAAACCCAAACCTACCTTTTGAACAGCATACATCTTTAAATCCCATAGTATAATTAGAATTTATTCTTCCGCGGCACACGGAAAAAGAATGGCCATCTCATTGCGTCGCCTCGGTATCCCTCCTGACTGATAATTAAATCACAAAACTTCTGGTAGAGTGGTGTTTGGAGCTTATTGCATTTCCCCTTCTACAGTCTGATTGTTCTCTGATTATCCCAACAGCGCCCGGGAACAAGAAAACGAGTTCATTAAGGGGCTCCCGAGCAATTCTTTTATTGCATGTGGAGGTTTTTCGGCCCTCGATGCTTCTTGGAAAGGTATTAGGTTAGTATTTATGTGCCACGGAACGTTTAGACAAAAGTGCTTTCCATCGCCTCCTCTCCTTCCAAAAACGACGACTCGCAGGTGGAAGGCTTTCGAAGCTAATCGCCTGGAATCGCCTTAAATGTCATTATGTGTCACTAAGAAGAAACTTCCACATTTTGTTTCACTGGCTTGACAAAGTTGCCATTGACATTTAATGTGAATAGGGCTTAATAATAAGAATAATCTACGAAAATGTATATGCCATTGGTAGGTAACTTCATTGGAGGTTAAAAGTTTTTATAAGACGTAACAAGTCGGTGCAAAGTTGTACCTAATTTTTTTCTTCCCCATTTATGATTGTACTGTAATCTAACGTGCATAATGTACTTAACTATTCTTAGTGTTTTTTTTTTATAATTTATAACTCGAAACAATTTTTATCAGGGGGGGGGGGATTACTAAAAATTAATATTACTTCTTCGGTTACTTTGAATAAAGAAATTAAAGAGTTCTTATGTCGTCATTAAGACTCATTGTTCTATGTTAAATTAATCAGAGTAAAACTAGTAAAATAAGTTAATTTAAAACATTGCGCTTATTAGTGTCGGTGAAAATATACCAAACGTTTACCATACCAATATTAGAGGATTTTAAAAAGCTTGTTTGTGAGTTGCGATGTAAGTGTATTAACATTTTAATGAAATTTGGGACAAAGTATGGGTATGAGAGTGAAAAATAAATTACGCTTACACAAGTTAAACCCAAATACTCTGTGAAAAAATTCTCTAACGTTACAGCAGTTTTTTTTACATAATTGTTGAGTTAATCTTGTTTTATAGCAAATTGATATTTTCTTGACATACAGAGTCACATGAACAACTTACTTCGCTATCGTTTAAAAAAAGAAAATAGGTGCATCCATCACTGCAAATTGAAGCTGATTTCACACAACAAATTTTATACCACATGTAAATTCATAGAAAAGGGATGACAGTACTTTTATTATCACACTGGAATATTAAATTAAAATTACATTTTTTACAACTTATAAAGGGGCTGGGGGGCCCAGTGAGTTAGGCACTCGCCTAGCATGCGAAAGGTCCCAGGTTCGGGTCCGGGCATCGCCAAACTAACTGCCGACCTATAAACGGTCCGTACAGCCAAAAATGACCGACGAATAAAACCCCGTGTAAGGGAGTCACGTTAAATATCCTTTAAAGTTATAACGCTGTATACTATGTCTCTCAATAGCCCTCGTGTAACTGTAGTGCGGCGATAATTCAAACCTAACCTAACAACGTATAAACTATTATTTTCACTTCAATTTTCAGTATCAATTATGTCAAACTAGAACATGATATTGTGGTAAATCTAATATCGAGCTTCGGGTTGCAAGTTGAATGGTTCACTTGGGGTCAGGTTATCACTTTCTTTTGCACTAAAATATCAGTATCTTATGTGAAGAAAGGCCAATGTGCAGTATTATAACATCGAAATCTGAGTTGTTTTCTGCTAAGATACCGATATTTGTCTTGGAAAAGGTTGTTAAAAGGGGCGTTTAGTGGTGCTTTAATTTCGTTTTGTTAGATGGGTGTTTTCGAATTGTAAGTGGAAGCTTTTATGAGGTAATGCAAATGGAAGGTAACTTTGTTTAGGCTCAAACTAGATTAAAAGTGATTAAATGCGCAAGTTATGTTTCCATCTTAATTCTTTTTTATATGAGGGTTAATTGTGAATATCATTTGATGAAAATATGAAAAATATTGTTATGATGAGTATGTGTATTTACAAACAACACATGCTGCAAACATCACACATTACAAACATTACAATATCAGTTTTTTTGTTAATTAAAAGGGTGTTTTACGTTTTTATTACTTGTTATATTACATATTATGCCAAAAAATATTATTTTTATAATGATTTTTTTATACAAGAGCTCTTAACTATAACAAAATCATTTGATGAATTTAAATAAAAGAAAATAGATTTTAAATCATGCTTTCAAAAAACTATTGAATTTATCTAAATTTTCAGCAAACATAGTTTTATACTACTTAACTAGCAATTATGTTTAAAAGAAAGTTATTTCTATCAAAAACTTCATATTCAGTAATACCATGTAACTTATTCGAGGCACATACATAAATTACGAACGCAATTTGAAAAATTTACATAGAAGCATATGTATATATATATAACATATACTGTGATACGCAACTGGTAAGCCAACGGATAAGTTATAATGCATAAAACGAGAAACGGCCGATTTTATGAGTTAATGTATTTCACTTGAAATGATATCGCGTCCATACCATTTCCGAAATGCATGAATAATGAGTGTTTGGTGGGAACCATAGATCAAGCTGCAACACGACACTGCATCTTTTCATAGGCAACTTTCAACGAGGATTGGGGAAGTTGAAAACTTCACTTTATGTAAGTCTAAATCTCATATTTCATAGCCTGAACAACATCCGTAGGGCGCATTGGTTTGTGATGTAACCTATTTGGATTCATAGAAACATTTAAATAGAACTCGGGGTAACAAAGCTAATTTTTAATCTTCCAAACGACCTGGAAATGGGCTAAAGTGTATGGTTGACTTATATACATAAGTAAAAAGTATTTTTGTTTCTATCTAGAAACATTCGTTATTCGGAGTTGAAGTAACTTAGAAAAAGTACGCTTGCTTATTCTTCAAAATAAATGTTCAAATTTGATCTGTATGAGGATCTGATTTTATTATGAAAAATATGTATTCAAAAAAGAATATTCTGAAATCGAAAACTAGAAATCAGCAAAGTGCTTTAAATTCAAATTATGTCAATGCTGAATAGAATTCAATCATGATTTTCAATGATCAATTCAATCAAAATTTAAATATATCTTAAAATTCAATATGTCTGTGGCTTTTCACCCCACCAACCACTACAAATATCTGAAATACCCCAACGCAACTGGCGATGACATGGCGTGGTATTATGCTTGATGCGGTTCGTCTCTTTGTGAGTTCGAACTAGGTCGTCGTCGAAATTCACTCGCTCCCTAATTGGTTACCCATAAACTTGATTTCAATTTTGTCATATACTGTCATTCGAAAGTGCGTATTGTAACTACTTTTTATCAATCATTTTCTAAATAAAATATGCTTGATCTTAAATTCCAGAAACACATAGTCTCAAATTTTAAAATAATGTTTTTGTAGATAGTATGGCAAATACTGTTCTAAAAATGAATGTTCATTTCAAAATAAATAATCAATTTTTAACAATGCATGAACTTCAGTATGAAGCAACTCATTAACCAATTAAAAGGTGTTGTATCAAGCAAATAAATGCATACTTAAAATACGCCAAACCTTAATTTTTAAACTGATGAGCTCAGCTAAACTCTGAAATACATCTAACTTTGTAATGAAATCTCATCCACAAGTTCTTTGAATTTAGCATTGTACATAATTCTTTTATTATTCGCGTGGGAAGCAAAAAAAATATTAAATTCATAGAAAAATAAATTAAATAATTTGCCTTAAATTGAGTAATTAAAGACACGATGTAACAAGTTTTGAACAAGGTTTCATAAGAGTATTATCCTTATAAACTTTGGAAAAATTTTACAAAGGTATAATACTGATATAATTTTTTGATAATTTTTCTTTTATAGCAAAAAGTAATGTATTTGATGCTGACAGTAGAATCAGCAATCTAAGTAATTAGTATTTGTTTGAATAAATAAAATATATGGCCATAAAATATTTATTTAACAATCTTTATACGTCACAACAACCATGATGGATAAATTTAAATGCTTTTCCTTTTTAAAATTTTCGATATTCAGTTTCTGAAAGCTAACTAAATATAAATTTAACCACTCTTTAATTAAATATTTTCTTCGAAATATTTTTTTAAAAAATTTCATTAACCGGTATAGTAGTTCAAATAAACTGAATTTTAGCTCTTTGTACAATAACGGAAAGTGTAAGAATTTTTTAAAAAAATAATTTATGAGATTAAAAATACAGTTTTATAATTTACTTTACTTGGAAAAATACAAATCAGGACACGATAGCAAAAGGGATATTTTTTATGTCAACTTAATGCAAGATATACCACTCAGTCTTTGAAGTTACACAAATATATCAAAACTAGAAATAAAAAAAATATTCCTTTTAATGCCAGCCACGAAGGTATACCAAAAAATAAATACGGGTGTCCTGAATAAATATTGTTTCATAAAAGGAAAATAAAAGAAAAGAAGAAATAATCGTGAATGGTTTGTTGCTTTAGAAAACTTTTATTTTGGATTTTATTATGGAATACGTTTTAGCCGTATAATTTCTTCGAATGGCATAATTTTCCCCTTAATTGCAAAGCGATAATGTTTTCTTAAGCAAACTATTTTTTGTGTTTATTGCGTAGATTATTTCTTTTTTGCTTTAAAATAACCAGCTATGTAAACGAAACCACGCTTGTTTAAATTATGTATTTCTATCGGATAATAATATTTTTCTCTGTATGCCTAAATTTGATTGCATTTAGAATCTGATTATTCTATATTGTGGTATGTGATGATTTGGTAGTAACGAGTCGATAATTATTTATGGAGCACAAACTTAATCCATATTAAGTTTTAATTAGCAAAAAAAATGCTTTATATAAGTTTTTATAAAATATTTATTAATATTCTATTAGTTTCTTTATCTGGGGTAAGTAAAAAATAGAAATTATATCAAATTGGATTTTAAGTATAATTGAAAATCTAAAGTCTAATGAATTTTTTGGTGATTTTACGTGAATTAATTTTATGTTTTTCTTTAATATTTTTTTCTAAATAATTGTTTTAAATACTTATCTTCAAAAATAAAATAAATAAAATAAAAATTTTTAATGAACTAGTATTTTTGTTAAATATTTCAAATATATAAATACAGAAATTCCAATAAGAAACTATTTTGAAAAAGAATAATTGTTCATTATTTTTCTACATTGCAGAATAAAAAAGCTTTTTTTAAAGATAGCATTGCTAAAAATAAATGTACAATTATTACATTACTTGAGTTGTGGAATTTTGTCTTCAGTGTATGGTGTAATCACATTAAAATTCCCTTTAATAAAAATAGATTTTTATTTTTATATTCTTTACCCTCAAATAAATATTAAAAAATTGAATTTTACTTTATGCCATTACATAGAAAACTAATAGAAAATAATGCTATTAAATACTTACTATAAATTAGCTAAGAAAAAATATTTTTTGATAATGCCATTTGAATCGTTAAACAAATGATGTGTGATATGGCTTTTTTATAGTCAAAATTAGTTTAGTAATAAATTGAATATTTAAAACTTGTTTAAAGTGGTAGTTTCTCTTACATTTAAATATGATCAATTGAGTTTTCGATTGTGTATTTAAGTCCTTCAAAATACATTAGTTTCACTGAATATTAAATTTTAAAATGGAATAAGAGTATAGGATTTTATGATCTTTTTGATTTTGCTAAATTGGGAAATATGTAATCTATTTTAATTGACAGTGATGTGCTCTGCTCAGTTTCATCTTTTTTTCTTAAAAACACGCACTTTCATTTACCAAGTTTTAAAGTTATTGCTTTGCAATTATTATTGTTGACTAAGGTTACTTTTACCTAGAACTAGTTACTTTTACCTCTATATTAATTATTAAAAGTAAAGTGTATTCTCGTGGTAACTTCCTTTATATCTTCTTTGTTTTTAACAATACCGGGATGGAATATTAAACAAAGCTTTCATTGCAGTCTAACTCCAAAGATGTTCGCAGTTTGGAAGTTGGGGAGCAAAATCAAGGAGTTTCTCATCTTTGCATATACCAGCACTGGTTAAAAGACGATCTAATAGTATGTGACACTAAACAAACCACCGCCTTTACTTGCGTTGGAGCGATTGAAGGTGAAATTCAGCTATGCGAAAAATCCACTCAGAATGAAATTTTCGCCCCGGTTTGTGTTCAAGTATGAAATCTTGTTTTATTTAAAATTCAACTAGATTAAACTTCTAAGCGTTAGATTCTGATTTTCCCGCACTTTCTTTACCAGTTTTCTAAAAATAAACATAATTTTTTAAATTTTATGAATATATTTTTTATTGAAAAGTCGTTTCTTCATTTACAAATGATTTTCTAAATTATTGTGAAATTTAAAAAAAATAATATTTTTAAAACTATAAAATCAATGCAATTACAAAACCGATATAGATTTTTACGCTTTTTCATGCCATTTCCGGAATGTTCAAAAACTACTATTTATTTTAATACCTTTAATTATTTTTATTGCTGATCTGTCTTTCTTAATGTAATAATATGTCTCTAGAATAAGAAGTTCGAGTTAACATTATTTATTACAAACAATGGAACATATTAGGAAATTGCTTACTTTAACGGGTTTAGTTCAAACAACTATTTCATTCTGTTAAATTTTACGCATAATTTAAATTATAATTATATTATCATCAAAAGAATAAAAATTACACATAACAATTTTTGAGGTTTCTTTTGAAAAATTTATATTATTAAAATAAATCCTTTTTGCCAAAATTAAGTTATGAATATAATTAAAATGAAATTAAAATATGTATAGCAAACGGATTTTTATTGGTATTGACAGAAAATCTGCAACTGCTAAAAATCAAATATTTTTACTTTCTATGTATCATACCTTAATCAACTTTTAAAAATAGCTTTTAACAGCTACGAATACCGTACATAATGACTTTGTAATGAAAAAGAAAGTACTTAGTTACGTTACTTGTGAGGTTTTTTAGTGTTACGGAAAGTACATGAAAATCATCGCATTTTGATAGTGTCAAAGATGAAATATTTTTTTGAAAGGTAAGGAATATTAAAAACAATAACATAAAATAATCAAAAGATAAAATTGTTTTTCTATTGTTTTATTTTTCCTAATTCATGATAAATTAAATTTTAACTAGACTTATTCTCATTCTTATCTTACGATGAAGTAAAAGTTAAATAATTTGATGAGCAATTCTTAATATCTTTCAATACAAAAATTAAATACTTCATTGTTTTTCAGGACAAAACTGAACAGCTCATTACATGCAAATACAAGAATTTTGTCAGTGGAAACTTGTGTTTGCCCCGAAAAAGTAGATCGAGTATAAATAATGATCCCGTCAAAAAGTATAATCCGATGCCGCACATAACTCTCCGTGTGTGCAAAAATAACAGAAGATTTGCTTGCTTTAACGAAGGTGACATCGAACTATGTGATCAATTAAAAGTTAAGAAAAACAACTATTCTAAAGTTGCACCTGATAAAAAATATTGCAACTCATCAGAAAACTGTAAAGGATCAAACATTTCCGAAAGTCATAAGGATTCAAGAAGTGGGTATAACGATCAAAATTTTGAAATACAATCAAAACCTCAACGAAAATCATACGACATTGAAAGCCAGAATAACACACTTCATCGCCTGCTCTTAGACTTTCGTGAAGCTTACCGCGCGAGCTTATTCAAAGGAAATTCTCAACAACATTTAGAAAAAACAAATCCGTCAACATCCCAGGAAGAAAACTCTCATAAGATTTCATCGGATAAAGACAAAATTGGCCACAAAACATCAAAGAGCAGACGCCACAAGAAGATAGAGCGCAATTGCGATAAAGGCGGGCGTGACAAAAATACAACTGGCGGGAAATACCGAAATCTTCAATGTAATAACGTTAGTTCTGAGATAAAGCGTTCTGTAGATGAGAAGCCGCCAACGAATATTGCCAAATACGAAAATATTAATAAATATTTTCACATCTTAAAGTGCGAAGATTGCATGATTGACAACGTGATTAAAGTAGAAAGCGACGCTTATAACCTTAAGATGTGGACATTGCCTGGTAATTAAAAGAAAATTATTATGCATTTGACCTTTATCTTTTTCCCTAAAATGAAAATACAAATATTTATGCTGTTTGATGCTTTATGGTTACGAAGTATAACTTCTTTTTAAATTTTGATTAGTACTGTCAACTACTGTACTGGCTAACAAATAAAAAATACTTTGTCGCAATTTCTAATAATCTTAATTTACTTATATAAGGGTCGTTGAATATAAATATGCAATCAAGTATTCTCGACCAGTTTTACTTTTTGAGATATTGACCTTTTTTGTGACATAGATCTGCTCTGAACAAAAATCAAAATTTCATGTTTGAACATTTTTAAAAATGAAAATGTATGCGTTTCGAGAAAGTTTTTGATGCAGAACACGATTCTGGTTTCTTTTTTCTCTACTTCTATCGCAACGATTTTGTCAAAATATGTCTTGTTTCTTAAAAAAAAATATTTAAAAAAAATTTTCCCCACTTTTCCACGAAGTAAATTACTGATAATTATTTTCATAGCAATTTTTTAGCAACTATGTTTATTGATGCATAATATACTATGAATTTTTAAAAATTGTTACTTCTAAAATTTTTATACCGAATAAATAGTTCTACCTGTTTTAGAAAAAATGTTTGCTGCGTTTACTGAAGAGAGCTGATGTTTACTGAAGTACCGATTGCAACTCGAAAATCTATAATTAATTAAACATGTTTATAGCTTAATTATTCACAAATGGAGCTCAAAATCCAACTCTTTTCTCATAAAAGAGTCATACTGTGACAAAACCAATCATTAAATCACCTGTTGGGTTCCTCTAATTGCTTATTTCCAATATAATTCCAGATTGAAAACTTACCCAATGGAAAGCTAGCCCTGGTCT